>JAMXSV010000005.1:600000-1027992 GCA_027559495.1 Aurifilum marmelostoma | reverse complement strand
GGAAGTCACCCTTCTTACCCTCGACGTTTCTGGTTATTTCAACAATGTAGACCACGCCCGCCTTATCTACACACTTGATAGACTCGGATATTCAGACCAGATCTGCAACTGGCTCCGGTCCTACCTAACGTCACACACTGCCCAATTCCGAGTAGATGGCACCCTCTGTCCACAACTCCAGCTCCCATCGGTTGGCGTACCTCAGGGCTCCCCGCTCTCCCCAGTTCTATCCTCTCTGTATTCCATCCCTCTTCTGGCTGCCTCGTCCGACCCTCAAGCACACTCATTTGCTTACATTGACGACTTCACTATCCTTGCATACTCGCACTCACATCAAGAAAACATCACGATCATTCAAGACATCATCACCCACATCAACAACAATGCCCGCAAGCTTGGTCTGGAGTTTGAATTACCCAAATCTGAGTTGATACATTTCATCCATCCCTCATTCTAAATGTAACAGTAACCCCACACTGACCATTTCCAATTCTGGTACAGATGTGGTCATCCACCCCTGTGACGTAATCCGCTGGCTCGGATTTTACCTCGACCGCAAGCTCAATTTCAAAGAGCATGTGAAGAACATGGCTACAAGGGCACTAGGCACCATTGCCGGCCTGCATGCTAGCCAACATGATCCGAGGGCTGTCCATCCAACATGCTCGCATTCTTTATAAGTCATGTGTACTACCAGTCCTGACATATGGATCTCCCTTGTGGTTTCATGGGCACAGACAGAAGTCGTTGCTCGAGCCGCTTGTGAAGGTTCAGAACCAGGGACTCTGGTGGCTACTAGGGGCCTTCAAAACCACCCCCATACATGACATGGAACACCTTGCCTCCATCCCCCCGCTTCACATCCACCTGCAGAAAGCTCATTGCTAACATGGCAGCAAAATTACGCAACATCCCACACATGGCAGAGATTGGCTCGATGCCTCCCACCCTCATGGGACACCCACGACCCCCAACACCTTCCCTGACACAGAATGTCATACAGCCACCACTATCTCACCCATCCATCATATCGCATCCCTATTGCACCATCGCTCTGAATTCATCACCCCATACATAATCCACCCACATGACACCGGCCTCCCATTCCCAGACAACCTTTTTGTCCAGGCCGATAGCCACGGGTTGCCGAAGAAGGAATACATTAATCAGATCAAAGACCTGGTCCAGACCCAGCAAAGCCGCTCCACATCCCTAGTAGGGTTCTCAGATGGCCACATGTCCATTGTCAGAGGATGCCAAAAGGTCGGAGTTGGCTATGTTATCACCCGCCATATGCAAACCATCCACAGGTTCTCTGCGGGCATCGGACCCAGAGCTTCCATCTTTGATGCCGAGATGCTAGGGCTTGCGTCCTGTATCAAACGAGCCACCCAAACTGCGATGTTGCAACAAATCAACCATGTCCATATATATTGCGACAACCAAGCTGCCATACAAGAGCATTACATCATTACATCCACATCCTGCCCAATACGCCTCCCGAATCGCCAATCACGCCATAGAGGACTTCCTCGAAGGCCACCCCGATCGCATCATCAACATCAAATGGGTGCCGGGACACTCGGGCATCGCAGGCAATGAAACGGCCGATAAATTGGCCAAAGCGGGGGCAAACTTGCCACCGACTCCCCCATTCAACCGCACCGTCACATGGCTCAAGACGAGAGCCACGACACAAGCCACGCGATCTTGGAAGAAGATCTGGGATAGCCACACCGCTCGACGAATCGATTCGGACCATCGAATCCCACGCCCACCCGCCCTTAAACTACACCCCATATTCAACGTCGAACGAATGCCCCGCGAGCGTTCGTCTCGACTCGTCCAACTCATCACCGGACACGGGTTTTACGGCGAATACCGGGCCCGATTCTTCCCAGACCAAGATCCCTCGTGCTTATGCGGGGAGTCCATTGAAACAATAGCGCATGCGATCGCCTTCTGTCCCAGGCAAGAGGACAAAAGGCACATCCTCCGTGAGTGTTCCCCAAATTTAATAGAACGCGAGCTTTTTGGTACCGTCACAGGGCTGAAGGCCATATCCGAGTACATCGCCAGAACCGGGATTGGGAAGGCGTGGAGGACCGCTGGCAGCCGCTCTAATTCTGTAAGCCCCTAGGGCTAGTCTCTCCTTACTGACTTTGTCGCACCTTACGTGCCTACCCGCTTGTAGCGTCTTACGCGCGCATCCGCACCTTACATAGTCTGCTACGTACTTTGGCTTCGTACTGTTTTGTCTCTGTGTTTCTCGTGTTACTTTGTAGCGTTTCTGACTGTGCCTGCAGAGCGGTTTGCCTAGTTCGCATGTAGCTCTTTTTAAATATGAATGCAGATAGCATACACCGCCGAAGATGGGACACGCGCTTAACTTGGCGCGAACTTCGGTCTCGAGACGAGGAGGATCAGGACCGTTGTGACGATTATGGACGCGGTAATCCACCGGTACTCTTATTCACCTACTCTTTTTGCTGGCTCAAGCATTGATACTTTGCATCCTGGCGCTGGTGCTGTCGCCCTGTATGGAATCCCAAAGGCTCATATCAGTGACACCGATTATCTAAGTTCTATTTGCGCAGTACGAATCGATTCAGGTCGTTGCGAAATAGTTGATGTGAATACTTACTTAGATAGGAACTTTTTTCATCACGAACTGTCATTACTTTTTCAGATAATGCACTAGATCCGAGTCGAAAAACTCACGTCACTGATCGACTGGCTGAAGCCGAGGGTCAAAGTATGACCGTGTTTCCGTTCAAGGAATTCAGGTATTTTGAGAATCAGGAGTACTCTAGGTGAGTTCTCCTAGGTTGTACCTGGAGCGTATTCTGTCATGTGAAGCGTTGGTAGCCCCGATCTATCTATTGGACATCTACAAACGATATCAATCCCTCATGATAATGAAGCAATCGTTTATCATCCGGAGACGTTGTATGGCATGGACAGCCTAATTGGTATTCACTGATGGTTGAATCCTTGGGCTTGGAGGCAAGTGGGCGAGGGCCTGACGTATCGAAGCACGTGTGGTCTTATAGAGAAAGTGAAGATCCAAGTTTGCACTCGAGAGTTCCAAGGTATGGAGTCACAGCTGAACGAGATCGATCAATGGGTTAATTAAGTCATCAGGCTCCCTGAGGTATACATTTACGGCGCTCCAAAGTCGTTGATACGAGGCTCATTCGCTTCGCAACACGTCTGCATCAATGATGTATGCCACCTTGTTGACACCCAACAAAGCGTAGTAGCAATGCTCCGAGAGGGGGCCAGTCGAATCAAGCTACTTTCAATGTCACAGCCTCGTCCCTAGGTCCCGAACTCGAACCCGTTCTCCTCGGTGGAGCCAAACAGGATTGGATGACCAACTTCAACATACACTGCGATTTTCGCTTTTACCTCCTGCACTCGAAAGACGATGCAGAAATGACAATTTCCAAAGATCTCGCCTATACTAAGAGTTTGGGACAACCGCGACCCTGATACTCTAGTACCCCCTCTGACGAATCGTACGAAGGGCCTCTGTTTCCGCGACATTCAGATAATTGGGCACCTAGACCACCACCACCCCTCCACCCAAGCCAGAGGCAAAGCCAGAATAAAGCCGAGCCAAAGCCAGAGCCAAGCCCAAGCCCCAAACCCCAAACCCAGAACCCAAACCCACAGCCTCTCAACCGGAACCTACACACCCGTCAACTTCAGCGAGCCCCCGTCACAGTACGCACACCATAGATCCTCCCCACGTTCTACTCAACCCCCGCCTTACCCAACCCCACTTCCCTCCCCTCTCGCCACCTGAGTAGCCGCCAGTGTTCCTGGCCTCGCTTGGCTCGGTCTGATTGACTCGCTGCCATCGTGGTTAAGCGCCGTGCTGATCGAAGGAGGGAGAGAGTTGCGAGCGTATTGGGCGATGGACCGCTCCGAGCCAGTAGCTGGACGACAACCGGTATTTCTTTGGCGCGTGGGACCAGCCATTCACGGAATACGTCCAACTATGGAGGTACAACGAATAACCAACCGTGGTCAGCGAACTATGGAGGCTCTGTCGGCCGACGGAAATGCTGACTACTCCCTGGGTATGCAACTCAGAACTACGGCCCACCACCGAGTTACACCCAACCTCCATCGTACCACGCTGGTCCAAGTGTTCTTTCTGGAACATCTACGAATCTGCCTTCTTATTCCGACGCGTTGCTCGGGAGCAGCGAGTGCGTGCTCTACGCACAGCGGCGTTCCGTTGCTCCAACAGCGTACGCGCGGCGTTCAGGAGCTGGCCTCAACCTAAACGACTCGTTACTTTCATCAAGAGAAAACGTGCCTTCTCTTGTTTATGGACCGAAATAAATAAATAAATTGTTGCTGACAGATTTTTCCAAGCCACGAATATCTAAAACAGAGAAAGAGTTGCTCCTGCGCTGAAAGACACAGCGGCGACGACCTCAATTAGCGTCGATGAGGTCATGTCGTAAGGAGCGATAGTGGTACAACTTTTCACGTGCCTGTTGATCAGTAAAAGGTGGCAGGTCTGGATTTGAATCACATACCAGCCTCAGCGATTGTTCTCGCCATCACCAAAGTGTTACGGTGGCTACTGCATGTCCGGAGTCGGTAGAATAGAGGGCTTTTGATGTTTGCTATCGATACAGCGTGAATATTTGGGTACCAAAGTTTACCAACCGCTATATATATCCTACCTGAACACGTTGTTCTCAACCGGCGATTAAGACTTCGACACGGGTGTTGATGCCATCATTCGAGTCATAGTAGCTGTTTGCGATCGTTGGGTCGTCATCCGCGATAAACTGAAACACCACTGGTATTGAAGATCTTGACCGGTTCCGAACCTGAGCTCGGCAGACGAAAGTTCAGGTTATACCACTTGTTAAGCGCGTACGTGACAGTGATCGCCTTGTCTTCATCCTCGTTACTGTCTGAGTGACCAACAAGGATGACTTCGGTGGTCATTACAAGACCGAATTGTTAACGCTCACATAGGTACTACCATGGTGATAATGAAACAATCCATCATAGTAGTCCTTGTCGTGGGTCTCTCGGTCTGAGGGACAGATCGAACAGTCACCCACCGCTTGAGTCAAAGCCGCAGATCTCGTCGCATCACCAGCATCAACAGGTTTTGCTGATTTTCGGGTTCTGATGATAACGTTTCAAACGTTTTGCCAAGCCGACCGCCTTCAAAGAGCGGCGCCGGATGCTACCGACCCCGGACTTGTTTGGAACCGACTTCGGTGAGCGGTGTTACCAGAAATTATTGCCAGAGATGGTAATGATCTTCCAGCGGCGGTGTCATCGGAGACGGCATCGGTCAATTCATCAAAGGAAGTAACGCGGTGACAGTGGAGCCTCTTGCCGAAGCCGCAGCTTGTTCTGCGATCCTTTAAAGATCATTACCACAAGGATCGGTCGGGTCATGTCCAGAAAGCACGCCTGCCTACCTGCAGCCAAGTGCAGCGTAACCAATGAATTGCAATATCACCGGTGATGCACGGGCACCGCTGTGACAGTGGGGATACGGCAACGAGTTGAACTGCAAGAGCAAAGGATATTGAACCGAACAAATGGCTTCTTATTTCTTGGGGAGATGATAGTGTTTAGGTGTTGGCTGAAATAGATGAATCTCACAAAAGCCGTAGTGATTAAACAGTGTATTAATATGCACCTTCTATTTCAAGTTCATCGTATTTATACGTCGAGGACAGCGGTAATGAAATTCAATCAGTAAGAGCCGGTCATACTTTTGGCCACCTGATAATACAAAGATAAATTACTGTTGCTTCATTCAGAGGCTTCTTGTTGTAAAGTTAAGATTCATCTACCGACGCTGGCCGCAGTCACAATCACTTCCCTAATGGTCGATCACGGGTAGTCAAGTATGGAACAAGATCAGGTATCTACCAGACGGGTCGCCAAACCCAGGAACATATTCCATAGCACATACGAGTATATGTCATCAACGACCTCCACTCGCCGACATCAACGGATAACCACCCTGGACTGGCGAAGTAATCTACCCTAGAAGGCAGGTTTGGTAAACGGATCATCGTGAAGAAAGCCAGAGACGGTCCCATTCCTAAATGCTTGCTCGCGGGAGTGGTACCCAGAAATTGGAAGAAATAAATTTTGCATTGTCAAGGGTTAGGGCCGAAGCTTAATTGTCCAAATATGCGTTTAATCAACGATCGGGATTGAGGAGAATCAGGATATCTTCTTCAGTGCCAAATAAAGTTTTTGTCAGTAATATTGCTGAATATGAATATTCATAGAGAAGGGTAATATTCCACTAGTCAAACTGCGGGTAGCCGGAATCTAGAGCACCTGGTCGTTTCCAACAATAGCACAGCGCGGTCAGCAACCTGAGCTATAATCATAGGAGTATAATTTTTTAGAACCATAATGTTATCGAATTACAGTAGATGTTGGCCCGGTATAATAAGTCAATACTCTGGGTTGAGCATAACGTCGCGCCAGAGAAAAAACGGAACCAGCACTTCAAGAGCTAAGTTTATTTTCAAATTAAGGCTAGCGCCGGCGCTTTTAGGCTCCAAAGGTCAATGAAAATATAGAAACTTCACACAATGACCGACCACCACTGTCGGAGACGGTCGATTTAGTTTTCATCCGTCGACAGACTAGAGGAAGTCTGGCACCATTGCTTCGACTACGCCACCTCTACCGGAACAGAACAAACAATTATCATCACCGCTCGACCGGGCTAAGCTCCAAGTGCTGACTCTCTTATATTTTGTTTGACCTAGTGTGGGTATCAAATACAATTTCAACCCATCGCACTCAGTTGTTAACCGTGACTCCAGTACAGCTTAGAACGAAGGGTTTAATCCCAATAATGCTGGAGCTGGAGAAACGCACGACGCAATAGTTGGGGAGCTGTTAGCTCATAGAATTTCGTCAATTTGAGACTTCTAACTACCCGTTAGCTACAGGATCTCATGATGAAAGATCATATTTTGCGAGAATAAAGCAGAGAACCCCGCCAAGCGTAAGAGCCTATTGGCTTGTATATGATCTACTCTCAGCTGCGGGTTTCGGAACTTTAACCGGTCGACACGGGAAGGTTGCGAACCCAGGTTCATCAAACATGCCTAACTTCCACGCTACTATCACGCAAGAAAACTTCACCAAAACCAGCGCCTCATACTCGTTTCGTGCAAGCGGTAGCGCCTATTCCGAGCGCCTCCTGCCCACTTGGGGCCCTCGAAGACGCAGTGGTCCCGACAGATCTGACGAGAGCAGTAGGCGCCGATGAGCAACCTGTAGCTCTGGACTTGCCTTGGAAGGCAAAGAAGCGATGCCCGTGGGCCTGATATCGTAGCGAACAAAAGCCGACCAAGAAGAACCAAGTGAGGGATGAAGATGAGCCAATGGCAGGTTGGGAAAGAACGCCCGGACGGCATCCACCTCGAAAGCTGCTCTGTGGACTAACCGAAGGGTATTGCGATACCCGATCCTGCTGATAGGCCCGGAAGCGACCTGGGATGGATCCATTCGCTGGTTAGTCGAATAATGCCAACTTTCATTGTACTTATCATCAATTTATATTTCTCTATATGATCCGGCTTGGGTTATGACCCCAGAAGTATCCATCAAACGCCCCAGTAAATACAAACCACGCTCCATATCTCCCTGCAGCCCAAGGACAACGACGGAACAGCTTCGGCCACTGACGACTCAGCCGGATCGCTGTCGCCCAAATGCATGAAGCTGGAGGTGGATTACTGTTTCTTCGCCCTAACACTCGGCCCAAAGAAGACTCGCAGAACTAGAAGAGGAGTGGACGACATTGCAGATTCGTAGCCACGAGATAACATAAACCCAGAGAAGGGTCTAGCAGAAGAAGCTGGAAGGAGAGGAAGAAAGACTACGAAAATGAGGGTGGACTTGGTACATACAGTAAGCTGGATCCCTGATATTGCATTTCAGTTTACCGCCCACATTTAACCTAGCTTTCTGGTGGATTGCGTGCTTTACCTCCGGCGGTTTCCCAGAACATCCAACTTTGGCGGTATTTCCCATGTGAATGGCTATCCACGGAAAGATGATGACCACTCGAAGATGTTGAATATATAGTATCAAATCTTAGGAACTAATAGCCTCGATAATCCATTTACATCCTAAAAGATTCATCGGGTTCCCAGTTCAACTTAAATGAACTGGAAATAATATAGGCCGTTTAACATTTTTCACTACTCAACTGGCCTACGTTAATAGACATTGCATATATATAGCCGGTCCCAAGGTTTTCGACAAATTCGAACATTCCCGCCCGAGCTGTTTGGCTATATAACATCACCTTTTTATTGCCGTGATTCTGATTTAAATTGCGTCGCGGAGTCGGGCGAGTCACCGGTAGAAAAATGTGCAGGACTCCCTGTCTGAGGTGCGCCCAAGAAGGCAACCCGCGCTCGTCTGTTTAGGTGATGAATAGTTCCACCTTTGATTCCCGCGAACACCACGTACATTGACATAGCTAACCTACAAATCTCTGCAACGACGTCGCGCTCCACATCGTGAACCGATCTGTGCGGATACCTTTCGCAACTATTACTCGGGCACTGGCGCCCCCAGGCTTGCGTCCTCTATGATCAAAACTGGCTTCCAACACAAGCTACTCCATCTACCACAAGTGTCTCTCTACATGTTCAGTATTGCTATTCGTTGTATCATGGGGAATACTAGGGCACGGCGTTTGTGACTCCTCATTAAAACGGTGGCCCGCTATCATCGCCCTGTGAAAGGGCTATCAACATTATGCTCATCGTATGTTTGAACTGGAGGTGGATTTTTACAGGCTTGAGCTGATGCAAAGGGCTTCACTGCCTACCTTGCCATTGCGGATTGGCTTTTAAACGACTCTATACCTATGCCCCTTAGATCAGGTGTCTGCAGAATATGCGACCGCATGAAGGCACCTGATCCAGTTGTTGGAAAGGTACACACAGTTATGGTCCATATAACATCTTGCAATGTCATATTTTCTTCAAAAGAGGCAACGATAAAGAGGCACCGTTGCCCAGACTTGGAAATCATTCCCATCTTTCATACAGAGACAGTCCCACTAACACGCCGGAACGGAGCCGAAATATACCGGATCTGCCCAGCTTTTGCTACCGACTTAGAACATGTTTCGAGTCTTGGATGCTTTAAGTACATTCTGACGTCACAATGTCGTATGCGGTGGTTACATCTCTACCCCCGAAAGCCACCATGCGATTGGAAGCCACCCCAAACCCTGAAAATTACTGTGGTGACGATATAACCTATGATATAACCCAATCCCTACCCCGCCCATATTTACCAGATCCTATCCGAGTCCTGTAGTATTCTACCTCTGTCTGAAGCAATTACAAGCCGCTGCCTAACCATTTCAAACTTTGGCTGTCCATCCTCATTGTGTTGAAGCCATGCGCACTGCTCCCAAACGACCATTACTATCAATTATCCCAGAGAAAGGTATGAGTTCAACTGATTTTCCGCCGACATTGAGGCGTCCCATTAGCATTCGCCTTCCGAAAGGGTCTTTCATAGTTGTCCCAGCTGTCTGTCAATGGGCTGTAGATATCCACCACCTCTAGAAATTCTCCTCAATTAGTTTTTTTGTACTCAAGTCACTTCAATTGAACTAAAGTTTTTGGCTCGAGGGATCCGAAATTCTCCAGTCACCCCCATTCCCACAGAGAGCAAGAATACATAGTAGTCTATGGGATTGTGTCGTCCACTCAGGGGTGAGTCTCCACAGCTTCAAAGACTAAGCGTCTCCCTGTGGACCTATGATGATATGGTTTCCACCCATGCTGCTGTTACACATCAACCAGACGCTATGAGTTAAATTCCTCTCGAATATGTCTACATTTTGGATATATGCTTCGGTATGGTTCCCCGATTATGACTGCCGTCCCTTATTTGGCTTCCTGTTTGGCCGAGAATCTTCAAACTTTATCCACATTGCAGTTCTGCAAGCTGCCTCGAACCTAAATTGGCAAGCTTTTTGCGGTCTGGCCGGCTTCTGCATCTCCACGGTTACCTAAGATCTCCAGATTCCCACCTTCCAGCCTTGTCCTGACGCCACATTGTGCATTGTTAAAAATGTCTTGTGAGTACCAACGAAGTTCATCTCACTGTGATGTCCAGCACTTCATCGCCGCCTCCGGCGATGTGTTGGTCACTAATATTGAATATTAACCAAATCAACTTACGAGTACCATCTGTATAAGGAACCAATACTCCGCCATAGGCCTTCACCTAAGTGGGTGACTTGGGTCGATGCGTACCCCGTTATTGAGATTGCGTAAGATATATGACCCCAACGAACACCGAGCGGATATTTAATTGTCATCTCTAGGTTTTGAGAAGTTGAGCCGAACTCTTGAAGAAATGGTTGTAACGCTAGAATAAACTGTTTGTGACCCTATCGATGAGGAGCCGGGTTTGACGGGGATTCTTATTACACCCACACTACAGAACGGGTTTCATTTACATATTTAAAGACAAATTTGCGATGTTGGTGATGATAAAATCATCCTTATCACGCTTTCTAGAGGGACTAGTAGTTGATAATCATTGAAAAGCAACCCCAGGTTAGTGGTCCCACACCCAAACTTTCGTGTCAATGCGAGACTACTTTACTCAGGTTACCGTGGTGAATACTGTTACCGGGAAGCCATACCTCTCAGTTATCGTCTGCCTCTCAAACCACCGCCGAGTTGCTCTTACAGCTTGAGTAGTCCAGTTTATCTACTGAAATGGCATTCGGCAAATCGAACACAATATAACCCCCGTCACTGGAAAAAATCCGAGCATGACTGTGGTTCACACACCGTTGGCTGCGGGTTAATTCCAGGCCAAGCCTGAAGGTTGTCCAAGTTGATAGTACCATAACAGGTTCCGCGCATTAGCATTCCGACGGTGAATGCTTGCCAGTAGCAATCCCTAATTTCCAACAAACAATATATTAAGGTCTCATCCTTTGGAATGTTCGTCGGCAATTTTCGAGTGTATATCCCCAGGTCCCAATGCCGAGCTGCACGGTCTTCGATGACGATATCACGGCGTAAGCACTTTGCATATTATGCGCGTCAGGCCATCAATCCCATAAGTCATCGAAAAGGGCGTGGATCCACAATGGCTTGCGGTTCCTTCATAATTAAACATTCAAAGAAACCCTGTCTTTAGATGCATCTACTTTTTGTGACTGAGATTCATTGTAATATTATTTCGCATCTCTGCTCGGACGTCTATGACACCACTAAGGCGGCAGGTTATTACCATGCTATAATCTTTGACGTAAGTTGAGCACTGATGCAGTAAGAGCCACTCCTAGCGGGGCGCAATAGCCTATGAGTTTTAATTTATTATTTATTCTTTTACTGCCATTGGATCTCATCATCTTCTGAATGGGATTGGTTGATTCATTCCTAATATGAGGACTATCGCCTTGTCCTCAATGCGTTTCATAATTACGGAGCTTTAAAGAATATACGCATCTTCACTATGGTTTGTAACCTCATCGATGCTATCATGCGGAGTCGACCAACCGAACCTGATACAAATGTTGCTTTAGGAGTCCGCCTAATAACCATCATGGTTTATGGGCGCCCGCCCATAATCACGATTACAGCGATCAAGCAGTACAGCGACACCACCCGCGCCAAGAATTAGGACCCAGCAAATCGTTCTCGAGTTCAAACAACCACACCAGCTCCGGATCAAACTACCGGGATCCAAACACTTAATTAAGCCTCCTTGATTTTCTCTGACCTGTTACAAAAACCGCCATCCCTAATTTCCTTCTAATTCAGCCCATACTGTTCCCGTGACTAAGAATACTACCAATCCTCAAATCGACTACTCTCCACAATAACATAAGTCTAAGTCCCGTTCCGGACCTCGTTGATTTGTGTCGAGCCTCAGGTTATATATATTAACGTAACCACACCAACTGCTCGGAGAGATGTTGCTGCGAAAGTCTTTAACTGATAAAATCCACTGAATTCTCTCAGTCTGCTGATGAAACATCATCGGATTGTTTTTGCGTATTTTCTTGTATACGCGGAAGTTACAAGCATCCACCGCTCATACCGGTTGTCTGGTTGGCGGCTCAATGCATATCGGACCCACCAGTGTTTGAAATGTTTCAGAAACTTTAATACAATGAACTTTGGTATCCACTTCTTTGTCGACTGAAGAAGGAGGCCTCTCTTGTTCCTTCCCGCCACCATCTTCGTGACGCATCCTAATTTCGGTGCATCAAGGATCCGCAAACTCTGGATTTATCGCATTGTCCAAAGTATCCATTGCTTGATCTGGCTGCTGATGACTATGGGCATCAGAGAAAACCTGAACAATCATCATCGGCGTGCTGAACTCGAACACCCAGTCCTCTCGCCCATGGTGCCAGTGATCAGCGGCACTCGGCGAGGACCCCAATGTTATACTGTCTCGAAGGATGTTTATGCCAACCTAGTCTCGAAAGTATTGCATATCTTCCCCGAATTGGGGATCTCTCACTATATTTCCCAGGAGTGCCGGAAGATTTCCACCTGGAAGTCCTAGCACAGGTTGTGGCCTATCTAGTAGCTCGTTTCCTCTGCTAGCAAGAATTTGATAGTCGGACTTGAAGGATTTCATCGAGATAGATTGAGTTCTCTGCAGCGACTGAAATGCCTCGCCGAGATCACGAAACACAAGGTAGATCGCTGTCATCTGGCCAACACCACGAATTCAAGCAGCTATTCAACAGCCCTTCGTACCTGTACCCGGGAGAAGCTTCATAGTTGTTGCTCTGTAATGCGGAAGGGAGTGTCCAGTTGGATTTTCACGGTTTCGCCAGAAAGATGGGACCCACATCCTTTGTTGAACTCTGTGGAGACAAACTTGATGATCTTCGCATTAACTAATGAAAATTTACTGCATTAATGTATCCACTCTATCGGCGAGGCGTAATCCTCTTTTCCAATCGCTTTCAGGTGTGTCAACAGCTCCGTGTTCATGATCTGGAAAATTTGCGACACTACAGAATTTCAGAGACACCTCACGGTAAGAATTAACCCAGAGCACGCCACTTCCGAAGTACAGTTTGATTTGGCCACCTCTGAAGACGTTTGACCAGCATTAGATAATTTCGTTTGTTTTCGATCTACAACTGACACAACTTGCTGGCACCTCAGTAAGTTTTATGCATTATGAATGCCTGTGACACAGCCACCTTTACTATCAAATTAACCCCGATGGCACAGTTGCCCTATTTCTCATTTGGCCCTCTCCCACCTGAGGCGGGTAACCCTGGTCCGACGATATTTGATCTCTCATATGTACAACTGTCGAGTTTTCAATTCCAAACCTTTCACTAAGGGAGTTCCTCTTCGGGAGCCCGAAACATACTCGATTTTCAACGGGACAAAGAACAAAGCTCAAAGTGAAAGCACTGTTCGGCTTCATTGCCCAAGAGTTCAACTCGGAATAAGAACCCAGAAGACGTACTCTTGACGAAGGATAATCTTGGCGTTATCCGTGTGTGAAATCCAGCCTGTTCCGGTGCAATTTCCGTTACGGTTAAAGATATGCCTGATCAATGGCTAACCCATATCTCTACTGCTGTGTTGGAGTGCTGGTATCTTCGAGAGAAAATCTAGTGAGATCTCCAAAAAATAAGTAAATAAGATTTGACGGGTGCAAATTGCTGCCTCCGGACGGAAATAAAGTGTGTAGGTTTACATCCGCGTCAATCTCTGATCGCGAAATTTAGATTTATCCAGGGAGGTTACTTTCAGTGGTCCTACAATGACCTCAAATCGCCCACTGGTACGAGTTCACCCAGTAGCCACACCAACCACAAAAGCCTTACTCGTCTTTGAGCAAGGGGTATCACAATACATCTTTTATAACCAAATACGGACAAGAAACAAAACGACCGATTGTGTAGGGCCAGGAGACAGAACCAATTTGTGACAATAATACGGAGAGACGTACAAGGAGTCCTACATGAATTCGTGAGATAGAAAACAAAGGAGAAGGCAAGTGACATTGGTATCCAGGTTTGACTCGTACGGTTAAATCGAACGGTAGATGTCGAGGACCCACCAGAGTCAAAGGGAGGTGGATGCGTACCAGCCTCAGTTCGAGCGTCCACTTTCGCCTAACCCCAGAGCTTCACTACGGCCACGAGGGCATGGATGGCTTGGTAGCTGGAAATTTACATGCGCATATCAGCTCCATCCCACCAACCCTTGCGCTGTGCAAGGGGAATGACAAAATGAGTTCTGCAGCCCTCTTGTCAAAATTTAAACGTACAGCAGGTTTTCCTCCAGAAAAGCAGCAACTTTTTGTGCAGTGGCCATTTGTTGCCCGTCAGCCGTGACCCGGTCCACCATCTAACCCAAAATCTTGGCATCGTGGCAATCAATCATAGGAAAGGTTCATGCTTACCCGGCTGGGTGATTGATCTAATCGCCTAAAGGCAACACGAGAGCGATCGACGAGATGCAGCACCGCGAGGAGTTCAGTTGCACAGTAGCCCCGCGTCATCCCGGTTAAATCAGGACATACACAACATGTCGATCAAATGTTGCTCAACTTAACGTTATTCTCCATTATATTAACGATTTACTTTTTGCAAGTATTAATATCGAATTCAGACGATTTTACAGAGGAGCGTGATAGGAAAAAAGGAGGGTTTTAAGATGCGGAGGTGGGGGTAGCAAAGACATACCTGCAGGGCGGTGAAAATAAGCTTCTTCTCAAGAGTTGAACCCCTGCCTCGCGCTTCATATGTAACAGACTTGATTCGCAGTCCTTGCTGGGTCCATTGCCAGCACCGACTCATCCTCCGTCATCGGGGGATGACAGAAGTATTCCATTTTCCACTGAGCACCATGATTGCCCTTTTGCTCCAATAATGGGTTTTGATTCTTGGGAGGCGAAAAGCTCCATTTTCAGGGGCCAAGACGGCAGGAAGCCCGAGGAGTGAGGAAGCGATATTTGCCCAGCGAAGTAGACCAAGGGTAGTCGCAATTTGCGCCGTGAAATGTTCCTGCGAAACACGGAAGAATTCAGGAGCATAATAGCCATGCAAGCAGTCGGTCGAACCTGTTGGCCGTAAATCTGCAATGATTTCAAGTAATCAACTACCACAGGTGTACAAAATCAGACTTACGTGGTAAAACCTGATACATGTAAACATCTTCTCGCTTCTTCTTCCGTCATCACGGCCCGAATACCGGCAACGCTCTGCGGCGGCTAAGCATCAATCCGTTCGGGAACAAACATAACAGGACCGATTCAGGCAAGTTCATGATCTTCTCGCGGTCCACCGAAAATCGGACCCCTCTCCAAGTCGAGGTGCAACCGGGCCAGTAATTGCGTGGCCGGCGAAGGGTTCAGACCCCCAGTCTGGGTCTGGGAAGCGAGTGATGGGCGAGGAGCGGCGGTGGCCATGGGGACGTAGTGGAGGGCACGTGTGAGTGGTGGTTGGATGGAGAACCAACTCGGGCGCTTAACCAACGGCACTGGCCACTTTATATAATCCACTGGACCAACAATTTCCTTTTTTCCCTTAGGACAAACCATAAAGATACCATGATACACAGCCATCCAGTACCGCATATAAAAGGACCCACAACAGGTTAGATTTTTGTGAATAAATTGAAGTGCTGTAAGGGGTACCAATGGTTCGAGTACGATATTGTATTAGAATATTTGCCACACTCCTATCCCTATTACAGATTGATCGCCACCAGTAGCTAGTCCGCGGACAATCCATAGAGCTTGGCTCATGATCTTGCTAAAAGGTACGAAGCTAGTACGCAGCAACCAAGCCTGTTTCTCGCGTCTGCGTGTACTGTGATGAGCTCTTAGATTACAGAAGACAAGACGCTTAAGAGTCGCAATGCGGTCTGCACAGCTATTATCTCCCGCATTACCACGCACACGGAACATTCAGAATCCTTCGGTGGGATCTCTCACGGAGCAGGACACCGGTCTCCTTACGACACAAATCCTCGGATAATCCTATAACCTAACACTTGCCAGAGTTTAATCGCGGAATTATGGATTCATACCAATTGAGTCACTGTATGGAAGATATCTACTCATCCGGATTTGTATCCCAGATTTAACGAGAAATATAGTTGATTTTCTCCAAAACGTTACACATATCACTTTTTTTTGGAACCTGTACTTTATTATCTTTCACCTAAAGGTATGTAGGCATTGTACAGGTAATCGTGAGATGAAAGGCATAATTAATGGTGCTGCAATAGAAAGCTCGACAGACGAGCCCGCGCCCCTTATCTGCGCCCAGTACACTCCCGCGGGTACACGACGCGCTTGTTACGAAATTCAAAGGGAAATTTTTCAATTTGGATCAATTGAAGAAGGCCTAGATAGATGATCACATTAGCCTCGGAGGCGACCTAATACAAGTACATCGGACGCATTTAGTTGGGTAGGCTGCGAGCAACTCGTGGCCGATGAGTGACGTATTACGTTACCGTCGCCCGGTTAAACCCCAAGCGGGGCAGTGAGAGTTCGATTATCAATGTCGCTCGCTGCCCTAGAAATGAAAATTTGAAGAATATGTTAGTTGATGATCCGTATTAGGGGCCTGCGTTTCGTCAGCTGAATGGCAGGCGCGCTTATGGAGCTGCCAGTTTCAATGATGGGACAGAAGCTCTGGGTTTAATGCTCGTGAAGGATATAAAAACCCGGCAAAGAAAATTAAAATTGATACAAAAGCGACACCTCATTCTCATTCAGTGAATTCCCACTATCATGGCTGCCACTAAAGGAAAACCCAATTATTTTCTACGATCCTGGTTAGCGCTTAGAGGACCTCATTCTCTCCAAACCCATACAAGACTAGGTATGATTATTATCCGTGGTCCAGATAACGTTAACGACGAATCAAATACATAGATTGTCTTTTGAATTATAAGGGTTTACCTTACCGCGTAGAAAGTATGTTGCATTCCCTGACATCGATCCTTGAATGAAAGAGTTGGGTGTTACTCCGGTATCCGAGACTTCCTACGTTACACACTACCAGGTAAGCTTTTTCTGCGTAGGCCGTTAAGATGATAATCATGGGTGGTTTCTTTTTCAGTAATTGCGTTTAGATCCATCGACGATCCTAACGGCAAGCCTATTCACATTTCGTAGACTCGTCCAAAATCGCACTGTACCTAGACGACTAAATATCCGTGCACCAAAGTACCCAGCAATTTTTGCGCCTCATACCCGCGCTCGTTACTTACACTTGATCATGACCCAATACTTCCCGACCATATCTACCTGCGTTGGGCCAATTTTTTTAAGCCAATATGCTCCCGCCTCCTCGATGCTCGATCTGCGGAGTTCCTTTACCAAACCGTACGAGAGGAGAGAACTACTTCAACCACTTCCAGATGATGTGGCTGCTCAGAAATCGGGAAGAAGCACGTAAAAAATTCGTAGCATTCAGCAAATCGTACAACTCAATGATGTGGTGAAAACGAAGGTCCATTTCATTATAGGCAAAACCATTTCGTTCCTGAGTACTTGCTTCTCTCGAGGGTTGTATTATTGGATAAAACATAGAAGGAGAGGACTCTGCCCGTTTGAAAGAGGATACTAGAATGGGAGGCGGAAAATGGGGAAACACGACATCTCAAGCAATCCGAGAGATTGAGAACGCACGCTCAGGTAGACCGCGATGTACTGTAGATACAGCAGACATTGTTTCCGAATAGTAGAACTATTTCTTTGTGTCTAATATCCCATTATCCTGTCATTAAGTCAAGTCGTAGCAAGCTAGATCATCCCGGAATCGATGCTATGAGCCCACCTTTGGGGTTCTTAATTGCAAAAGGAAGGTAGAGTATCAATCCGGGTAGGTGGGGATTGAGTCACTTTGCAAAGCACTTTGAGACCGAAAATTCATTTGGCATTGGGTGAGTTCATCACCAGACTACTATTCATATTGTCATAAGTTTGGCATGGGTGTGTCAACAAAAGCAAATTCAATCGATTTGTATTTTGTGACCATTTCGTCCTCCGGGTCCTCAACGCTGGGCAGTGGTCGGGACTAATAAAAATACCACGGGTCTGGTCTCGGTGATCAACCGGAGGTCTTTCAAGAAGCTCTCGTGAAATTGATGGAGGCCGCTGGTCATCATGGCCATAAGCGGTCAGCTTGATCTGCTCCACCGCATTAGCGTAACATTCATTCTCTTCGCCAATGACTGGTGTACCCATCACAAACCCCAAAGATACACAAGAACGAACTTACCAGCGAGGGATTGGATTTCTGTCGATAAAACAAAAGTCCCGAAATCTGAATGGGTCAATGCCGATAAATTTTTGGTCCGTAAATGTGCCATGACGGTGGCGAGCAGGTACCTTCGAGGCTTGACTCTATGGCTAGAGGCTCCTGCTGCTAAACTTACATCTATCTACCAGCGAATTCCTTACTATGGAATGAGGTGCTTTGTATCAGATAATATGTCCAGTGTTTCGGCTTATTCTGCAGCGTCATGACGTCACCTTGGTCGTCACACATCTGGGTCTGTGCCGTTGCTTTCGTCGTCTAATGGAGCCAGAAGATTAAAATGATGAGCTCATTTCACTACACTCGGCTAAGAAAAAATTCAAGAGCCACTCACCTCGCGAGTTCAAGCAACGTTTGTCGCCGCGCGCATTGGGGTTCTGGGAATCTCGAACTCAATGGCGTATACGCAACAGATCCCTAGAGACCTGGCAGCTACTTTTAATCCGATCTTGGGGGCTTGGGGGCTCTATATTCATTCCCTTTCATTGCCTTCATGCCCACTGAGGTTGAGCGACCGGGGACTCGTACTGATCCCAATCAATTTGGGGCTAGCCTGCAGGAGATTGAACATGATCACCGCCCTCCTTTTGTCCTCAATCGTGTCGAGTTGCGTCTACTTCTTATCGCTGGTGTTGGGTTCTTCCTTGATGGTAAGGACTACTGTAGTGATTCAGACCTGTATTAACAGTCATATAGCCTACGACCTCTTTATCATCAACCAGGTCGCACTGATGCTGCAATACCGTTACTACGGTGGTCACAGTCTCCCGTCAAATCTCGAAGGGTTTATCAAGGCAAGCGCCAATATTGGTGCAGTGGCCGGCCAATTTTTGTTCGGTTACTTGGCCGACTCGTGGGGTCGCAAAGCAGTTTGTGAGTGTACTTGCGTGTTCGACTATGTTAGTCCGCTGAACCGTTAAACAGACGGCAAAGAACTTTTGCTCATTATCTTTGCGACAATTATGTGTATCTCTGTTCCCTCTTACCTTGGTGGACATGGTTAGTGTGGCTCGCTCGGCTTAACAGCTCTATCGATAATTAACATCACATATGCCCAGGGTCCTTATTTGGGTTGGTGTATCCCGTATCATTCTCGGCATCGGCGTGGGGGGAGATTATCCAATGTCTGCCGCCGTTACCGGAGACCGCGCTTCTCTCCGCAAGCGGGCACCATGCTCATCTATGTCTTTTTCCAACCAAGGCTGGGGATCCTTTGTCGGAAGTCTTGTCACGATGATCGTCCTTGCATGCTTCAAGACGGGTATCGACTCTCATGGCCATACCAACCAGGTTGACGCGGGTGAGTTTACTTTCTAATATATACCGTTCAAGGCTAAAATCCTGGTACAGTATGGCGCATTATTGTTGGTCTCTCACTCATCCCGGCATTTGGTACACTATACCAACGATTTGTCATGCCCGAGTCTGCTCGTTTTAATAAAACACGCAGCCCTGAAGCAGACGAAGCCCAGAAAGGAGAAGCTGAAAAAGGCAACTGCGAGGTCAACAAACGGGTCGAGTCTAGGTCATCTTCCGCGACGACTCGGAATGTTTCGCCACCTCAAGCGGAAATGGTCAGAAATCAATAAAAAGGCCCAGATTCATGAGTTTTTGATTTATATTTCCGAGTGGCGCCACGCAAGGACATCTGCTCATAGGTGCACCGCGCTCTCATGGTTTTTGGTCGATATAGCGTTTTATGGCATTAATCTTAATACAAACGTCGTTCTCCAGCAGATTGGATTCGATGGCTCCGGGAACAATGCGTGGCACAAGATGTCTCGCATTGCGACTGGCAACTTGATCGTTACCTCCCTCGGATTTGTCCCAGGATACTACGTTTCCGTTCTCACTGTCGAATACCTTGGTCGCAAGTTCATTCAAATAATGGGCTTCATTATGAGCTCTCTGTTCCGTAGGATCCTCTGTAGCGCTGGATGGTGCGGGATACCAACTTGGGTCGTGCGCATATAGTCGGCATTCTCGCTGGAAAGTTTGCTACCGCTCTCCCCTGCGGCCTTCATCGTATGCTTCGCATTCATGCAATTATTCTTCAATTTTGGCGCGAACACAACAATCCCATGTGAGTCCCACAGAGCACAACCCCGTTTATCACTTACTAGTAACGATATTCCCAGATGTATCCCGCTGAGCTCTTTCACACGCATATCGCGCGTTTTCGCGTGCGTATCTCCGCCGCACTCGGCAAAGCGGGTGCAATAATCTCCAGCCTCGCATTCAACTCGCTCAGCAAAGACATCGGCACCCCCGCTGTCTTTGTGGAGTACGTCCCGCCACCCCTCATGTGTAAATAGCTGCTAATAGCGCTTTTTTTAGTCTTTTTGTGGGCTGTAACTTACTCTCGGAGCATTCATCACACTTGTGCGCACTCCGAGGTATTGAGTGGACATGACCCAGATATTATTGAGCTCGAAGAACGGAGGATTTCAAGGGAGAGCTACCGAGCTCACCACTAAGAATTTTTATTATAACGATTACTTCAATCAAACCTGTAGTTGCTCTTTCAGTTCTGTAGCCTGTTTTGCAGTTCTTCATGATTTTTATTTTATCTTTTAAGTTGTATAATAATGACGAAATGAATGCTGCACACGAGTATTAGGCATGTCGCATTGGAGTGAAGGATGTAACCGGAGCTCGTGCTTTTTGAATAACTCTGGGTCTGAACCGCCCATTGATTCCCGGAAAAAGTGGTGGAAGCATGGTGTGTTGGAACGAAAAAGAGGGTGCATAAACCCAGCACTACCATGGAATCAACACTGGTTTGACTAGGTCATAGGCATCAAGGTTTTTCGATTAAAAGCCAAAGTTAGTGAATTCAAGCACCTTTTACTCAACCAGAACAAGCCTCGGCGAACTCCACACAGCTGTTAGTCAGCCAGCACATTTCTTAGTTTGTTTATTGTCTTTCACCGACTGGTATGTAAGACATGTCTATCCCGTATCTAATCTGTGCTGGCCCCTCCAAAGCCCGACGGACGAGCATATGCCCCCCCGCCGTCCACGCCCTCCACGCTATGTTTTTGAGGAGCATAGCCAAGCAACAGCCATTGTGTATATAAAAATAAAACCTTTTGGGGTTCCCCCTATGTAGGCGCCCATTGCGGTCTCGGATATCCCCTCTCTCCCTTCCCACCCTCTTCCCCAGCCTGTTACCCTCCGGCTCCTCATCCCCTCTCCCCCGACTTGAAGTCGCTCTATGCCTCGCTTGCGTCTGTGGTTGCCTCTCCTGTTGCTAGCCTCTTCACCTGTCGTAGGTACTTGAATAAATGAGTTGAGTGCTTCCCCGGTCGAAGTATAGCTTCGATTGATCGCGAGGCGGCACATGCAGTTATGTATGCACCAGATGGGAGCCTGCTTGTCATACGTGTCGTCACAATATGCGGCAATTGCTCAAATATTAAACAATCGCGCAACAATCGGGTGCTCATCGCACCGCCGGATTGCTAGAAGGCTGGCCAATGTAAATAAATGAAAGTAATTCAAAGCATGGATCAAAGAGAATTAGGTCATTATGTTTAGATACTCTCGTTGAAACATTCATGGCTGTATAGATGCATATGTGCCCAAGAATCTGAGAGCAGCTTTGCTCATGTTTGACCCTGGCGAAATAGGGCGCCCGTTTGCCGGCTGGGCGCCTCACAGGAGACACGAAAGCGCTCCATAGGAGCCTGATAAAGCTGAGAAACAAATGGGCCGCAAGACAAATGTACAGAACCACGGTCTTCTTTCCCAATCGACCCAGGCCAGTCACCATCATTCTTGCCTCGTCGCGTTGGTGCGCGTTCATCGCGGCCAAAAGAAGTTGCCTCGTTGCCTAAAGTAAGAGAGCTGTTGGGATGCCGCTTTGATTGACGACCCGTTCAGCTTGGTATAATCGTCTTGTAGGCTTCATCGCCTCGCAGCCCTTCATATGGAGCATCACTACCGCACTCGATTTCAAGACCCTTTGGCCACTCATCCGGTGGATATTGGCGGATCCTGCACGACATTTATCAGTGCCGACTTCGTGATGGCGCAATAGTAGCAGTCAAAGTTGGGAGACCTCACCACGGCTTTGAGGAGGAAGATTCAAACACGCAACAGGCGAGTGAATTTACATTTTCTTGTAGCACTGTTTATCAAATAATCGCATTTGCCCCTCCAGAAAATTCAGAGAATGCTTGGGCATCTGGGCGAAACGCACCACCCGAATGTGGTTCAGTTAATTGGAGGGGCATTTCTTCAAACGCGCATCGCTGCAGTGTATGGATGGCTCGAATACGGAGTGCGTAATAGAATACCTGAAACGGCATGCTGATGTAGATGTTTCGCTACCAGATGGTGAGCCTAGGTAATTCGGTTCCAAAACCATTCGTGAAACGTTTAGTCTTGTCTTGCTTTGCTCTGTCTACATGTTAGAGCACCCAGATATGCGCAATGAGCAGCGCTTTATTTACACGATAATGGAATTGTCAGGATCCCCTCGTTTCTGCTTATATTCGCTTCTGACATACTAGTTGTTAGATTACACAACAGCCTGAAAGGTGTAAGTTATACGCTGCGGAGAGTGTCTCAACATCGGCTTGCAGCATGCATTTACTTCAAGATTACGTTTAGACCAACATTCTGGTCTCAAGCGACGGAGTGGCCCGGATACTGCCTATCCTTACCTCGCATCTGTGCCAAGTCTGGGAAGACGATGCGGTAGATGGGAAGGTTCCCAGGTATAAGTAGTACGCTGGGCGGTGAGTCTCTTCCGCATGCTGAGATTGTGACTCTGACGTATTACTGAAAACGCACTTACAGGCACCTGAGTTACCGGCTAGCGGACCCAGAAGGAACATTTGCGAGCGACGTGTATGCACTTCTGGTATGGTATGTCACTTGCGCATTGCCATTATTTGATCCTTCTCTTACACTCTGGGAAGACAATCTTGTGCTAGTAAATTTTGCACAGTTCCCAATAAGCACGGTAAATTGATGTATGCACTCGCTGGTAAGGAAACGGTAACTATGGCCATTCCGTATAAAGAGCACAGAGGGATACACAGGTGGTGGTCAAGATTATGAATCGAGGCGTCTCCACCAAGACCAAGGGACACGTGATGCCGGAAACATATGCTGGGAACGCGCTCTGGGATCTCTTATGCAGCTGCTGGTCGTTTGATCCAGAGAAGACCGCCCAAGCAAGCAGGACGTGCAGATCTCGAGACAGGGTGAGTGCTCAAACCACGTCTCTAACAAATTCCAGAAATAGCTAAATTACTTAACCAAACAAAAAATTCAATCTCCAGCTATGTACACTCTTTAAAATGCCAGGTGAGGCAACGTTCAAGCCACACCCTCAGGGGCTAACGCGTAATTCGCGGATGTGGTAGCCCTTCGACTCGTAGTCACCGAAGCCACAGTGAGTTCTCAAGCATTCATACTCTTCTAGTCTGAAATCTCGCTTATAGCGCATACAAGACCTCGTCACATACTTCACGAAGCGGGGTCTCACAGACTATACGGCTTTGTTGAAGTCAGCAAATATCACCGCGACGACACCATTCGCTGACACCCGAGTAGCAAATGTGTACAGTCCAACCTACCAAATCAAGATTACATAGCAGTAAAGTGCGTGAAGCACGTTACTCCAGACTAAGAAGCTCAAGGTGCGGTTGTTTATCGTCATTTTCCAGTTGGATCCAGGATTATCAAAAGTAGCGCGCGCGGGGCAATCTTGTTGGTCCTCCAACAAACACAGAAAATATCCTGCCTGTCCTTGGTTTTGCCGTTGTCGGGGTGATCTTGCCGCTGGTCTCTCCTTGGATGAGCAACGGATGTGTCACCGAGTACGTTGTAACCAGCCAGGTTGCAATCACGTTGCGTTAGTGAGTCCGCAGGCATTTTTTTTAGGCCCTACTATTCGAGATACTTAACCTACCCCAACTTATTCACCCTGTTGTACCCAACTCCAGGCCATTGCGTACCTACACGAACACAATGTGGTGGCTTTCGGTTGGAAGATCTAGCGTCCAGAATGTTAACGCGATGAAACCAATATGCCCGTTGAGTGCATGGCGATATCAAAGGCGTGAGTCCCCCGTACGAAAAGTTTTTGCAAGTGTTAGCGTCATTCTCTTTCCACAGCCCAATGTCCTTGTTTCCGATTCAGGTATAGTCAAAATAACCGATTTCGGCGTACCATCATGGATCACAAGGTTCGATTTTCCGCGACTTCAACTTCGCGTGGTACCCAAAAATAGCGAGCAAGCGAACCCATAATTGACAAATCAGCCTCCATTATGAGGTCTAAACGGACAAGAAGCAGGCTCAGAGATTTTACTAGGGGAACACCGATAGTACGAAAGAAGGGGATGTGTATGCACTTGGGATGGTTCGTGACACAACAGTCATTTTTATGGGATAAGGACTAACACTCATCATCGACGTGATGGTGGAGTTCAACCTCCGCCTAATCCAGCAACCGGAATCTACCAAGCTAGGTATTTGATTTTAGGAGATTTACAGGACAGCCACCCACACATGGAATGTTACTGATGGTCCCGGAAAAGCGATGATCGATGTTATAAACGGAAAACTGGGCCCATCTCGCCCGTCCAACTACCGCCCGACAACAGTGGAAACAGACTGTGGGAGCTGATGAATCGGTGTTGGGCAGCAAAGTGCTAGCAGGCAGCCATCATCGGGGGAAGTTTACAGGCAATTGGTCCGGCACCTTTACCATCTACTTTTTGTTCAGTTCTAATAATAATTTAGCTGAAGGAGATGTGAAAGTTTGGGAAAGTTACTCTGCCTGTATTTGTGTTGGCTATCCCGGTGTTTTTTTTCGTGATTAGGGTTTGACGGCGCTAAAATCACGGCGCTTTATCTGCTCCAATCTCGGATTCGTGTGAAAAGTTTAATAAAGATATTTGAATATAAACCACATGCGAACGGATGCACTATAAAGGCCAAAAAACAAGTAGCGTGTATGATAATTCTACCTAGATATCATAGATACACCATCTACCTTGGTACCTGGTCAAGCTTTAAACCTAGGTTAGGATCTGGTGTGAGAATCCAGAAATCTTGGTTACTTACCCAATACACTTCAACGCGGGTATGGCCAGACTTGGAGTCGGTGTATTACGTTATGAATGTGAAGTAACGTACCTATCGTGGTGGGGACAACAGCCAGCTGGCCGACATCCCAATGGGGTAGATGAGAAAGGCCGCGTGCGGGTATAATATGAGGACGTACTCGTCCATGTGCGATAGGAGACGCTTGTGCTAATTTATATGCTCACGCTGGTACTCGAATCAGCAGTAAATAAAGAAAATCATCTGCTAAAGGCTCACATTCTTTCTGCTTTTTTGTCCCGTCCTTCCCTAGACAATGTTTTTACCACGACGCTGGTGCTGAAGCGGTTCCATGAGAAGCCATCTACAGCTTGTAATGGGAGTAATGCAGCGCCTAAGTGCCAGTGACATGTGGATAGGGAGGGAGCGCGGAAGTGGATGTGTAGTCGAAGCAGCAAGCAAGGACACATAGTGAGCTGCGTTATTCAGGCTATGAATGATTAGCGGGGTTTAGTCCCAGTCTGAGTCTGGGACACAAGCCCGGATCAGATTATGGACGGAGGGCGCCTGCTGAGGAGTGATGGTGGTGGGATTTTCTTGATCCAAGTCAGGCGCTTGCGGGCACCGACCTGAGCCGAAAAACCCACAAGCTAAGTGGGCGCCAGAGTCGCGAGATTGCACCACAACGGTAGATCCATTCTCACCGCGAAAAAACACTCCAAAATCCGTCAGCTACCAATACAGTTGCCATTTTTGCCGTTTAATCCTATGCCGACTCGATCCTGGATTATCGCACTGATGGCAGCGCGCGCGCCGCTCCAGGAGCATTTTATAGCTCTGGATACCTCAAGGCAAATACATCACCCTGCTCACCACGCATTTTTGGTTACCAGCATTTAGCCCTGTGTCTCCCTGTTCATATAGCCACCACGTTACGGCGACCAAGATCTGCCCAGCACGCTTGGTTGAAGGTGGGAAGCTACGAAACGGCAAGTTTGTTATGGGGGTTTCACCGACAGACGCTGTTCGATGTGAATACTGTATAGTTAGCCATCAACAATTGCTGGAACGTTATGGACATCACTAATATACTTGCCCTTGATTCCGTGTCCCAATTCGAGAGGCTGCTCCTGGCATAATATTTACAATGGCAGACTTCGCGATGGTAAAGCCATAAAGCAATCAAAATTCCACAAAGTATCATCATAGTCGTGGAGTGTACGATAATCTACAACACACCCTGCCTTTTGCCCTTGATAGTGTTCCACGTCACAGAGATTTCGGAAGAGTACTCGGCATCTGGGTCAAATGCGACCATCCAAACATAGCTCAAGCTCATCGGAACGGCGACGTCTCGGGGAGAAACTGCTGCAGTCTATGACTGGCATGAATACGCAGATATATACAACTATTTGGGGAAGCCATCCCACCACAGACCGATACCAACTGGTAAGTCGCCACTGACTGATCGGTAGTTTTCACAATGTACCTTTGATGCATTGACATCCTCTGGTCGGGTGACCAGTGTGGCCAGATATGCGACGGATTAGCGTATCTGCATGCAAACAGCTATAATGTGATATTCCTTAGTTTGTGTCACGTCCCATGACCCACGACGCATAAATATCAGATACGGCAACTTGTGGCTGGTGAGTTGAGTTATACACCATGAGACTCCACGCATGTAATGGACATATGACCACCTGAATGCTGTATGTAGGATGAGATCCTTGTGTCGGGGGATGGAGTTCCTCGAATACAACTATCTGTAACCGCATCTTCGACTACCCGGGACCCCGTGAGGGCCTGGGGGTGGCAATTTGGGGGTAAGCCTTTCTGATGAAAACTACTGGCCACACAAACAAGTTCTGAAACGGCATCAAAGGCACCTGAATACCTGAAAACCGAATCAAGATGTACATTGGCTGGGGATGTTTTTGTACTTGGTGTGGTATGTCAGTTACGTTTGACTGTCTGGGTGCTGACTGACGGTATTCCAAAGACCATCTGGCAAGCCACAATTCATGTACTGGTTTGAAATGAGTATCCAGCTTATACCCGCTCTGCTGACAGGCAGCTCTTACTTCGGATACTCGACATGATCATTTTTTTTGAAAATAAACTCCACGGTATCCTTGTTTGCGGCTAGGAGAACTTTCGGCGAGACCGACGGATAGGATCGGAGAACGAAGCCGGGAACGCCATCCCGGGATGTACTCTGCCAATGCTGGTCCTTCAGCCCTGAACATCGCCCATCTGCCCAGCAAGTTTGCCATATTGTGAGTCAAAATACTCTCTTCACACCTATCTTTGACTCATTCTTAGTTGAACACATTAGATACATACCGTATATCAAACTCCAGGTGGGATACCATCTCAACCACGTGCCTCAGACGCCCATAAACACCCGGAATTTACAGTTGGCATTGCATTCGGGGTACCAAGGCTGGTGGTTAGAGAAGATACCGTGAGTTATTCGTCACTATCTGCAGCCTGCGCATCCTCAATTAGAACCAGACTGTCACGGATGTGGTTACACACTTCGAGACGCGTGACCTGATGAATTACACAGAGTTCTTACATCCATCCGTGATTGTAGCCAGCGTATCTGTCGCTGACACTGCCTTAGCAAATGTCTTCCGAGTTGAATCCCTCTATCACGTGCCTGTGGCATTCAAGTGCGTAAAGCATACCACGCCATATAAGAGATCAAGGTACAACCTCAACCTCACTCAAATAATATCAATGTGGGAACCATGCCTAACACCAGTAGCGTGCGGCTCGAGAGCTGTGTTGTTGCATCCCTACCAACACGAACATATATTACCACTGTACGGGTTTTCTGTTGTCGGAGAAGATCTCGCGATGGTCTCTCCTTGATGAGCAATGGACATATTACAGACTATGTTTCCAGAAATCCAAGCTGCGACCGTCTTGCCTTGGTGAGTCTGACTCATAAACCGTAGAGCTGCAGAGTGAGCCTGTCCAAATACATCACCATAGTGTGCCCAACTGGCGCAGGCTACGCTTATCTTCATACACAAAATGTAAGTAAGTAGACCAGACCAATGGGAAAATATAACTTAGGAATCATGATATTATAGGTCCATGGCGATATCAAAGGCGTGGGCCTTCAAGCTTCGGGCTAAGTCAAGCCTTCAGGTGACCTGTATTTCTAGTGACATCTGTGTTTTCATTGCAGCCCAATGTACTTATTTCGGATGCAGGCACAGTCCAAGTTACCGACTTAGTGTGTCAATCGTCGACCATCGAGAAATCGAATTCAGCATAACATCCAGTGGTCGTGGCATCATCGATAGCAGGAAAGTATTAATCGATGTTGTTATAGTCAGCGCATTGCCTTGGTTTCTGATTTTATGGCAGCCGGAAATTTCTCCAAGGCAAGTCTGACAGCACCAAAGAAGCAGACGTATATGCACTGGGCATGGTGAGTCCCATTGAATGGGTGTGGGAATGATATTCACCCAGTTGCTACAGACAATGACTGTAGGTCTCCATCGGTTAGAAATATTCTTCACTTTCCGGCGATTAAGTCCAAGCTCTCCAGGAAATATATAGTGTGGAGGCAGCCACAGATGACATGAATCTATTTCAGTAGTACAGGAAGTCATCAATGGTGCACGTCCACCTCGGGCCATTCATGCTACCGATGGATGCCACTGGTGTAAACAATTATCGAACTGCAGACCCACTCGCTAGCAGGAAACACGGAGAGCGGCCAACCTCTGGCGAGGTGTATGAACGAGTATGTTGAGTAACTTAATCACCAGGCTACTCTGATATTCATGGAACAAATAGCTCAAGAGATTGTGCAAGTGGGAGCCAAGCATTGATATCATCTGTCGATTGGTTAGTCCGAGAGTGCACGTTGTCTGTAGGTGATTTTACTGCGTTTGGCATGCCATGACAGCCCACGAATGGAATGAGTCATTTTTGTACACTGGTTGGGCCAGTGCCAGAGTGATGTGGTGTTGCAAGCTGACCGATTTTTCGAAAACCCAGGAAGCCAAAGGAGGGTATGAAGCATAGGTGACAGGGCTGTCAGCTTAATTCTGAAAGTCACTTGGTCCGAAACCAGCACTGGATCCCTGTCACTTACCTAAATGCTATACAATATGAGGTTTGGATCTCTTGGACCTCCCGCGAGTATAAGCAAAGAATGTGACAGCTGAACCCAACAAAGATCGAACAATCATCAGGACAGCTAACAGAAATGGCAAATAGACGAAGAAACAAGCACAAGGAGAGTATTAGGGGAGTATTGAATGCGACGTCGCAGCATGGACGTTGCTTCCAGAACCCCGTATACATCACGCATTCATTGCGTGCTTGCTGTTATCTCTCCGAGTTTCGCCTATCGTCTATTGTTCCTCTTTCTCACGCATGTACTCCGAACGTTCTACGCCTCGGAGATAGATTCTGTCTTTCGTATATAAAGAATAGATTTTTGACCGTCAGTCTTCACTGCGGTTTTCTCTACTCAACTCGTGTTTAACTGGCTCAGTTATCGCTTCAAACACTGCATTTATATTTACACCTGAACTGTAGTATTCAACTCGGTTCAATAGGCTCACCGGGTGTACGGGGAGCTATATAGGGCTCTCGATCGCTCTCTTTGAACATCAGTGATTTTGATTGAGTAGCTAGCGCTCCCGCACCCTGCACTTCAACGCAGTGCTAAAAACCCAGTTCGCGATTCGACCCCGACCCCCGATCCATCACTTCTGGGGCACCCGGACCTTCGACATCACCTGCCCCACTTCGGCCCACCCACAGAGAGCATGTATATGACTTCTTTCTGCCGAACTCGACGAATCTGTGGCCGACTCGGAGGGTCTGGTCGCACTACGGACTTGGGTCGCAGTTCAGCAGAAGGCTCAGCATACCCCTCCCCACATAAAGAGCAGTTGAGGGCGGGGAGCAGGCGAAAGTATCGTTCGAGGTGGTAGAGGCCGTACAAGACTCGGGTGGACCACGGGCAACTACGTGCCAGGAACCACTACGGTCATGGTGGGCCTCATATCATCCAATGGTCGAACGCACGTGGGCTATAGACGTGGTCCCCTCAAATAGACTAGTGATTGCCGCGACAGGGTGTTTGGGTGTTCGTGGTGGCAGGGAGAGCGTCCGGAACAGTAGAACATGTAATGCAATATATGGTGCATGCGATCGATAGGTGTAATTCTCTCGGGTAACTTTTTGGTCCATGACGAGAGAGAATATTTGCAACTGCTGCTTCTAGTTGTCTCGAATGGCAAGAAATGATTAGCGCGCTAATACCGATAACCACGGTAGCCTCGTTGGGAGATGTCACAGCAGTCAAGGTCGGATTTGAAGCAGTCGACCTTCGAGTTGGCTACGACTGAAAACTGATTCTATATATCAGCGATTGGATATATCAACGAGAAGTATAAGTGGAGCTTTACTTCAATTTTGCTCCCTGTCTCATTCGGTCTTCGGTGTGATACAGTCCAGGAAACTGTTGGCAGGTGAGGATACATAGGCTTGAGGAAACATCGTCTGGTTTGCTGGGTACGTGTTCTTCAAGAAACTCGATGCCTTTGAGGTTAAAGGTCGGGTTGGAGCCTGTAATGGGAGTTGGTGGGCATGGTTAAAATTGTCCGAGTTTGGTCCGGCGCTTACCCCACGGACCCGAGACCAACAAATGACAAGTCAGCTACCAAGTCTTGGGATTACACCATCCAGCCGGGATTCAAAACCATAGACCCATTCCCACCACGAAAACACTATGAAATCAGACGGATATCAATTCGAATGTCGTTCTTCCGTTTTTAATCCTAAAAGCTCGATCCTGGACTATCACATTGATGGCAGCGCGGGGCGCTTCAGGAAGATTTGATAACCCTGGATACCTCGAGGCAAAACACACTACCCAGCTCACCAAGCAGCTGGCTACCAGCATTTAGCCCTGTACCTCTTGCTAATAGCCACTCCGTTTCGGCGAGCGACCTCAAGATCTTAGCACGCTTGGTTGAAGGTGAGAGCTACCACCACTCCAGTCTGCCGTTGGTGGGGTTTCGCTGATAGCCGCGGTCCAATGTGATTATGGATGTATCGGCCATTTCTGGAATCGTTATGAATATGAATAATGTACTTGAACTTGATAGCCTGTCCCTAGTTAGGAGTTCATTCTGTGCTAAAATTTACAGGGGCAGACTTCAAGTGATGGTAAAACTTATAGCGGTCAAGTCCCCAAAGTATGACCAAGATCGTGAGGTATGATAATCTACAACGCACGCCGCCTTCTGCCCTTGATAGTGTCCCACTTCAAGAAGATTTCGAAGAGTACTCGACATCTGGGGGAAAATGCGACCATCCAAACATAGTCAAGCTCATTGGAAAGGCGACGTTTGGGGGAGGAACTGCTGCTGTCTATGACTGGCATGAATACGCAGATATATACAACTATTTGGGAAGCCATCCCACCACAGACCGATACCAACTGGTAAGTCGCCACTGACTGATCGGTAGTTTTCACAATGTACCTTGATGTATTGCACTCCTGGTTAGTTTACCAGTGTGGCCAGATATGCGACGGATTAGCGTATTTGCATGCGAATGATATCGTGAGTATTCCTCTATTTGTGTCACGTCCCAGGACCTCACGGCCCTTAACTATCAGATACACGGCAACTTGTGGCATGTGAGTTGAGTTATGCACCATGAGACTCCGCGTGTGTAATGGACATTTGACCACATGAATGGTGTATGTAGGATCAGATCCATGTGTCGGGGGATGGAGTTCCTCGAATACAGTTATTTGTAGCCAACTCCTCGACTACTGTAGACCCCACTGAAGAACTGCTCGCATTTGGACAGCAAGACTTTCCGACCAAAGCTAAAGGCCAGACAACCACGTTCTGAAACGGCATTAAAGACACCTGAATTATTCAAAATGGAATGGAAAAGCGGCCTTGCCTAGCAATGCTTTTAGACTTGCGCATGGTATGTCAATCATATTTTTCTGTTCGGGTACTAATTGGTGCTATTTCCAAAGACCGTACTGGCAAGCAATAATTTGCGTACTCGTTTGAAATGGGTAGCCTGCTTATACCTGCTCGGCTGACAGGAAACCACAACTTTGGGTACCCCATATGTCTTATCTTATGAAGTTAGCCTCCGTGGCATCTGGGTTGTGACAAGCCAAACTTGGCCAAGGCCGGTGGATACGATCCCGGAGAACGAAGCTGGGAACGCCATCTGGGATATGCTCAAATGCCAGTCCCGAACCCTGAACACCGGCCAGCCGCTCAGCAAGTTTGCGATGTCGTGGGTCTGGAATACTCACTCTTCACCCCCATGTTTGGCTCATTCTTACTTGAACACATTAGGATCCGTACCGCTCATCAAACTCCGGGTGGGGCCCCATCTCGAGTGGTGCTCTTGGAAGCCCTTAAACACCCGACATTGATAGCTGGCGTTGCATTCAGGGTACCAAGGCTGGTAGTTACAAAAGATACCGTGAGATACTCTTCGTCACTATCTACAGCCTGCACGTCCTTAACTAGATCCAGACCGTCACGGATGTGGTTACATACTTCGAGAAGCGCGCCCAATAGAATTACACAGAGTTCTTACATCCGTCCGTTATATTATCCAGCGTATCTGTCGCTGACACTGCCTTAGCGGTAAATGTCTTGCGGGTTGAATCCCTCTATCACGGGCCGGGGCCTATCGCATTCAAGTGCGTGGAAGCATACCAAACCGAGAAGATATGAAGGTGAAACCCCGACCTCGAATATCAATGGAACCATGCCTAACAGAAGTATCGTGCGGCTCGAGACTTGTCTTGCTGGGCATCCCATCAACACGAAAACATCTTACCTCTTTACGGGTTTTCTGTCGTTGGAGAAGACCTCGCGATGGTCTCCTCCATGGATGAACAATGGACATATTACCGAATATGTTTCCAGAAATCCAAACTGTGACCGCCTTGCCTTGGTGAGTGCGACTTATAAACTGAGTCCGTAGAGCTGAAGCGTGAGCCCATCCGAATACGTCATCTTAGTGTACTCAACTTTGCACGGGCTATTGTGATACCTGCACACAAAGTGTGCTAAGTCGACCATTCTAATGCGAAAGGATAACTTTGAGATGATGATATTATAGGTCCATGGTGATATCAAAGGGGTGGGTCCTCAAAGTTCGAGTACAACCGACCTGATGCTAGTGACATCCGTGCTTTCATCATCGCAGCCCAATGTACTTATTTCGGATGCAGGCACAGTCCAAGTCACTGAATTTGCGGGTCAATCGTCGATCACCGGGAGATCGAATTCAGCGTAACATCCGGCGGTCGTGGTACCCATCGATGGCAGGCAAGCATTAATCATGCTGTTCTGTCATTAATTGACTTCGTTCTGATTTTATGGTAAGGCACCTGAAATTCTCACAGGAAAACTCCGACAGCACCAACGAAGCGGACATATATGCGCTGGGCATGGTTAGTTGTATTCAATGCGTGCGTGAATAATACTGACCCAGTCACTGACAATGACCGTAGGTGCCTGTCGGTTAGAATCCTCTTTCTCCAGCGATTAAGTCAAAGCTCTCCAGGAAATATATACAGGGAAAGCAGCCATATGACGAGGTGAATCCACGGTGAACCCGAAAAGTGCGGATAATCCGCCCCTCTATGCGGATTTTGCCAAGAATCCGCATATAAACGCCGGTTTCCCTCCCAGAACACTCTCCAGAGGTGAGCCTGAGCGGTCAAAACTTGAGCTCTATGGTCGGATTTTGCCAAAGGTCCGCAGATAAAGCGCGGATTTTAAGATGCGAACAATCCGCACTTCTGGGTTCCATACCCCTAGTCGCCTCTTGAGCTCTGCCCACAGATTTTCGATGGGATTAAGGTCAGGAGAGTTTGCTGGCCACTTGAGACACTCAATTCCATTCTCTTCAAGCCATTTCTGGGTCATCTTAGCCTTGTGGGGTCGTGCATTATCATGCTGAAAAATCACCCTCTCCTGCTCCATCCCCAAATACTCCAGACTATCCAAGAACTCGTCTGCCAAAATTTCTACATATAATTCCTTATTCAATCGAGAATCTATTTTAGTCCCATGCCCTGTCCCATTCCACCCCATGCAGCCCCAAAACATGAGAGAGCCACCACCAAAGTTGGCAGTTGGCACAATCAGCCGGTCACTCAGCCCCTCCCCTGGCCGGGCCCATGCCCAATGGACTCCATCTGACCATAAGCGATTGATCTTGGTCTCATCTGACCACAGAACATGCTTCCAGTCTTCTACAGTCCAATCCTTGTGGGCCTCGGCAAACTCTATACGAGCCTTGATATGAGCCCGAGTGAGCTTGGGCTTTTTAACCTTTTTCACAGCCTTTAGACCAGACCGGTGCAAGGCCCGACGCACAGTTCTAGGACTGATGGACTCTCCAGTAAGCTCGCATAATGTTTGTGTGGCCTGCCGTGTGCTGACAGAGTTGTGGTTGGTCACCAAGCGAACAGCATAATGGGTAGCAGCAGGATTAAGTTTACGAGGACAGCCCCCAGTGGACTTTAAATGGTCTGGACGGTGTTTAGAACAGATACGAGAGATAGAGGCAATTGAAACACCAGTTCTGGCACAGATTTGAGGGTAAGAGTATATCTCCTCGTCAAGGAGAGCAAGTACATTATTGACTTTAGCAGGTGACAATTTAGGCATCTTAAGTGGGGTGAGATGAGCGAACTGAGGAACATAGATGGTACATATATACCTAGGGTATTGCTAGCAAGATGAAGAGCTACTTTTCTGTAACAAGTTTGAGACAAATAAAGGCTGTCCTCTGAAACATGTTTGGCGGGGTCATAACCTTTCCACTGACTTAGTTGTGATGTTTCTACCAACCCTGACCCTAACCCTGACCCTGACCCACCCTAACCCTGACCCTGACCCTAACCCTGACCCTAACCCTGACCCTGACCCTAACCCTGACCCTAACCCTGACCCTAACCCTGTTTACTTATTTTATATTATAGCTCTTTAAGCTATATTTTAACTATTTAGCCTATATCTGCTTAAGAATAGTGCTTATTAGTTTATAGCTAATAGAACTCTAAATTGCTTATTTATTATCTATTTATTTTTTCTACTATTATTATAATAAAATAAAGAAAGAAAGAAAATAAAGGAAAGAAAGAGGAAAAAGGAAAAAAAAAAAGAGAAATTTATATTTTAAGCGCTTTATATTTCTTATAAAGATATCTAAATAAAGCAGCTATATTCTCTTTATTTTTAATATTATATAATATAAATAAAGAATTAATAAATAAAGATTTATTCTTAAAATAATTAAGAAAATAAAGATTTATTTTATTTATAATTAATATAAATAAAGGTTTATTCTAAAAATAATAAAGAAAATAGAAGTTTATTCTATTTATAATTAATATAAATAGAAATTTATTTTAAAGATAATAAAAAAAATAAAGATTTATTCTATATTTAATTAGCGCAATAGGGATTTATTTTAAAGCTGCTAAGCTAGAAAAAGCAAGCTATTAATATCTTAAACTTTCTCTTATTATTAAAACAGAGATTAATATTATAGATTAAGTTATTCTAGCAATTTAGCTTAATTAAAAATTAATAAAATTTAGTTGCTAGCTTAAAGCAATTCTAATAATATAAATTTTATAGGTAAGCTATAATTGAATAGGCAGTAATAGCTATATAAGTCTAGCAATAGCATTAAGGAAAATTATAAGATTTTTACTAAGTTATAACTTTTTCAGCTAAAACCTAACCCGAATGCCTATAAGATAAGTAGTATATAAGATAGGTTTATATTGTTTTTTACTAGTTCGGAGTTTAAGTATCTGCTTAATATTATAATAAACCTATAATATTAGCAGCTAATATAATATGCCTTAGAATAAGAAATGTAAGTAAATTTTAAGGCATCTAAGACTATGTAGTATATAAGGGCAGTTTATAGATAGTTTAATATTTAGATAGGTCGAATATATATTTTTATCTTTTGGGTTCAGACCTATTATAGGGCAGCTAGGTAGGTCTAGGCACTTTTTCCTATAATCTTGTACATTATTAGCGGGGTTAAAAAATTAGTTAATTAATTTAGTTAATAGCTTAACTAAAACTAACTATAAATATAAGATAGGTAGTTTGTAGTAATTAATAATTACTACTGTTTAATTATAAAAGATAAAAATAGAAAGTTATTAGAAAGTAATTAAAAAAATTATAAAAACTATAGAATATATTAATATAAAAGCAAAAAAGCATATTTAGTAATAAGCAATAGCATATTATAATATAAGCTATTTAATTTAGTTCTGAAATATATTAGAAAATATTAAAAACTAATATTTATATATTAAATATATATATACTTAGTTAATATAGTTACTAATTAAGCATATATAATAACTATTAGTTACTATAGTTCTAAACTATTAACTAAAACTAACTATAAAATCTTTAGTAGAAAGTACTAACTTTAACTATATTACTCTATAGTTGATACTAAATTAAGTATTAATTATGAACTAATATATTAACCCTAGTTATAAGCCTTCTTTTGCTATTATATTGATATTCTAGCTCTCCTAGATCGATATAGCCCTTTCCATTCCATTTAGACCCTATTATATGCAATAGCGCTCAAACTCTAGTCTACTACTCTTAAGTTAACTATTAAATCCACCCTAATAGCTAAGTCTATTCTCCTTCCCTATTCCCTTGCTAGAACTATAGTCTATACTATTTCTTAGTCTGCCTATATAAGGTAAGTATAATGCATTGCTTAATATTATAGAACTAAGCAGCTCTGCAGCAAAGGTCTTGCAGGGGCCTTAAGCTACTAGATAGCTAGATATACTATTGCAAATATTATAATCTAATCCTAACCCTTATATAGCGAGCTTATATGCTCCTATTTAAAATAGCAGGTATATACGCCTTCTTTTCCTAGAGCATAAGCATTACTATTATAATATATATAACTTCCAAATTAATAAATATAATTCAAAAATAAAGAAAAAGTATTGATAAATACTTATACTTTAGAAGTATTTTACTGCAATTATAATTAGCTAGAAACTAAATATTACTATCTCTAAATGCACTACTAGAATAGACTGCATTCTTAGGGGCTTACTAAGTAAGTATATATAGGCTAAGGAAACTTGGTTCTATATATAGCAAATAATAGCATAAATATTATAAATATTATCCAAGTGCTTAGGATTAGATATATGCATAGTTAGTCTTATGCTAGGTGCAGCATTATATATTAATAAGCAATAGAGTTGTAGAGCTATGCAGGAAGCACTAATATTTCTAGTATATTTGTTTCTTAAAGTACTTACTCCTATTCTTAGCAAGCGGAATAGAGAAGATTGCTAAATTGCAAATCTAATATTTAAAAATAGTAGATATACGCAAGATAATAATTTTAGAATAATAGATAGATTGCAATCCAAAATATTTATATTAAAGGCTATAGTTATTACTAATAGAATGGATTATATAATAATTAAGTAAATAAAGAAAATTCAAAGCATCTTCTAATATTACTTTATATAAAAGCAATTATATTAAATATAATTAAAGTAGCTTGAATATATATATATTATCTTTTTTTTTTCACCTCTTAGTTTTGGAAGAATAGCAAAATATAATATTAAATATTATTAACTTTTATAAAGCAGGAAGAATATATCATAATAGCTTATAATAGATAGATTACTAACTATATAAAAAAGATGCTATCTAAAGGGAAGAAGGGAGGGAAAGATTTGGCCTTGCTAGCTAAGGTGTAATAAGCAGTGGTAGAAGGTGCTAGTTTACTATATAGATTTAAAAGATTAGCAGATATTTGAAATCGCTATTCGAATATTCTTTCCAACTATATATATAGCTTACGCCTAAATTATAGATTATAATATAAGGCTATCTAAGATCAATATTAAGAATTATAGCTAATATGCTAGTAGAACTTAAAGAGATTTAGGTTTGCAAGAATAAAGTAGCTATATAAATTAAGAAACTAAAGATTTAATACTATTATAATACTTAGTAGGTTAGTAAGGCTATTGCTTATAACTTAGTTCTTTATCCTCTTATATATAAAATAGCATTTATATTCTAATTTACTGCTATCTTTTAGTTTATCTTCTTCGTCCTAAAGACTATTATACTAGCTACTATAATAATAATATATAGCAAGCATAAACCAAATACTTTATATTAAGAATAGCATATATATAATCTGCAAGGGTATTATAACCCGCAACTATTATAATATGGCACACTAGGGCTATCCGGAACGGAACCCTTAGTACGGGAAAAGTTCAATACTCACCTACAGAGCCACGCTAGGATTACATAACCCAGGGTTAGGATTAGAACAAGGACTAACCAGGATAGATAGCTTTAGATATATGCTATTTAGAGATATCTAAATAGTTTAGATATATTGCTATCTAAGTTAGCTATATTCGAAGACTAGTTATATAAGGGATATATTTGCTACTATTAAATAGATTTAGTATATAGCTTTTTAGTTATTAATTTAAGTATTACCTCTAATATAAGTAATAGCTTTACTGCTAGTAATATACTGCAAAAGACTTTAGAAATTATTTCTATATTCTTTAGATTATACTTTAATATTATTCTTGCCTAATATAAACTCTTTATATACTTATTATATATTCTAGTTATAGCAGTGCTTATTATATTTTAATAACTCTTATTTAAGTATAATTTAGTATACTTCTTCTTAAGCAATATAGAAATATAATATCTCCCTAGACTTTAATCTTCTTTACTACGGGCAGGGCCTAGACTAGCGCTAAGCTGCAGTAAACTATTATAGCCTTATAGGCTTGCATTTAGAAACTTAAAAAATCTAGCAATACTTAGGTTAGGGTCTATAAGATAGATAAGCTTATTCTTTATAAAGAATTAAAGGGCACTCTTTAGGCTTTTATTACTTAGTATAAGGCCTACTTCCTCTACTATTCGGCCTAGTTTATAGATAAAGGAGAGAAGGCAGTTTTTATAAGAACTTGGTTAGAAGGCAATGCTCTTGCTTAGTTTAAACCTTTACTTTAAAACTATCTTAATAATCTAACTATACTTAATAATTATAATAAGGAAACTAAAGCTATCTTTAATTTATTTAAAGATTTCGAGAAAGCACTTAAGAACGCATTTAGCAATTCGGATAAAAAGCATATAGCAGAATGCAGTCTTATAGACTTTAAGCAGACTAAAGCTGCTTTAAATTATGCAGCTAAATTTAGGCAATATGCAGAATAAGTTAGCTAGGAAAATAAAGCATTAATATTCTAGTTCTATAAAGAACTAAAGGATAGGATTAAAAATAAACTTTATAAGATAGACTAACCCAATAATCTAGCAGAATATATTGCAATAGCAATATAAATTAATAATTGTATCTTTAAATAATAATAGGAGAAAAACTGCAAAAGTAATAGATAATTATAGAAGTTTAAGGCCCTAGCTAATAGTAGAAAATGCTACTAGCCTTAGCAAAACTACTAAGGAAAATAATAGAATTATATAAGCATAGTATAAAGTAGCAGTATATATGCTAGCTTAATAGAACTAAATACTATGCATTAACGCAATAACTTCTAAACTTAAGGCAAAAATAATAGGGCATGCTTTAATTATAGAAAGCTTAGATACTTTGCATAGAAATATTAATAATTATAAAGGAAATAATAGCAACTTATCTAGAAAGGATAATAGCTTAGTATTGCTACTTAATAGAAACCTAATTATCTAAATAAAAATATTTTAATAGAGCAAGTAATAGACTTTATTAATTATAAATCTCTTAGTTAGACTGCGTATTATAATAATAGTTATATATTATATCTTTTAGAGAAAGAAGGTTTAGGATAATTCTCCTGAAAACCTAAGGAATAATAATAATTTACTATCGGAAGCAGGATGTTATGACCCATCCAATATGCAGGTCATAATAAAAATTGCAGCATAGCACTAAGGCTACACGGAACGAACTACAGGGAGCCGGGAGTCCAACACTCTAGGACAGAACTAGCATAACAAGATTATATAAGCTAGGGTTAGGGTTATAAAGGTTGCTTAGTTAAAGGAGTTGATATCGACTCTATTAACCAGTCGAAGGAATTGGTATTAACTTAGTTAGCTAATCGAAGGATTTAATATCGACTCTAGCCCACCCCTGCTAGGAAGGAACTAATACTACCTATAAAGGACTGAAGAATGGGATATATAAGGATACATTTATTACTATTAGATAGATTTAATATATAGCTCTTTAGTTATTAATCTAAATATTATCTCTAATACAAATAATAGCTTTACTGCTAGTGATATACTATAGAAAACTTTAAAAGTTATTTCTATATTTTTTGGATTATACTTTAATATTATTCTTGCCTAATATAAACCCTTTATATACTTATTATATACCCTAGTTATAGCAATGCTTATTATATTTTAATAACTCTTATTCAAGTATAGTTCAGTATATTCCTTCTTAAGCAATATAGAAATATAATATCTCCCTAGACTCTAACCCCCTCTACTATAAGCAGGGCCTAGACTAGCGCTAAGCTGCAGCAAACTATTACAGCCCTGCAGGCTCGCATTCAGGAATTTAAAGAATCCAGCAATACTCAGATTAGGGTCTATAAGATAGATAAGCTTATCCCTTATAAAGGATTGAAGGGCACTCTTTAGGCTTTTATTACTTAGTGCAAGGCCTACTTCCTTTACTATCTAGCCCAGTTTACGGATAAAGGAGAGAAGGCAGTCTTTATAGGGACTTAGTTAGAAGGTAATGCTCTTGCCTAGTTCGAACCTTCCCTTTGAGATTACCTTAATAACCTAATTATGCTTAATAATCGTAATAAGAAAACTAAAGCTATCTTTAACTTATTTAAAGATTTCGAGAAAGCACTTAAGAATGCATTTAGCAACTTAGATAAGAAGTGTATAGCAGAATGCAGTCTTATAGACTTTAAGCAGACTAAAGCTGCTTTGGATTATGCAGCTAAATTTAGGCAATATGCAGGATAAGTTAGCTAGGAAAATAAAGCATTAATATCCCAATTCTATAAAGGATTAAAGGATAGGGTCAAAAACGAACTTTACAAGATAGACTAACTTAATAACCTAGCAGAATATATTGCAATAGCAGTATAAATTGATAACTGCATCTTCAAATAATAATAGGAGAAAAACTGCAAGGGTAATAGATAATTATAGAAGTTTAGGGCTCTAGCTAATAGTAGAAGATGCTACTAGCCTTAGCAGAACTACTAAGGAAAATAATAGAATTATATAAGTATAGCATAAAGCAGCAGCATGCATGCTAGCCTAATAGAACTAGACGCTACGCATTAATGCAATAACTTCTAAACTTAAGGCAAAGGCAATAGGGCGTGCTTTAATTATAGGAAGCCTAAATACTTTGCATAGGAATATCGATAACTACAAAGAAAATAATAGCAATCTATCTAGAAGGAATAATAGCTTAGTATTGCTATTTAATAGAAACCTAATTATCTAAATAAAAATATCCTAATAGAGCAAGTGATAAACTCTATTAATTATAAATCTTTTAGTTAGACTGCGTATTATAATGATAGTTGCGTACTATACCTCTTGGAGAAAGAAGATTTAGGATGGTTCCCCTAGAAACCTAAGGGATAATGATAACTTGCCATTAGAAGCAGAACTTCTATTAAAAAAGAATAATCGGACTATTCTACCAACCCTATAGGTCAGGGATTTAAGGAAGAACAAGACCTAGGAAAATTTCTCCTATAGCACTATCTTATATAGCTTATAGATAATGATAAGCATGTATTGGATACTATAGCATCTCTAGCCTACAATAAGCGCGATAATAATTTAGAAAATGCGGACTTTACTCTAGCCCCTATAAAAGAATATACTATAGAGATACTTATTCTTGAAAAAGAAATTCTCTAAGATAGATAGCCTAATATCCTACTTGAGCCCATTACGCAATAATATATAGATAACTTAGAGGAATTGGTACTGACCACCTAATGCAGCAGCCTTAGTTCTAATTACCAGGATATTAATATTCAAATAGAATACCTTATATATAGAATATCTCTAAAAACCCTCTTTAGGAGCATCCTACTTTAGAATTATAAAGCAGATAAATTAGAGGATCCTAGGATTAATGCGTTCTATCTTAGATACTACTAATTAGCATAGATCTTATATATCTATTATAGCTATCGAACCTATTTTAAGGAAAAGATTAAATATAGATAATTCCTAATTAGGAAAGAAGAATAACTTATTTAGGCATATAAGGAATCCGAACTATAGTTTAGGGAAGTACTAGAGAAGAAATACTATAATGCATTTATCGGACTACTAGAAGATTGCTCTAGGCCTTGCATAGATAAAAAACGCAAATAGTAGCAATATCTAGTAGAATAATGCACTATCTATATATAGAATAAGGCATACGCCTAGCATATATAGCAATGTAATAAGAAGCATTATAAGTATGCATAATAATAAGCTAAGGCACTAGCTTAGCAAGCGGCCAAAAAGGCCCTAAAAGGAAAAGATTGCCTATAAAGAGATAATAGTTAATTAGGACTATAAGATCTCTATGTATAATAGCAAAAGGAAGCTATGTATATATATAGCTTAATATAAATATTAATAACTAATATTATAGCGCGCTATTAGATAGCAGCGCATAAGGGAATTATATATTCCCCTGCATTATTAATATAGCAAAAATACTATAGCAATAGAAAGAGAAGCCCTATATACTTAATACTGTAAAAGAATAACCTATTGCGTATAACTAAGGGATAATTAATAAGGAGACTAATTATCTATCTATCTTAAACTAAGAATATATAATATTTATTTCTTTTAATATTATAGATATAGCATACTATAATATAATATTAGGACTTCTATAGCTTAAGGAGCATAATTCTCGAATTGATTAGACTACTAGCCAGATCTCTTAGGAATAAGCTATATCCAATAGGATAATTGCAATTAAAGGCGCAGGATAAAACTTAGTTACTAAGGATAGCTAAGATAGGCGCTTAAATAAGCACTTATTATATACCTCCAAATTAGCAGGGACTAATAGCTTATAGAGAAGAACTATAAATGCTTTGAACCTATAGATGCAGGTTAGGCATAGGTTAAAAATATAAGTAAATAAAGACTAGTTAGGAAGATTTGGTCTAATATAAAGCAAAAATAATAAATAATTGCAATAAAATGCTTAATAGTATCTACTATTCCTTTAGGAAGCAGAAATAGAGGAAGAACTAATCCTAATACTTGCTAGTATACTAGAAAAGTACTATAAGTTTACAAAACTATTCTAAGGAGAATTAGTTATAGGATTACTAGAATATAGTCTATATAACTATAAAATCCTACTTAAGGAAGGAACTTAGCCTAAGTTCTTCTCTATCTATAGACTAGATAAAGCATAACTTGAAGCACTTAGGGAGTACCTCGACGAAAACCTAAAGAAAGATTATATATAACTATTACAATTACTAGCAGGATATCCAATCCTATTTATACTAAAGAAAAATAGCAAACTATAACTCTATATAGACTATAAATAGCTTAATAACATTATAATTAAAAATTGATATCCATTACTACTTATTAAGGAACTATAAGATCGACTATAAGGCGCATAATGATTTACAGCACTAGACCTTAAAGAAGCATATAATCTTATTAGGATAAAGGCAGGCGAAGAGTAGAAAATAGCATTTCGCATAAGATATAGGCACTATAAATACTTGATTATGCTATTCGGATTAACTAATGCACTTGCATCTTTCTAGGAAATAATTAATTAGATACTTAGGGAGCATTTAGATATTTATATTATTGCCTACCTTAATAATATCCTTATCTACTCCTTGGACTTAGCAACTTATAGATAGTATATACGAAAAGTGCTATAGACTCTCTAAGATGCTAAACTCCTTGTTAAACCAAAAAAGAGCTACTTCTATATTTAGAAGGTCGATTATCTCGAATATATAATTAAACCCAGATGCATATATATGCAAAAAGATAAGATAGAAGCAATTAGAAATTAGCTAATACCTAAGAATATTATAAATATTAAAGCATTCTTCAGATATGCTAACTTCTACTAATAATTCATCTAATAGTACTCGAAGATTATATAACCTATAATAGAGCTTATAAAAAAAGATAAATCTTTCTATTAGATAGAAAAAGAGCAGCAAGCCTTCGACGCCATTAAGGAATAAGTTATATAAGAATCTATTTTAAAAGAAGCCAACCCTAGCTAAGAATTCGAAATAGCAACTAATATATTAGATTATATACTTAGCAGAGAATTTATCTAATAAGATAATCAAAATAAACTATACCTTATTGCTAACTTCTTAAAGAAGCTAAATAGTTCAGAACTATAATATAGAACCCCAGATAAGGAATTTATAGCTATAGTATATGCATTCTAGGAATAGCAATACTACCTTATTAGAGCAAAACACCCAATTAAAGTACTTACTAATTATAAGAACCTTATATTATTTACAATAACTAAGGTTTTGAATAAGCAATAAGTATAATAGGCAGAATTCCTCTTATAATTCGATATTAAAATTAGCTATATTTAAGGAAAAGAAAATACTAGAGCGGACGCTCTTAGTTAATAATCGGATTATATACTAGCATTAGGAATTAAGGAATAGATACTCTTCGATTAGAATAAGGAAGGGAACCTTATATAGAAATAAGAAATCAACTCAATACTTAGAATTATATACCAGGGCAAGAAACCAGAAGAAATAACTCTATAGGAACAAGAAGAATACATTAGGGATATATATAGCGCACTAGCATATAGGCACTAAGGAGTTAGGGCTACCTACAAATAAATCAAGCAATATTAGAATCTACTAAGCCTTAGGATACAAATTGAGAAAATTATTCAGAAATGTAATAATTGCAAGAAAAATAAGGCAGAAAGATATAAGCCTTACAGACTACTATAACCCTTACTAGTACCTATAACTATTTAGCAATTAATTAGTCTAGACTTTATTACTAAGCTACCTATCTTATAAGAACCCTTAACTAAGGTGCAATATAATAGCATCCTAGTAGTAGTTTGCAGATTAAGCAAGTACGCTTACTTTCTCCCCTATAAGGAAAGCAGTATAGCAGAAGAACTTGTATACACATTCCTTAGAATAATTATTGCTAACTATAGCATGCTAGAAGAGATTATCTTAGATAGAGATAGAAAATTTATATTACACTTCTAGATATTATTTATAAAGCAACTTAGAGCATATTATAAAATGTTAATAGCCTATTATCCATAAATAGACAAGCAAACAGAATAAATAAACCAAATTGTTAAATAATACCTTAGATACTATATTAATTAGGAATAGAATAACTAGATTAAACTATTACTATTGGCGCAATTCGCATATAATAGCGCAGATATAAGCATAATAAAGACCTTACTATTCTACGCACTCTACAGATATAACCCGACAGCATACTACGAAGCATTACTAGGGGCAAATGCGAAAGTAGCAGAAGAACAAATATAGTATATCAAGAAGGTTTAGAAAGATATTTAATAAGAACTTTAGTTTATATAAGAACAAATAACCAAATACGCTAACTCTAAGAGGATTAGAGGACTATAATGAGCACTGCTGTAACTGGGGTATATAATAAGTACATAAAAGGGTTTATATTAGGCAAGAACGATATCAAAGTATAATCCAAAGAATACGAAAACAACTTTCAAAGTCTTCTGCAGTATATTACTAGCAGTAGAGCTATTACTTATATTAGAGATAATACTTAGATTGATAACTAAAGAGCTATATACTAAATCTATCTAATAGTAGCAAATATATCCCTTATATAACTAGTCTTCGAATATGGCTAACTTAGATAGCAATATATCCGAACTATCTAGATATCTCCGGATAGCATATATCTAAAGCTATTCATCCTAGTTAGTCCTTATCCTAACCCTAACTCTGGATTATATAATCCTAGTATAGCTTTATAGGTGAGTATTGAACTTTTCCTATACTAAGGGTTTCGTTCTGAATAGCCCTAGTATGCTATATTATAATAATTGCGGGTTATAATATTATCTCTCTCCTATTAATTATTATTCCGAACGATCTTCTGTAAGTTTCTTATATGTTATTTTATTGCTAGATTATGCCTTCCTAATTTATTATGTTAAATAGAGTCAATAAACCTTATTTTTCAAGTTCTTGTGCTAAGAAAATAAAATAGAAGGATTCCCTTCTTTCGATTATTCTTCAAAACGCTATTACTATGCCTTCTTGTTCTTTTTGCAAGGGTTGTAGCATTTCGTTTTGTTAAGCCTCCCCTAATGATTCTTCCTGCTGCTCGGAATATATTCGCCTTAGGCATTCTCGATATAACGTCCAGAGCCTTAGCGCCTTAGAGATTCGACAGATTAGAGTTTAATATTAATATTTAGAAAAGCAGTTAGAGGGTGCTAAGGGCCGGCTTTGCAACGCTGCTATAGAGGTTAAGCGCCTGCAGAAATAAAAGCGTATATAGTTTAAGAAGATAATGCGTGCAGTTCGTTGTGGCCTTAATAGTATAGAAGCATTAGAACGTATAGAAGCTAAGGAGGAGCGTTACTGCGCTTCTAAGATGGTTTAAGAGGTGGTTTCTGAAGAATCTGCTGCTTCTGCTAAGGTTCCTGATTTTGAGGGATTTGATTGGAACTCTGTGGATGTAGGGAATGCTGTAGTAGACTAGTCGGGTTTTCTAGCTAAAGGGTTGCTTGCTGCAGCCTTTAGTTCTTATTCTGGGGTAGAGAGGTCTGCCGAAGAGGTCCCCTGAATTTTAGCCTTATTAGTTGCTATCCTGGGCTTCGAATTGACTAGTATATCCCTGACTATTTATATTCCTTAACTAGTATAGTGTCCTATCTAGTATTTTCCTTCGGCTAGTAGCGTTTTCCTGCTAACCGGTAGGGTATAAATTGGTAGATTATATTCCTAATTATATTTCTGCCTAATTAGTCTAGTTTCTAGCATATTAGTAGTTTATTTATCTAGTCTGGATCCTAATTGCTTATCTTTGTAACTAGTTTGTCTAGTAGTCTTAAAGTGCTTATTATGCGTAAGCTAAGTTTTCTTCGGGTTCCTATATATTTTCGCTTACTAAGTAGCCTTTTTACTTAATATAGTATTCTAAGTTATGCTAAGGACCTTTATATCTTAAAATCCTTCCTATTTTATATTCTAGCTTATTATCCTTAGCTTTAATATTATTATCTATAGGTATTTCTTATATTGCTGGTTTTAGAAGTGAAATGTAGAATACTGGGTATATTCTTATTCCTGCTAGTAGCGCGAGCTTATAGTTAACTAGGGAGATTTTTCTTAAGATTTTAAAGGGTCCGATTTTTTTGTAATTAAGTTTATTATTTGGTCGGGTAATCTTTATATTTTTTCGTTTCAAGTAAACTTTATTTCCCTCCTATAAGATTGATTCCTTAATTCTCTTGGAGTTAGCATATTTGGTTATTTATTCTTATATAAATTGGAGTTCTTGCTGAATATCTTCCTAAACCTTCTTAATGCGCTATATTCATTTTTCCGCTGCTTCTGCATTTGCCCCTAGTAATGCTTTATAGTATGCTATCGGGTTATATCTATAGAGTGCATAGAATAGTAAAGTCTTTATTGTGCTTATATTTGCGCTATTATATGCAAATTGCGCTAATAGTAATAGTTTAATTTAGTTATTCTATTTCTGATTGATATAGTATCTGAGGTATTATTTAATAATTTGGTTTATTTATTCTATTTGCTTATCTATTTATGGATAATAGGCTGTTAATATTTTATAGTATGCTCTAAGTTGCTTTATAAGTAATATTTAGAAGTATAATACGAATTTTCTATCTCTATTTAAGATAATCTCTTCTAGCATGCTATAGTTAGCGATAATTGTCCTAAGAAATGTATATGCGAGTTCTTCTGCTATACTGCTTTCCTTATAGGGGAGAAAGTAAGCGTACTTGCTTAGTCTATAAACTACTATTAGGATGCTATTATATTGCACCTTAGTTAAGGGTTCTTATAAGATAGGTAGCTTAGTAATGAAGTCTAGACTGATTAATTGCTAAATAGTTATAGGTACTAGTAAGGGTTGCAGTAGTCTGTAAGGCTTATATCTTTCTGCTTTGTTTTTTTTGCAACTATTGCATTTCTGAATAATTTCCTTAATTTATATCCTAAGGCTTAGTAGATTCTAATATCGCTTGATTTATTTGTAGGTAGCTCTGACTCTTTGATGCCTATGTGCTAGTGCGCTATATATATCCTTAATATATTTTTCTTATTCCTGTAGAGTTATTTCTTCTAGTTTCTTGCTCTAGTATATAATCCTAAGTATTAAGTTAATTTCTTATTTCTATATAAGGTTTCCTTCCTTATTTTAATCGAAAAGTATCTACTCCTTAATTTCTGATGCTAGTATATAATCCGATTGTTAACTAAGAGCATCCGCTTTAGTATTTTCTTTTCCTTAAATATAGCTAATTTTAATATCGAATTATAAGAGAAATTCTGCCCATTATACTTATTGCTTATTCAGAACCTTAGTTATTGTAAATAATATAAGGTTCTTATGATTAGTAAGTACTTTAATTGGGTATTTTGCTTTAATAAGGTAGTATTGCTATTCCTAGAATGCATATACTATAGCTATAAGTTCCTTATTTAGGGTTCTATATTATAGTTCTAGACTATTTAGCTTCTTTAAGAAGTTAGCAATAAGGTGTAATTTATTCTAATTATCTTATTAGATAAATTCTCTGCTGAGTGCATAGTCTAATGCATTAATTGCTACTTTGAATTCTTAGCTAGGGTCGGCTTCTCTTAAAATAGATTCTTGTATAATTTATTCCTTAATAGCATTAAAGGCTTGCTGCTCTTTTCCTATCTAATAGAAAGATTTATCTTTTTTTATAAGCTTTATTATAGGTTATATAATCTTTAAGTATTATTAGATAAATTATTAGTAGAAGTTAGCATATCTAAGGAATGCTTTAATATCTATAATATTCTTAGATATTAGCTAATTCCTAATTACTTTTATTTTATCTTTTTGCATATATATGCATCTAGGCTTAATTATATATCTAAGGTAGTCAACTTTCTGAATATGGAAGTAGCTCTTTTTTGGTTTAATAAGAAATTTAGCATTTTAGAGAGTCTATAGCACTTTTTATATATGCTGTCTATAAGTTGCTAAGTCCGAGAAGTAGATGAGGATATTATTAAGGTAGGCGATAATATAAATATTTAGATGCTCTCTAAATACCTAATTAATTATTTCCTAGAAAGATGCAGGTGCATTAGTTAATCCGAATAGCATAACTAAGTATTTATAATGCTTATATCTTATGCAAAATGCCATTTTCTACTCTTTGCCTGCCTTTATTCTAATAAGATTATATGCTCTTTTAAGGTCTAGTGCTATGAACTATTATGCGCCTTATAGTTGATCTTATAATTTCTTAATAAGTAGTAATAGGTACTAATTCTTAATTATAATATTATTAAGCTATCTATAGTTTATATAAAGTTATAGTTTGCTATTTTTCTTTAGTATAAATAGGATTAGGTATTCTGCTAGTAATTGTAATAATTATATATAATCTTTCTTTAGGTTTTTGTTAAGGTACTCTCTAAGTGCTTTAAGTTATGCTTTATTTAGTTTATAGATAGGAAAGAACTTAGGCTAAGTTCCTTCCTTAAGTGGGATTTTATAATTATATAGACTATATTCTAGTAGTCCTATAACTAATTCTTCTTGGAATAGTTTTGTAAATTTATAGTACTCTTCTAGTATGCTAGCAAGTATTAGGGTTAGTTCTTCCTCTATTTCTGCTTCCTAGAGGAATAGTAGGTACTATTAAGCATTTTATTGCAATTATCTATTATTTTTGCTTTATATCAGACTAAGTCTTCCTAACTAGTCTTTATTTATTTATATTTTTAATTTATGCCTAATCTGTATCTATAGGTTTAAGGCATTTATAATTCTTCTTTATAAGCTATTAGTCCCTGCTGATTTAGAGGTATATAGTAAGTGCTTATTTAAGCGCCTATCTTAGCTGTCCTTAGTGACTAAGTCTTGTCCTGCGCCTTTAATTGCAACTATCCTATTAGGTATAGCTTGTTCCTAAGAGATCTAGCTAGTAGTCTAATCGATTTAAGAATTATGCTCTTTAAGCTATAAAAGTCCTAATATTATATTATAGTATGCTATATTTATAATATTAAAAGAAATAAATATTATATATCCTTAGTTTGAGATAGGTAGATAATTAGTCTCTTTATCGATTACCCCTTAGTTATATGCAATAGGTTATTCTTCTATAGTGTTAAGTATATAGAGCTTCTCTTTCTATTGCTATGGTATTTTTGCTATATTAATGATGCGGGGGGATATATAATTCTTTTATGCGCTGCTATTTAATAGCGCGCTATAATATTAGTTATTAATATTTATATTAAGCTATATATATATATAGCTTCCTTTTGCTATTATGCATAGGGACCTTATAGTCCTAATTAACTGTTATCCCTTTATAAGCAATCTTTTCTTTTTGGGGCTTTTTTAGCTGCTTGCTAAGCTAGTGCCTTGGCTTATTATTGTGCGTACTTGTGATGCTTCTTGTTGCATTGCTGTATATGCTAGGCGTATGCCTTATTCTGCATATAGATAGTATATTATTCTACTAGATATTGCTACTATTTGCGTTTTTTGTCTACGCAAGACTAGGGGCAATCTTCTAGTAGTCTAATAAGTGCATTATAGTATTTCTTCTCTAGTACTTCCCTAAACTATAGTTCGGATTCCTTATATACTTAAATAAATTATTCTTCCTTCCTAGTTAGGAACTATCTATATTTAATCTTTTCCTTGAAATAAGTTTAATAGCTATAATAAGTGCATAAGATCTATGCTAATTAGTAGTATCTAAAATAAAATGCATTAATTCTAGGATCCTTTAATTTATCTGCTTTATAATTCTAAAGTAAGATGCTCCTAAAGAGGGCTTTTAGAGGTATTTTATATATAAGGTATTCTGTTTGGATATTAATATCCTAGTAGTTAGAACTGAGGCTGCTGCGTCAGGTAGTTGGAACTAATTCCTCTAAGTTATCTATATATTATTGCGTAATAGGTTCGAGTAGGACGTTAGGCTGTCTATCCTGGAGGGTTTCTTCTTTAAGAATGAGTATTTCTATAGTATATTCTCCTATAAGGGCTAGAGTAAAGTCTGCATTTTTTGAGTTATCATTGCACTTATTATAGGCTAGAGATGCTGTAGTGTCCGATACATGCTCGTTGTTATCTGTAAGCTATATAAGATAGTGCTATAGGGGAAATTTTCCTAGGTCTTATTCTTTCTTAGATCCCTAACCTATAGGATTAGTAGAATAGTTTGATTATTCTTCTTTAATAGAAGTCCTGCTTTTGATAGCAAGTTGTTGTTGTCCCTTGGGTTTCTGGAAGAACTATCCTAAACCTTCTTTCTCCAAAAGATATGATACGCAACTATTATTATAATATGCAGTCTAACTAAGAGATTTATAATTAATAGAGTCCGTTACTTGCTTTATTAGGATATTTTTATTTAGATAATTAAGTTCCTATTAAGTAGCAATACTAAGCTATTATCCCTTCTAGATAGATTGCTATTATTTCCTTTGTAGTTATCGATATTCCTATGCAAAGTATCTAGGCTTTCCACAATTGAAGCATGCTCTATTGCCTTTGCCTTAAGTCTAGAAGTCGTTGCGTCGATGCGTAGCGTTTAGTTCCATTAGGCCAGCATGCATGCTACTGCTTTATGCTATACTTATATAATTTTATTATTTTCCTTAGTAGTTCTGCTAAGGCTGGTAGCATTTTCTACTATTAGCTGGGGCCCTAAACTTTTATAGTTATTTGTTACTTTTGCAGTTTTTCTCCTATTATTATTCAAAGATGCAGTTGTCAATTTATACTGCTATTGCAATATATTCTGCTAGATCATTGGGTCGGTTTATCTTATAAAGTTCGTTTTTAATCCTATTCTTTAATCCTTTATAGAACTGGGATATTAATGCTTTATCTTCCTAGCTAACTCGTCCCGTGTATTGCCTAAATTTAGCTATATAATCCAAAGCAGCTTTAGTTTGCTTAAGGTCTATAAGACTACATTTTGCTATACGCTTTTTATTTAGGTTGCTAAATGCGTTCTTAAGTGCTTTCTTAAAACCTTTAAATAAGTTAAAAATAGCTTTAGTTTCCTTATTATAATTATTAGGCATAGTTAGGTTGTTAAGGTAGTTTTGAAGGGAAGGTTTAAATTAGGCAAGAGCATTGCCTTCTAACTAAGTTCCTGCAAAGACTACTTTCTCTCCCTTATCTATAAACTAGGCCGGATAGTGAAGGAAGTAGGCCTTGCACTGAGTAATAAAAGCCTAAAGAGTGCCCTTTGATCCTTTATAAGGGATAGGCTTATCTATCTTGTAGACTCTAATCTAAGTATTGCTGGATTCTTTAAGTTCTTAAATGCAAGCCTGCAGGGCTGTAATGGTTTGCTATAGCTTAGCGCTGGTCTGGGCCCTGCTTGTGGTAGAGGGGGTTGGAATCTAGAGAGATATTATGTTTCTATATTGCCTAAAAAGAAGTATACTAAACTATACTTAAATAAGAGTCATTAAAATGTAATAAGCACTGCTATAACCGGAGTATATAATAAGTATATAAAAGGGTTTATATTAGGCAAGAATAATATCAAAGTATAATTCAAAGAATATAAAAATAACTTTCAAAGTCTTCTGCAGTATATTACTAGCAGTAGAGCTATTACTTATATTAGAGATAATACTTAGATTAACGATTAAAGAGCTATATACTAAATCTATCTAATAGTAGCGAATGTATCCCTTATATAACTAGTTTTCGAATATAGCTAACTTGGATAGCAATATATCCGAACTATCTGGATATCTCCGGATAGCACATATTCAAAGCTATCCATCCTAGTTGGTCCTTGTCCTAACCCTAACCCTGGGTTATATAATCCTAGCGTGGCTCCATAGGTGAGTGTTGAACTTTTCCCGTACCAAGGGTTCCGTTCCGGATGGCCCTAGTGTGCCATGTCATGACGGTTGCGGGTCATAACAGCCTTAGAGAAAAGTTAAGCATTAAGAAGGCAAATTAAGGCATAAAAGCTTAGAAAAAGAAGAAAGGTAGATATAAGCCTAAATATAATAAGCACTGCTGTAACTAGAGTATATAATAAGTATATAAAGGGTTTATATTAGGCAAGTAAGGTATTAAAGTATGCTTTAAAGAATATAGAAATAATTCTAAAGTTCTCTATAATATATTACTAGCAGTAAGGCTATTACTTAGTTAGAAGTAATACTTAGATTAATAACTAAAGAGCTATATATAATAATCCTTTTACCTAGTAATAACTATATTCTTATATATCCTATTCTTTAGTTAAGTTAATAAAGTTAATAGTTAACTTCTTTAACTAGTTAATAGAGTCGATAGTCGACTTCTTCGACTATGCATCCTTTATAACCCTAACCTTGGGTTATATAATCCTGTTGTATTGGTTCTGCACTAGAGTATTGGACTCTCGGCTCTCTGGGGTCCGTTCCGGGTAGCCTTAGTGCTGTGCCGCAATCTTCGTTGTGACCTGCATATTGGATAGGTTATAATACCAAATTTAAAGTTCGCTGATATTGAAGCTATCTAGAAGGCTCAAAAAGCATTTAATTAAAGCAACGATAGTCTAGATAAACAGGGCGATATCGAATTAGTTACTGACGAAGAGGACTATATTGTGGTGGGTGAATAGGGTAGGAAAGTAAATAATATATATATATATATATATGTGTGGGGTGTGGCCGGCCAGGGTGGCCGAATACCCCGGGTGGCCGAATACCCCCCCCCCCTGCGACTTATGCTAAGTGTGCCTCTTGATCCTAAACGGATTTGGCGTCAGATCACGTGCAGCGTCGATTGACGTATTTGTACGGCACCGCCTCGGATCAAATCTGACCACGTGTCTGCAATACAATCCACATCCATCCTGATGTTACAGGTGCTGACAAAACGTGCTGCAAATCTCGCCGTTTATTGCTAAGCTTCTATTATCCAGATTCTTTTACTTTCCATCATCCTCGGATTGCATTCCTCCTGTCGCTAGATACCTTTTGATTTCTTTAATCCACAGTTCTTTGACTAACAAGCCCGCCCTTTTCCGCAGCATGGTTCATCATGCCTCCTAGACTGGATCTTTCGTTGAAGAGAACGCGAGAAAGTACGTCCAGAGTTCGGACTGGATGCAGCACCTGCAAAGCTCGTCGAGTGAAATGCGATGAAGCGAAACCTATCTGTCGACGTTGCGCCGCTGGACATCGAAAATGCGAATACAACACCACACGTGCAGCAACGCGACCTCGAAACGTGATCACGATATATCTGCCCCCTACGCAAATTCAACCGGTATCCTTCAAAAACGACCGCGGCCTCGACTTCTTTCACCACAATCTTGCTGCAAAGTTGGAGGGACAATTCGATTCAAACTTTTGGAGCAAGCTGGTATTGCAACTATCTCAATCCGAACCATCAATTCGACATGCCGTATCAGCCATTAGCATCGCTTATCAAGACGTCGAATCATCTTTACAGCATCCGGCGGGTTATGTCAATTCTAATCCGGAAGCCCAACAGGAGTGGAACAAAGCATTGAGGAGCCTTTCAGCTCGAATTCAAGCGCAACCCAACTCAAACCTAGTACCTTTGGTCTGCTGTGTTCTATTCACGTGTATCGAGTTCATCACGGGTAATATTAAATCTTCCATGCTTCACGTCCAGAGTGGATTCAAGATTCTAGCCGCGGTCCGCCCTAATAGCAATGCACCCCCGAATGCGGGGTCCAATCCCTCGTCTATCGATCTTAAGGCCATCGAAGACCATATCGTTCCAATATTCTTACGTCTCAACGTACTCTGTTCTCTTGCGGGAAGAATAAGTCCGCCCATGTACACTCATACGACTAAAGAAGACTTTCCCCACGAAGATCTTACGGATTCCAGACGACGGCTCTTCGAAGTCTCAGATACCTGCATCCGATTCATTGGCGAAGCCAGTCTGAAGGCAGCTATGTTCCAAATCAACATCGACGATCTTGTTGAACAAGTTAAACTCCAAACAAGGCTAGACGCATGGCGCGACCAGCTCAACGGACTCCTTGGACGAATGCAGGCTGAGGACAGACCGGTGAAACAGGACGCGCTTAATCTACTTTTGATACATTACAAAGTCATTTACATTTGGATCCGAGTCTGCACCACAGCTGGGGAAATGGCCACAGACTCTTACCGCGCCGATTTTGAAGAGCTCATGCATTACGCGCAACAAATCGTCGTCCCAGGCGTGGGATTAGCAACACCGCAATCGCTGTCTTTCGACATGCAAACATTGGGGCCTCTGTACTATACCGCGCTGAAATGCCGCCATCCCGCAATACGAAGACGCGCGCTGGAAATGCTACAGTCGTCGCCTTGGCGGGAAGGGCTCTGGAATGGACGTTATGCCTACGCAACCGCTAAAAGAGTGATTGAGCTGGAAGAAAGGCATCTGAACGGGGAAGAGTTGCCAGACGAGACTTCGAGACTGCATAGTCTAACCCTGCCTGACGATGAGTCACGGGTGTACGACGTGGACGAGATGCCTTTTGACTTTCGGAAGTCTAACCACGGCACCGTGCCCGGCCCGGCTTATCCAGGCACGCTTAAGGCTATATTCCGGAAAAAGCCGTGGGGACTATTGGGAGATTGGCAGACAATCACGGAATACATCAAGTTATAATGCAGTGGGCGGGCATCTGTTGTTAATTGCTCTAGAAATTGAAAAGGCTATGTATGATATAATTAGCTCCAAGGTCATCCAGCCACGACTCTCGCTATCAACACAGTAACCAAAACGGCCTGCTGATCCTAAATGCACTGCTAATAGAGCTAATAAACAGACCTCCCCAAGTTCCATAAGCACAGTAAGAAAATCTAATCCGAGATCCTAGACTGGCACTTTCACCCTCAGCCGAATATCTCTAAGGGTGTTAGATCCGATCAAACATAGCGGCTCGATAGTGCTGCGGATAGTTCAAAATGTCTCAGACCCATTCCATCTGTCAATGTGAGAGACTGCTGTCCCCTGATTCCTCAAACGAGGCAGGTTTCAGCCGCCAGGCAATACCCTATGTGACTAGACCACGGCCTCGCTATCATTGCTCTTCGCACTCTGATCACACCCTTATTTTGGGAAAGAATCAGACCTCCGTTGCAAGTGAATGTCTTCCATATACAAGCTGCTCGTGGCAAAAGCCGCCTTTCTAGACTGCTTGACCGACCAATCCGTGCTATTCAACTTACCACCAAATGCAATACCAGGGTGCAATACCGTCATCGCAAGCACTGCCAGGAAAACCATCGGCCCTTCCAGGATCATAAAAGACACCTCGTCATTGGCAATGGGTCCATCGAACCCTTGCTGTAGCTCTGCAACACGGTATACCGAACGGATGAATATGAGCACAACAGCCGCTCCGAGCGCATATTGGAACCAAGTGAATTTCTTCGAGTCCCTCATCTCGACGAAGCGTTCGTCCTTGGCGCTCTCACTCGTCCTGCACAGGTGGAATGTGAATTCCAAGGACAATCCCATGAAGATGAGCAGCGAGACGACTTGGAACACAACACCAGCGACCATGATGGCCCTTCCTGTCTCACTTCCGGAGTAGCCATTGGCTGTGGCTGCGAGCCCGCCGCCGCTGCCTTGAAGGGCTAGCGAGACGAAGTCGCTGGTCATGAAAGCGATTGCGTAGGTGCGCGGACTGAAACGGGAGATTTGCTGGCCGTAGACAATTATTATGCGAGAGAGGCAGAGGTAGAGGGCGCCGGCGAGGAAGGCTGGGGCGATTGTTAGGGGGACGAGATAGCTATGAGGGTTGTCAAGACTCTGTTGTCAGACTTGGACGGGATAGAGGAGGGTCAAAGAAGGCTCACATGATGAAGTTGTTGAAGTCGAATGGGTTATCATGCAGCATCATTCTACCTGCATATCCAACTACCTCAAGAATGAGGCCACAGATCATGCCGCCCATGAATCCCCAGGCCTTGTACTTAAAACCGAGCCCGAGCTGCGCGAGCAGAAGCAGACCAAAAGCAGCAGCATACACGGCATTGCCGGCAAGCATAGGTAAATATTCCACCTGAGCACAGCTGAGTGGACATATTTCCACAGTGCAGTTGTCAATGCTCTGAAGAGGACAAGAGCCTGGCATTTTGGCTATGCATTCAAAAAGAAAGAAGAAAAACGTTGACCTAGATTGTTGAGCGAGGAAGTAGAAAAGACAGTGAGAGGCCGGTGGCTATAATTTTCAGCACGATTTGAAATGATGGATTCCCTTGGGTCTATCAACATGAAGCACTCCGCTCGTATATGTATCCTCTAATAACCTTAACATCGACTCTCGGACCCGCATGCCTTCGCAATCCACGAGTTCAGTGCAAAAGGGGTTAGATACTTACGAGGCAGACCTACAGCCAGCGTCTCTGCCTTACTCGCGATACCCGTATGACGTGATTCGCCAGACTCGACACACTACCTGACACATGGCTGAGAGCCCGTCTAAACGACGACTTTTGATTGGCGCACAGCATCTCGTAGCCGTCTACCCAAAAATGGTCTCGTAAACGTCTAACTAGAAAAGGAAGTGCGGTTTCAAACACGAATTTGGGCGGGAGCTGGGGACCGATTTATCTATTTATTTGTCTTTGCCCTGCTCCTCAGTTCTTCACTTGTCTCGGCGTACCCGTCACCTCGTCGCGAATTAGACTACAGATCTCTTTACCAGATTCGTGCGCTGTCGGCGTTCGTTGGCCAAACTGGGATCTTTTGTGCTATACAGCACCAGGCACCGTTTCTCAAGAATTTGATCGCACGAAAGACCGCCGTGCCCTCTTTATACGGCAATCTTGCGCTTCACAGCGTCCTCTAGCTGAGTGACCACGTCGGTCAAGGGATCGATACACATCATGGCCATGAACATAGCGGCGAGTAGAAGGGTTGACTTTGCCCTACGAGCGCTGCAGCTCACGTTCGCCATCATCATCATGGGAACAGCCGGCTACGGTACGAAGAACTAAGAACCTACTCTGTTGATGCACCGCTATATCTGACCTCATCGCCTAGCTATTCATGTGTTTCGCGGCCACACTGTCTACGAGAAATTCGAGTTCGGTAACTTCTACGATTACTACGGCGTCCCTGATGCGTGGGGCTTCTTAGTATTTTGTGCCGGTTGGACATTCTTGGGTGTCATTTTTCAGCTCATTGCTGAAACCAGCTTCGCGGATCATGCACTGATTGGCTATATTCGTGTCGCCGTCGAGGGTGTGGCTCTCCTCTCATGGCTTGCTGGTTTCATTGCTGTGGCTGTTAACATAGGGAGCAATACATGTCCGGCAGAAGAGAACGGCTGTGGGTCGCTTAAGGCGGCGACAGTCTTTGGGGCGTTGGAATGGCTGTTATTCGTGATTACCACAGTCCTGACTACTAAGCTCGTCTTCAATATGCCTCGCCTGCAGAGGACTTGCACGACTAGTCCCGCTATCCCTATTTGATCAGCAGTATAGAACTCCGTAGACACTAGGACTAATGATTCTACGCACTAGGGATTATTTGGCATCTCACTGTGGTCTTACGAAAAGCTTTTGTGCAATGATTCATGCTGGAGTAGTATGTCCTCAAACGATTAGAAATGGCTAAGGAGTCACATATTAATTAGATCCATTCTAAATCATAATAGAGTACCTGACTTTGAATAGATAGTGTTGAAGCTATATAAGTATCATAGTAGATATTTCACCACTGCATGTGCGCCTTAGCCCATCTGCAAAACCTTTGCTAAAATGTGTTAAGAAGACCTATTTATAAGGTTACAATCGTGGCCCAACAATCTACTATAGAAACGATTTGAATAGACTATACTATAATTATCCAAATAGTTATAAAAAGATTTATTAAGCCTTAATATATTCATTAAGGGACTATGTGACCTTATATTAGTCTTAGCGTGTATTAAATATATTAAGAACATCTCTAAGCTAAAGGTAAAGAACGAAATAGAACTTTTGCTCTAATAGTCTTTGTTCAAAGATTTATAGTGCTATCTTAATTAGTAATGTGCTTAGAGCGATAGCAGCAGGGGAAAACTTGTGAAGAGTGCTACTAGGCATAGAAGAAGGATAGGAAGCTTGCAGTAGGCTAAGAGGCAAAAGCAAATAAAATAAGTATAAACACTATAATAGAAAACGAATAGCGCATTAATAAATCCCGAGACCTTGAGATTTATTTGAAATTTCTCAATAAATATAAAACAAACACAAACAACATATAGAAATAACACGAGTTAAAAACGATTGTGCAAGGGCCAGTGAGTCACTGTCCTGGTTTGTGCGCTGGAGTCAGGCGCCTGCCCTCTCCTAGGCAGTCACAGCTAGTCAGATAGCCTTTTCTTTCTTCTTGCCTCTTAGTAGTGATCTACCCTCCCCGTTAAAGCTTTCTATGAATTATGACAGTCCAATCATGCTCAACCACAGCTAAGCCTTTCCACCACAATTCATGCTTCTAGATCTGCATGCTATTCCGGCATTACTGACAGTTCACCCAAAATAACCATCTCTTCATGCCCGGGTGGTATGCTTCTCTCGAGAGCATCAATCTCATCCTCCGCCTGACCCTTATCCTTAGTAGCCGATGCAATATGATATCCACTGTGTACCAGACACAGTCTGTAGCCACTTTGAGGACCTTTCTTATCCATCGAATAGATAGCGAAAAGAATCGAGTTGCCGGTTCTGCAACTTTCTTTGTCGCGCATGCTATGGTAGAAGATATGGTGTCGCACGGCCCCGGGGTGATTCGAGATCTCGTTGATAGCGCCAGAGTTGGCAATCTCTCGGATAACAGTCGGAGAGATCGAGGCAATGGAGAGTACATGAGATTGCATGGTGAGAGAGAGTAGGGTGAGTCGATAGATGCCTTCCGAGGATCAGGTTGAAAGAGGGGCAGCTAAATGCCTATTTGTCTGGGGGGGATAGTAACACTAGAGAAGATGGAAGCTACCGAGCTATTGTTCGAGTTAATCTACTTGAAGCACTCTCCGCTGTGTAGGCCCTTAGACATAGCCTCTGAAACTTTCTAAATAATAATATTAGCGGGAACAGCGGTGAAAGGATAAGGGATTAGACTAACGTAGCAAGTAGAAACCCCTTTTTGAACGCAGAGATAGGTCTTGCCACCTTTATTCTTGCAGTTGTGGGCACCCAAGTAGCCCTTGCTGTTGGAAGGTAGGCAATTAGGATGGTACTTTGGTCGACAGATTTGTCCCTGGTTGCTGCAGTTCGTGGTACTGGAACCACGCGCCGACAAAACGGGAGTAGGGGTTTCCTGGATATTAGCGTCCCGGTCGCTGACCTAGTTGATTTCAGCGTCCGTGTTGCTCGTATGTGTATCCAAATCGAGATTCAAGCTGGGTGAAAAGCCTGGAGAAGGCAATCCGAAGGTGGTGGAGGTAAGCAGGAAGGCGAAAGCTGCAAGAGAAAAGAAATGCATTCTTAAATATTCAGGTCCAGAACTAGGGGGACATATGCACGTGATCAGATAAGCTGACTACCCCGCTTGGTTGATAGAAGCGTAAGAGTGAATGCAGGGGGGGGGGGGGCTGGTGCCTTTGTTGGGTAAAGACAAGTCTTTGTTGCAGATTGGTCGATGATTCTTATTCCTTGAATATTTTCTTGATAGTTAAGAGGAGATGGCATCTTCGTTCTGTACATAAGAGGAAGCATGGGAGCTTTATATATGGATATCTGAGAAGCAGCTGATGGTTCATCCTAGGATCTTGCCACAGCTCATTCTCCCATCCCCTCCAAAATAAACATAGCTCCGCAGCTGTATCAGGCCTGTGTTGCATCAGGCCTGTGTTGCATCAGGCCTTTGACATAATCCAACATCAGGGGCAACTTGGATGATTTCTGCTAACAGCTGAAGCATGTTGGGTCAGCAACTTGAACATTTAAGGTAAGCATCAGAGGCACATTGGGGGGGGGGGGGGGGGCGGTGTTCTTCTTTTCTTACTTTTGTTAGATGCTCTAATATTCCGGTATCGCTTGCTATTAAGAATAATGCTACCTCAGCCTTCGAATTATCATTTATAAGGCTATAGCAGATCAATTTGGTGCAGTAGTTTTGTTCTCATCCTATATAAGTTTAGGTACTAACTCTAGGACCGAGTTTAATATTTATTCCTAGCCTAGCTAACCTTTTTAGGACTTTGCTTTAAATATTATAGATAAGAACTAAACTTGGTGAATCTAACAACTTTAGATAGTAGTAGAAACTTATATGATAACTATTAATACTAGTATAGCAACTATATCGAATTCCGGAAATTCTAGCTATAGAGAAGGCAAGTTAGAGACATCTAAATCGCGGGCCTGCAGCTTAAGACTCTATTAATATTCCTAACACATTGACCTGAAACATTGAAATGTAAATGTAGCCTTTATTTAACCTGAATCCACTTCCGAGATTATAATAGATAGGTATCGTAATATTAAGGTTGCAAATAATGCGTGTGTTCTTTATCTTCTCTACTAGGATTTAATACCTGCATTTATGCACAGGACTTTTTATCTCCCATTATTAGCTCAAAGTCGTAAATGGCGGCCGCTGCGGAAACTTTTACCGGGACTAGTAAGCATCCGTTGGCCGCATTTATGCAAAGTACCTTTTTATTTCCCATTAGCTCAAGATTAGCATCAGCAGCTGCTCGAGGATTTTGCCGCGACCAGTAAGCACCCCCCTATTTGCAAACAACAGTACCAAACATTTGCAGAGTTATAGGTGAATTATCTTCGTGCGCAAGCTTACTAAATCAGACTACGCTACTTATTGAAACCTTGAGGTCTATATGGATTAACCCCGCTCCTTATTATAACAGATCTAATATAAAGGTCTTAAGATAGGCCGCACAGAGTAATAGTCGGGACGCTAAATCAACAGATCCAACATCTACACGAGAAAAGGCGCTTACTATCGTTTAAATCATCAATTTCTGACCGGTACGCTAGCTGGGTGGCTTTCGAAAAGCTATTCAAGATCTAGGAAATTTAAGTAGATCGTTGAAAAGTGAAGACTAGAGTTAACTATATGCGCATAGAGAATGTCAAATACTTCACAAGCGGCAAGGGTATCAAGAACGTGAGTAACGAGGTGGGAAGTATGGGACGCAGTGGAAAAGTACATTACTCACTCTCGCACCAAGCAGCATTAATGGGTAAATCAGGAGAGGCACCTAACCCCAAGCTTCTCCCGTTCAGGGATGATACAAATATACCTATTGAGGGGGCCGAGAGCGATATAATAGTCATTACATAGGAAAAGATGACCAATAACATGATTAGGCGCTAGCTCAAAGGACATTTAAACAAATTAGTCAGGGGGTACGATTAGCAAGTGGAAAGCCCATTACTCAAGAGTAGGCAACCTTGATTGCTGACTCCCGGACCCTGTTGTCTGCCATTTCATTCTTGCCGTATGCTCTCGTAAATCGTTTCCGAGCTGAGTTTCACAGAACCAACAAGATTCACATCATGGCTCAAGAAGATGCACGACCTAGATCAACACGCTCGCCCTGGCGACAAATTGGTCCGTTGTGCAGAGGGATATTGTTGTTTGCTCGTTTGCCGTACTTGGCCGGCGCCGCCCTCATCTCTCGGCCTCATCCAACCTGGACTTTCAAGCAAAGCCTCATTGACAGATTTCAGGTCATCGACCCGACGGAGTTTCCCCCTTCCATTTATCAAGGACCTGTTTTATCCTCGGCTGTTGGTCTCGCAAAGGTCGGAGGAACATGGTACCCCGCGAAGCCCGATAAGCCCAAGGGCCCGATTCTCCTTTGGAGTCATGGCGGTGCGTTCGTCATGGGCAATTCTCGGAATTCATTTTCTGGCTTCCTAGCGGAAACATTGCTCAAAAATACAAGAGTTTGTGCAATTTTCTGTCTCGAATATCGTCTCTCCGCATACGATAAGAACCAGTTCCCGGCTGCGTTCCAAGATATTATTACGGCATACGCATATCTCACCGACACACTGAAGTTACCACCAGTTTCCATCACCATTGGCGGTGACAGTGCTGGAGGAAACCTAATTATCGCCTTCCTGCGTTACCTTGAACTGAACAGCTCCGGGATGGAGCGACCCGGCTCTGCAGCTCTTGTGGCGCCGTGGGTCAACCCTCGAGAATCACTCAATCCCGAATGCACGTACCAGGACCACAAGACTTATTCAACCGATTACCTTGCGTCATCTTTCTTGAGATTCGGTGCTAGATCGTATATTCCATCTGGCTATATTAATGATTCAGTCGACGCATACATCACGCCTCTTGGTCATCCTTTTGCTACAAGCATTCCCATCTTCATCTCTTTTGGCGAGTGTGAAATTCTGGGGGGCGACGTCACAGCTTGGGTTGAGGAGATGAAGAACGTTTCAGGAAACGAGATCGAACTGTTCTGCGAGGAACACGCACCCCATGACACCATCGCTTCGGGCAACGTGCTTGGTTGGGAAGAGAGCGCGAACAACGTCGCCTCTAGAATTGGAGCCTTCATCCACGCCCACAGCATCAGTCCTTCTGCATCAGAGTTGAAACGGGAAGGTTCGCGTACCGCCACTACGGGGATTTAACGACGAGAATTGTGAACAACGTCCAAGACAACATTTCGCGACAATCCTATCAAGGCTAGAAAGGTGAAGGATGGAATGTGATGAGCTGTCGGATCTTGGATACGTCACGGTAATTTAGGTGCGAGTGTGGCAAACTCGGAGGTAGAAATAACATAATTATCTGATGTTTACTTATTCTATAGCTAGTCAACCTCGATTCTAATTACTTTCGGCATTATATTCTTTAATTAACTTTGACCTAGGGCGAATACTAGTGTTTAGGCATAGCTTACCGGCTCTTAAGCAATATGCTCTTTAGTTAGCACCTTTTCAAAAGCTTAGTAAAGGAATATTGCATTATCAACGTTTTCATAACATGATATACCGTAGCAGGAATCTCTAAATATTATATAATAGCTTACCGAACTTATAATACGCGGCTGGAATGCGAAACAAATGCGCCCTTTCTAGACCACCGTCTTCACTTAATAGCGCTCCTCTCGCTTGGCGAGGAATCAAATTCTACAGGTATCTGAAAAGAGATTGAGTTTTTAGATCAGGAGCTGCGCTCATTTTCATCATTGCCATCTTTTGTAATTAATATGATTCCAGAATATCATATTTGATTACAGAAGCCAAAGCAGATTAATGATCCCAACAGAAAATTCTACCTGCAAATTCATAATTCTCCTGCAAATCTCTATTTAGCTTACAGCGCTGTATTACAAGTTAGGATATGCGTTCATAACTCGTATATATATATCATATTCAAATTTAAACCGTTTATGCCTATCTAATTCTTAATATTCGAAATTCATTTGCTGGGGCAGGGTTAGGTTCCTAGTTAGCTTATATATTTCGCTTTATTAGCATTTTTAATACTCTTAGAGGCCTCATTACTGCCTAACAAGCAGTTAAGTCTAAGCCTTTGCTAAGAACTGCGCTTGCTGCTAGTTCGGCTCACATCTATAAGAATACTATATTAGACAATTAGTAGATCCAACTTTAACTCTGTTTTGCGTCAGTCTATTATAGCTAAACCTTACTAGCGCCTTCGATTAAGGCTTTATCTCCTCAATACAGATTTCCTATACCAGTTAAGAGGATGCAATCTTTGTGCATAGATTAGGTACATTTCAAGCTGCTATTGTTATTACCTCCTAGGGTCAGCTTTAGGAGCGATTTAGGGCTGCTTTAGGGGTGGATTAATATCAGCTAACGGCCTCTTCCTGCAATTTCCTTTATTTCATAATATGCATTATGAATTAAGACTAATCTAACTATCTTACTTCTATTGCAGGCAGCTAGCAATGCTCTATAGTGCGTATTCAATTCAAACTGCATACGAGACTTAATGCTAACGCTAAAGATCTGAACTTAGCATCTTGCTAAAGCCCTTGCTTGTTTCTTGTAGAATTTGGCATTCTGCTCTAAAACCTATATGCTGCTCTGTAGACACCAAGTTCGAAATAACATTACTAGCAGCGGCCTAGGCGGGTATAGCATAGCCTAAGCACTAACGAGAAATTTAATGTATATTTCTATAAAGGCAATATAACCTTTTATAATATAGCAATAGTGTTAACCCTGCATATAATAGCTAGCCGGTTTTATCTTAAGTTAACCTTAAGAATTAAGAATTTCTTAGTTCTATAAATGCTATAGTAAATAATTATATACGCATTATTATTAAAAACTTATATTCTTGCAATGCTTTATTATAGCTAAATCACTATAATCTTATAAGTTACTTTTTATTTATATTATATCATCGTAGTCTAAATTTAGAGATTATAGATAATGCGCATATATCACTCTTAAAAGCAAATAGACTATTCTATATTATTATCCGTTGCAACTTATTACTTAAAGAACTAGTAGCGCAACTGCCTAAGGACCAACTGCTTGTTAAATAAGGCTAGAAGATGCTTATTAACTTTTAGAAGATTATAAAGTATCATTAACATCATTGGATTGAATCATATATTAATGAATACGCGATTTACTCTAATCTTATTATGAGTGTATATATATATATATATATAAGTTAAGAAGTAGTAGTTACTGCGAAGAAAATTAATTCTTTTTTATACCCTTTTAGAGATAAAAAAAGAATAGTAATAATGCTTATAGCTAATATAGTATAAAAAACGCTAATCGCAATAGCCTGCTATCTTAATTAAGATTAACCCAATATATGCTTACTGAATATTTATTAAATTGGCCTTTCAAAGTAAGAATTCAGTTTTGAAGTAACTATATAACCTCTCTAGTTCTAGTCTGTCATTGTTATAGTCTATATATTATATATTCAATGGAGTAAACCTTTTTATACTCTTCTATAGTATTTGTGATTATGTTCGTGCTATTATATACGTGGTCTAGATACTATTAAGAAGTGGTTGTGAAGGATTTAATTATAATATACACTTTTGAGAGGTAACTATTCGTCTCTCCTGTCTCAGCTTACTAGCGGCTCGTCCCCTTGTGCAAGACTTGTTCTGACTCTGACCCTCAAAAATTGTAATGCTGTAGCATATAACAGTGCTGCAAAGATGTATAATGCAAAATTGATATAATAGCGCATAATATACTTCTACGTATTTGATATTTGCAGAAACAAGTAGTTTTCCTAGACCTATATACATGACTTTCTGAAAAACGCTAAGGCTAGCAGAATCCCCGCTTGTTATTACCTTTTATGTATTTTTAAAGCTCTTTCCTAATTATTTAATCTTTCTAGTAAAGATGTTAATAAACATGATTATAAAGCACTATAACTGTTAATTAATATATAAATTTGTGAACATCTCTTCTCGCTCTAATGTGAGCTAATTATAGGCCAAATTCGCGCTTTACTAAGTACTATCAGGCATTGCTACTTGTCTCGCTTAGGGGACTTAAGGATATGAATTCTATATTATATAGAAATGAATATAGTTACTTTTACTACCTATTCGATCGAGAAGTGAACGGGAGCTAGCAACGTCGGTCAATAAAAGTTGCCGAAGCTATAAAAGCTGCAAACGAAGTAGAAGAGGTCAGCTACTAGTAACAGCATCCACTATGGGAGAAACGGCGTAGGAGAAAAGGCAGCGCTGGTGGAGCCTATAGGTAACTTATGGGGCAGTTCTTCCGTTCTCTCTCTCTTTATCCCTTGCAGCAGGTGGCTTTAAGTTTAATAAAGCCTGCGCGCTAGCCCCCACGGCTTATCAATCAACGTAGGCGGATCATCCCTTTCCTCCGCTTTACAAAAAGAAAGAAAAGGGTTTAACAAAAGGCAGACTTTGGCAAACGATCTCTTAACCTTTGACTAGAGCTTGGCTACGACTAGTACTATAATATCGACGGCCACACCAACGCTCGCTCTCTTATATAGCCCTGTTTCTTTATGAACTAACTCCGAATTCACTCCACTCTGCCCAGAGACGATCAAAATTTGGCGTCTTTGAACTTTCGATTCGGTTTGCGCTGAAGCAAATGATGGGTCAGCAGCTGTCTCCGGCTGGAGACAGCTTGGGCGCTGGCGGCAAGGCAGTTGACAGCCCTCGTGAGAACCTACCAGTGAGAGACGAGGAAGAAGGAATCGACCATCGGCACATGGCGAATTCGAAGGAGCAGGCTCAAATTCCCAGTGACGCAACGCTTTCGGCACCAAAAGAGGTCATCGCAAGCGATGCTACTGTTGAGCTTGCTGAAGCTGCTAATAGCTCCCAGCCACCGGCGGATGCTGGTTTAAGCGCTTGGCATATCGGTATGTACAGTTAATTATTTGGGCCGTCAGCGTCGCTGAGGGAGCACTCTCTAGGATCTCGTAAAATGTTTCTCGTTGCTAATGGCGCTTTATCAGTGGCTGCTGCTCATCTTGTCATGATGAACACCTGGTATGTAGGTCTGCGTATGCTGCTTTGGACCGAGCATCCCAACCTCTACCCGGAGTTCGCGAGTAAAGCCGCACGATCACAAGTGATTAACATGTCTCATTTAGGGGACTCATCAACTCCTTCGGCGTCTTTCAGACATACTATGCCACGGCTCTCCTTCTGCCCCCATCTGCAATCTCCTGGATCGGGTCTATCCAGATCTTTCTCCTCTTCTTTATCGGTACCTTTACCGGCCGTCTTACGGACGCAGGCTACTTCCGACCAACCTTTATCACAGGCACCGTTTTTTTCATACTTGGTACCTTTACTACCTCTGTGTACAAGACCTACTGGCAGGTCTTTCTCGCCCAGGGGGTCTGCATCGGCATCGGCGCCGGCTGCCTTTTCTGTCCCACTGTCGCCATCTTATCCATCTGGTTCACCGAGAACCGTGGTCTGGCACTTGGCATCGCAACCGCTGGTAGCGCGACGGGGGGTTTAGTCTTCCCTGCTATGGCTCGACAGCTAATTCCCAATATCGGGTTTCCTTGGACAGTCCGCGCCATTGGCCTTGTGCAAATAGTCACACTGATAGTGGTAAACCTGACGCTGAAAGAAAGCCCGAAAGCTCCGCTCAGAACACCGGGAGCTCTCGTTGAGTGGAGGGCATTCACAGAGTTAGAGTATACATTCTACGCAATAGGGGGTTTCATAGTAAGTAGTCCTGACCTCTACACATCTCCTTACTGGCATGTGACGACGGCTCATTCCTTTTCCCACATTACCCTCCCATGCATTGTGGTGCCAGAAATATTTGGCATTCGTCCTTCTTGGTGTTTGCCGCAATTTTCAGCCGATGTACAACTCATAAGGCATATCCATGGATGCTCAAGTCTAGACGTCCCATTTACTAACATAATAACCCCACGAAGTTTTATCTAGGAGTTTACTTCGCCTTCTACTACCTCGCGTCCTTCTCCCGCGACATCATCGGTCTCACCTATACCGACTCGCTGAACCTGCTCCTGATTCTGAACGGTATCGGATATATCGGCCGCATAGTGCCCAACTTCCTGGCTGACCGCTATGGTTGCCTCAATGTGTTTGTCCTTGTGCTTCTCGCATCGACTATCTGCGGGGCATGCTGGACAGCTGTGACTACGCAGCCAGGTCTTTATGCCTGGACCTCGATCTACGGCATCATCGCTGCCGGAGTGCAGTCACTCTTTCCCGCCGCGCTCAGCAGCTTGACGACAGACTTAAGCAGAGCCGGCGTACGGATGGGCATGGTGTTTACTATTGTCAGCTTCGCTACGCTGACAGGGAATCCTATCGCGGGAGCAATCATTAGCGCCTCGGGCGGGCAATACTATGGTGCTCAGGCATACGCCGCGTCTTGCTTCCTAGTTGGTGGTGGATTCTTAGCGGCGGCGCGAACTGTGAAGACTCGGAAAATCGGACGTGGGCTTTGGGTCAAAGTGTAGACGGGTCTCGAGACGAGAGCGATGAATTAAACCTGAAGAGTGGGCCCCGAAGGTACCGAAACCACCAGCCTCATTGAATCTTAGACACAGGTATCAGATTAAGATAATATTTACAAGGTATAGAAGGCTGAACTTCCCCGCTTAACCTTTTGACAATCTATTACACCTATCTCTAATTTAAGGGGTGATTTCTCCGTTAGTCAAGTTTCATCTTGGTGCCGTTGTTTGGCAATTTAGCCCTTAACAAAGCACCAGGCAGCTGTCTTAGGTCTTCACCATTGTTCCACCTAGGGCTCCAGTAGCTCTGAACGACATTCATGTAAAGATAACCATCCTCAGCAACGCAGAGTGGATCAACCCACAGGAGCCTCGGATCACGGATGAAGGTGTGGACCTTGAGATCTCGAGGGTCGTAGTAGTAGATGGAATTGCTTTCTGGCATGCTCATGTACTATCAACGAATTAATTAGTTCATCAGAACGCTTCACGGGGCCCGGAGAAATTTGGGGTGTGGCTTAAAGACTCACAATAAGCCCGTTAGAATCACCTTCCGAGCCGTCAGATACGCCGCCCTTTTGCCCCACCGTAGAGACATTGTTCTTGGCTGCTTGCTCGGCCCAGTCAACGTCGTCGCGGACTCGCAGATTCTCGGCGGGAATTGAAAATAGCCATTGGCCGGTGAGCGTGGTGAAGTACAATGTCTCGAGGTCAGCCGACAGTGACACACCGTTGTTTCCTTCCTTGTTGTGGATAAATGGAAGGTTACCCTGCGGTCGCTGATAGAACGCCTGTCCATTATATGACGGCACATTGTTATCCTGTCGTAAAACGTGCACGTCTCCGTCTAGCCGCCGCCAGCACGCACCCGTCCCGAGGTCGAGCGTGATGAAGCCCGGTCGGCCCTCGCTGCTCGAATCAACCAGGTAGGCGATACCTCGGCCCTCTGATGAAACCGAGGTGCGCAGGTCAAACCGAACGTCGTTAAGGTAGCTATCTGGGTAGACACAGCTTATGGGGAAAGTGTATGTCTCATAGATCGTATCGTTGGTGAGGCTGATTGCGACGAGCTTGGGACCGCCTGGCTGTCCATAGATCATGGTGAGGGAGCCACTGGCCTCTTTGATGGTTGGCCGGCCAGTGTCCAGGACCCAGAGAGTCTCAGGACGAGTGGCGGTGGCCGAGGTGATGTACAATGCCTGAACGCTGAGAAACGCGGAGGCGTTGGCGACTCCAAATGGTATCCCATTGATGGTTGTGTTGACCTGGGACACCGGAACGCTGTAACCTTCTGATGGGTAGGCCTCCTCGGCAGTCTGGTTGCTGACCTCTCCAAGAGTGAAAGCAGATGTGCCGCCTCCTCGGACGTAGCACGTAAAGATGCGGCCAGTCGATGAGACAGCTACGCCGGTTGGCCATTGGCTATAGTAGTAGTGGATCTCCTCGATATCGGGTCCGTAAGTTCCATTATCTGTCCGAAGGATAGTGTCGAGTGCGGTAGCAGAGCCGATCACTGACAGCATTGCAGCTCTAGAGAGAATTGAACGTCTCATGGTGGCAGCTTTTCGACCCGTAGTAGGGATGCTGATGTTCAACCAGAGCGGCAGTAGGTGCAGAGGTATGGCCAAACAGCTGCGACAGAGAGCTAGAGCGGTAGTGACCCTCGCAGAGACCCGGTGGAAGTCTTGAATAATGCGGATACTACATATACTCTGTTTGCTCAAGCTCCTGCTTCGTCTTGCAGTGAGAAACGGTGCATGGACTGATTACCAACGGCTCGTTTAGACCTTCCTACCGCGTAAAGGGCGCCTTTCGCGATCGTGATCGCCAGGAGCATCCACATGTGCTTCGGTTGGAACCCTAGTTGCTCTATACTAGTGAAGCGGGGGGGGGGGATACCCTGATGTTAAACCGACTATCGCCGTTCGGCCTGCGTTCTTCAAGGCACGGTTGTGGGATTTCTTACTAATAACGGGATTTTAATTTCCCTTGTCTGCTGACCCTACTCGTATGAAGATTTTTTGCGATGTCGCAATGGTCTGATCCCCTGTCCAGTGCAGATTCCTGTTATCTTGCAGTTATCTGACGGCGCGTAAGCATATACTACGCAGGGCCGATCAGCGAGGTGGCTCAAGGACCCACCCTAGACTAGAGGTCCTTACGGTGGAGATGCAATGCAGAGAGCTCGGCTTCATAATTATACTCCTGATATTATAATATGCAGGATAGGAATGGGACGGACTGATCGTTGATTCGGATGTATATCAATTCCCGAGGCAAGGTAGGATATCCACTTTGGCCGCTTGCTCAGGCTGTGGTGCCATCCGTTGTTGAAAACATAGTCTTGCTTGCCTGGTGTACAAGGTGGCAATCGTAAGACATACGCGGTGACATGGAAAAATCGAAATTGACGTGCTGGTATTCGTGGGTCCTCGGGTAGTCAATTCGGATTTACGGTAGCTGCAGGAGCATAACCTTACGAGTCGCTCAAGCCCGATGCAACGCGTCCGACATGACGACGCTCTGCACACATTTCGACATCTTCCGAACCTGCCTCCGAGGCAGAGGTGTATATTTGGATGCAAGCAAGAACTTCTCGAGGACGAATCGGCTTCAGTAACTGTTACCTATAACTATACATGCGTGTGGTTCACCTTGTATTATTCTTGCTTGTCCAGATCACCTGTTGCCTTCCCAATTACACTTGATCAAATCACAAACGGATTGGCTTTATTTAAAATGCGTCAGTCTTCGCTCTTTGCAATCTTAGGCGCTACAGCTATCGGTCTCGCTGAGATTGCTGATGGCACATGGAAAGCCTTGTCGCCAATACCATACAATGTTCGCCAGGAGCATTTCGTCGTTGCTCATGGCAATGATACTTTCTATATACTGGGAGGGATTATCCCCACTGACCCCTCAGTGCCCAATGTCACCACCACGGTGAACATTGTCCAATCAGTGAGTTATCTGATGAGCTCTTACCTGATTTCAGTCGTGTCGGACCAATATTAATACCCGGTGCTCTCAACAGTATGATATTCCAACCGACACTTGGTCCAACAAAAGCGATCTCCCGTTAGCCCTCAACCACCTTAATGTCGGTATCGTCGGCGGGAAGTTATACTCCATCGGCGGCCTACAAGTTTTTCCGGATGCCTGGGAGGGCATTGGCAACATCTTCGTATACGACCTGGAGGCAGACACGTGGTCCAACCTGACCACCACTCTTCCCGAAACCACATTTCGCGGAGCATCCGTGACTGCCGTCCAGGATGACGAAATCATCTGGATGGCTGGGGGTGTCAAGATTCTGGTCCCGGGCGTAGGCGGCTACCAGCTCTCGACCGCCAACGTGACTGCATATAATGTCACGTCCGACACGTTTCTGGATCTGCCCGAGGCAGCAGCAAACCTGCCCGAGGCCCGCGACCACTCGGTTGGAGGCATCATCAACAATAAATTCTGGCTCTCGGGCGGCCGAATCGACGGTCAACCCAACATGCGCAACACCACATTTTTCTTGGACCTCGACAACCTCGAGCAAGGGTGGGTCACCACCGATGCGCCGCTGCCAACGGCGCGCGCGGGCTCATTCTTCGCCATTCAGGATGAGCTGATTTACACGTTTGGCGGCGAAGTGAACTACAACAGCAGCAACGGCCTGGGCGTCTGGGACGAGGTCGAGGTGCTGAACACAACGTCCCTGACGTGGACCTCCCTAGCGCCAATGAATGTCCCGCGGCATGGAGTAAACGGGGTAATCATCAACGGGGTCATCTACTTCCCGGGAGGCGGCTTGCATAATAACGCATGGCCAACGAACTACACTGATTCCTATACTCTGCCAGGCTTCTGAGGATGCAGAGGGGTTTTGGACTGAGTGCTCGGATCAGATAGCTTTCGTGTTCACGTACACACGCGTAGTTGATTAGTACACAAGTTCCGAGCCAGTTCCGAGTCACTTGCGAGCAGAAATGCAATACATGTTTCTTTTGGTGTTTTGCAGGATTCCTTAGACCTTCGATATAATCGAGCTTTCCCCATCGTCAATAAGATTTAGTGGCAGGAGTCAGTCACCATCAAATGGCAACACGGTTCTCCTGTACTGACTCGCTACTCGAGGGCCCGTGGAGGTCGAAATTGAACCACGGTTCCCTACTATGGTAGCCTTAAGGCGTTCAAGCATACAATCGGCCCTGCTCCCCGCCTCGGGTGCGGATATAGCCGCTTTTCGCGCGAACTATGTAGCAATGATAGATAAGGTTTGGGATGGATCAGGTCATGCTTATGCAAGGATAGGGCCGGATGGTCGGAATATCTAAGCGGTGAGAACCGAACGGGAAGAGTCCGCCATTCAGGGTTCAGGGGTCTAACTCGGACTTAGACTCGTATCGCCTATTTTGCCCCTGTGCTCATTGCCATTGGCAGACGACGAGCACGAGTCAATATATTCCCAGCAACTGAAGCAGTCTACCTGATGAACTCTAGTCCCAATCGATCAGTCGCGGCGGTTTCCGTTACATCGTTCTCTCATCTCGAAGGACGGCCGATTGGGATATGCGCATGACAGATCAGCACAGCCAGTAAATAACAGCGTCATACCTTCCAACTCCAGCAGTAAATGCTAATTAGGGCAGAACACCTCTGATGGCGAAGAGAGCAACATACGTCGCGGCTGTATCACGCCCATCCATCGAGAACTATTGTAGTGTACGTGTAGGCAAAGTAGGTCAGGTTAGAGCGCTTCAGTCGAGATCACGCTGATATCGCTGACACTATCGCCATCCGACCTGAATTGAGTCCTGAGTGTTTCGTAATTAAGAAGAACTGTAATCTTACCGCGGCCTCTGAAAAGGAAGACGCGTAAGACATTTCAAATTCAGGCAACTCAATTGGGCTAATGATTGACCCCTTATTCAGATCAAGGTTCAGAGTACGCGGGTACAGCGTTCTAGATCTAAAAGGGAGCTATCTGAAGGTTTGCAGGGAACGGCATTGCATTAATCGAAGACAAGACAGAGGCCTCGATCGATGAATTTCTATATATAGTAGCAAGAAATATCGCAATATTGGAATTATTGGGTCTGCTTCCCACACGGGAGCAGCTCCTGTGAAGCCTGGTCCTCTTGGTCAAGACAACACCCGATTTTCCCGTAGTTGGCGTACATGAGGGCTCCTGGCCTATATTCCAGGCTTATCAGAGCCTGGGTCTACTTTTCTGCTGCTCTATGCGGGCATTTCGGGTATTCTCGCCTTTCAATTCACACGTCCTGAGCCCTGTCTACCAGATCTCGGAGCCGAGATAAGCTGAAGTGTGAACTGCCATAGAAGAGTCAGCACGGCAGACATCGCGGCAATGGATAATTCTAGACTGCGCATTCTTGTTCGAAGGATTTTTCTGGCCATTGGACAAGCAATGATCCTGGCAATACCGCCAGGATTCACGTCCCCGCCATGTTCATGCAGCACGTCGGACTTGACCAGAATCACTCCGTGGGATAGATTATCACCCTTTGGATAGCTACGAGAGGCTGCTCGAATGTAATAGTGGAATATCCTAGAGAATAAACACAGACTATGATAGGGGGCCGACACAATTTAAAAGGACGGCGCCCTGCTCGACGTTGTGTTCTGTAGTCTGCCTCTGCACTTTCATTCCTCGTCATTTTGAATACCTCCTGAATCAATACTCTCCTCATTCATTCATAGACCACCCTCTCGAAGCTATGTTCAAGATGGCGGTCTCTGCTGTCTTTGTCACACTACTACTCGCCGTTACAGCGGCATCTTCGGTGCCCAACCCTAGGGGACTGGTCTCACCTGCTGAGCTTGCCGCACGAGCAGCAGCAGCTGTGACACGCCCGACTTTCTTCAATGGCTCCTGTGACGCTGATTCGCTGACCATCCGTAAGGAATGGCGAAACTTGAGCGACGACGAGAAGAAGGCCTATTTGGATGCTGAAAACTACCTTGTCAACACGGCTCTCGCCCAGACGACTTTAGATGGTGTTACCAGCCGCTTCAGCGACTTGCAAGGTCTACACCGTTTCAAGACCAACACGACTATCGACGGTGTATATCTTCAGGATATCATCCACAACGTTGTACGTTTTCACGCATATATATTCGTGTTTATGGGTTCTTTAGTGAGCTAACGGCTCTGTGCAGGGTCAATTCCTGCCCTGGCACCGCTATTTCTTGCATGCCCACGAGGTAATGCTACGGACCGAGGCCAACTACACTGGGCCCATGCCTTGGTGGGATGAAGAGCTCGATGCCGATGCTGGCGACCTGTTCCGCTCGAACATGTGGAGCGCCGATGCGTTCGGCACCAACGGCGTTGCCGATCTAGACAACTGCGTGATTGACGGCGCATTTGCCAACATGACTGAGCATATAGGCCCTGGGCTGGCTGATACGGACTACTGCTTTACTCGAACCTGGACGTCTGACTATATTCAATGGATGACGACGGAGAACATCGAAACGTGCACCCAGTACAACGACTACTACACCTTCATGAACTGCATGGTCGAGTTTACCACTAGTCCCCACGTTGCCGGCCACAACACGAGTGGTGGTATTGTAAGTCGTTGGTCATTTCCAATCATGAACATGAACCCCTAGCACCCAGCCCTCCTCCACTCCACGCGCTTCTCCGACATTGGCCTTTGATAGGGTTGGTGTGGTATGAAATCGTCACTAATTTTCTCGACTCTTCCCAATTATAGATGGCGGATATCATGGCATCTCCTGGTGACCCAGTTTTCTTTCTACACCATGGCCACATCGACCGTATGTGGTGGAATTGGCAAACAGCCAATTCTTCGTCTCGACTATTCGATATGTCAGGAAACGCTTTCAACTACACTTATCTTGAGGAGCATGGAACCACTCTGCCTGCCGGTCTAAACCCCAATACGACTCTCAACTATACTCTAAACCTTGCGGACATACTACCAGACATTCCCATCGAGCAAGTCATGAATGCTCAGGGAGGTCTGCTCTGCTATGAGTATGACTATTAGGCTATGCTATACCTTGCTTATCACAAGAGAACCTGTCCGAATATGATTCTGATAGAATCATATCTAGCGTTGGGGAAAATTTCGCTTTGTGTAAAATGATATTTTATAGGGGTACATAAACCCCTTCTAGTTGGTCTTCGTCTTCGATATTAAGAGGTCCAGTAAGGCTAGGCATCAACTTTAAAATCATTGCAAAAAGTTACACATCTATATTAGCACATTCTGTACTAGAATATTTCTGTCACATAGTTAGCACTCTGCTCATCCAATCCTCTGCTCATTTATACATATGTTGTCATCGCGGCTGGTACACCACCAGCCCGCTGTGACAAGCTCTACGATACAAATGTCTGTAGCCTACTCTCTGTGGTGCAGGCCTTTGCCCCGCTCAGCATCAAGACTAAGGGCCTTATACCCAACCACACCTTGTTGACTGCGTTTCTGCCTATGTGTTGAGTGGGTAAGTTGATCTATTCACTTTGTGGCACGACAAAGAGGAAATCCACATGCTTTTCAGACTTGCAAGTCAAAAAGAGGAGACTTATCCATTGAACCTTTACTCCCATACCTCTAAAAATCCACACTAGCTGCAAGGCAGCCTGGGTGCGCATAACCGAGATCCTCCGGGTTAAGCTGAAGCCGCTCGGAGCGCATATTGTAATTATATACTAAGGGTCTATGCAAACCTCTATACTAAACAGAGCTAGCAGCAAGATATAGCTGCCTAAGACATTATACTACCTCAATGTGACTATTACAGCCTATAAACAGTGTTTGGACTATGCTAAGGAGTTGATGTCTGTTAATGCCTTTGTCGAGTAATTACCTAGTTAAGCAGCTGCTAGGCAGCACAAAGGGTACTATATAGAGTGGAACTAGGGCTTTTATTAAGCGCTCTGCTATTTAGGCGCTGTCCTAGCAGTATATGAACAAGGCATAGAAGACAGATGGGGTCTGGGTCTTGTGTGGCGTCGCTAAGTTAATGAGGGAGAGAAGGGCTTTGGAGGCTGAGGCAAAGACATATTTAGAGTTCAGGAGGTAATTAGGGCTTCCTCTTATTCACTGCGTATGAGCTCTACTATAGACTTGGGAGTTAAGATAATATTTACGCTGCTGTTCTTTCACACTCTTGTTTGCTTCAGCTCGACTTATATCAATTGCTAGAAGCAGAGATGCAGCACCACATAGGAGGGCGTAAACCTACGATTTACAAGTAACCTGCATAGAGCACTTTGGCTAAGAAGAGGAGGTTGCAGTTACATTACAAGCTCCTATATCTATCTCTGCTCTGCCTAGTTGGAAATTTTGCAAACATTGTCTATCTTTCATCGTCTTTCTCAACACACTGTTTCTCTCCCTCCCTCGCCTCCCTAACCCTCTCTCACATTAAACACAGCCACAATCTCAAGTTACGACTGGCCCCTTACTATCGCTCTAGTGAGCCATATTCAATAGATATATAGATTAATTTTATTTACCTTTTAGCCCTATTCAGCTATTGTAATTAAAGACCTCTTATTATTTAGTGTTTTCATATAGCTTACTTTATGCAGCATTAACGATTACAATGCTATATCTCTACTTTTGCTCACTTCTCCTAAAACCTTGAGTAAGCACAAATATAACCTTTACACATTGGGTCATCTGTGGCCCTGACTCTTGTGTTACGTGAGTGCTACTTTGGACATCTGATTGCGTAAGAGGTAGTTTTCTGGGCACACTATTCCGCAGTCTGTTTCCATACCTAGCATAATGAACAGGCCATATTTCAAGAAGACTTCGGGGATTTCGCAAAAACATAGAACCCTTAAAGAAGGCGAGGCCTATGCTGCAGAGTATGCTCTTATAATTAACAGCGCAAAAGCAATTGCTAGTGGGTACACCAGATAAAGCCTCGAAAATCCTATTACAAACACAAATATAAATTTAATTTATTACTTGATGCTTAAAGAGCTCTTTATAGATGACTGAAATATAACAAACTATTGCAAATGCCTGCGCTCTCTTGCTTGTATTATTAGGGCAGCAAACTATGCCCAAAGGTCGAAAAGCATAACACCTATAGGAACTAGATAATATATTTCATGATTAACGCAACAAGCGGAATTTGAAAGAGAAAGGCTGCTCCTGTTAGGTATTAACTATATAAGGTGTTGCTGAGTTGTTAGTGCCAGCACAGTATTACTATACTACTTTGCAATGTTTATAAACAAGTGAATTGGCCCCTAAGAGCACGCAAGAAGACTCTTAGCTTTAATTGACATTCATCTTAAGCTAAGCCTTACATAAACGCAAAATGTAAATAATCTAAGTAGCTTTTACTTTAGTAATTCGCTAAGAAGATCCTAGCATAAATAGATAGTAAGATCTCTATGTTTTGTGGAATAACTTTATAGGCAAGGTTGCTTTTTTTTCAAGTATTAACTAAGGAAAGATGTAAGTATCATCATTATAGGTGCATGTCTATTACTATCCTATACTAGCTCCAGGGTTGAAAAATTAGTTAATTAGTTTAGTTAATAGCTTGACTAAAACTAACTATACATTAACTACAATTAGTTTAACTAATTGTAGTTAATTTATTTTCTAAATAGAACTAACCACAAATATACTGTAGTTAATTTGTAGTAACTAATAGTTACTACAGTTTGATTATATAATACAAAATAATTTATAAAAAAAATCAAAACTAATAAATAATATTTCTAAAAATATTATATATATTAATATAAAAAAGAAAAAGCAAAAATAATAATAGAAAATAGCATATTATAATATAAATTATCTAGTTTAGCTTTGAGAAAAAGTAAAATATATTAAAAACTAATATTTATATATCTAAAAATAGATATATTTAGTTAATATAGTTACTAATTAACTACATGTAGTAACTATTAGTAACTACACTATTTATATATAGTGACTAAAACTAACTACAAACTACTGTAGTTAATGAAAAGTACTGACTTTAACTACAGTAGTTTGTAGTTAGTTACTAATTAACTAATAACTACAAACTAATTTTTCAACCCTGACTAGCTCCTAGATTACGAATCTAGAGCTATATGCTAGAGGTATAAAGACATATAGAGTAGAATAGTGCATAACGCACTAATAATTATTTTTGCAAAAGTTATACGCTTTTAATTCGTTTAGAGCGCAATGCTTACTCCCCTAAGCTACTATATATATACTAGCGCTAGCCTTCTCCTATTAGGGGCCCCCTCTGCTCTAACTAGATAGTAAAAGCTTCTTCGAAGGTCGTAAGTTCGAATCTTGTAATGCACTATGTTGTATAGTAGGACTAACTGCCTAAGAAAGGCAGAGGGACTTATCTAAGAAAACCTGCATCTTCACTTTCCGGTTATTACCGAAAAGGTTATTACCGAAAACTGAGGGGGTGTATAGAGAAATCTAGAGTAGACTAGTGCATAACGCACTGACGATCGTTTTTTGCGATAGGAGGAGACCGGCATAGTGACCCGCGTCCTCTCGCTGTGGAGACGGTATATGGGGCGAAGATTTTGGCTATGCGAATTATTGTCGGAGCTTATAATAGAATTTAGATGTCAAATTCACAGCTACTGATGTGCACCAGGCGCCTCGAGAACCTGAGAATAACGAGTTCCGGACGGATGCCCTTATCAACGTGGCGGCAAGAGCGGGCGAGCCGGGCGGGCGAGATTTGTGGGGCCCAGCCCACGTAGGTTGCTGTTGAAATCGGGTCGACGGCTTGTCATCATTTACGGCCGAGTTATCCTCCTTCTGCCGCAGATCATCCCCAAGACGCCTCGAATGTGCCATCCGGGAGACCACGATGCTCAGAGGGAGGCGCGTCACCCAGAGGGCGCCGCTTTCGTGCTACCCCTGCTCGAAGCGGAAGATGCGATGTTCCAAAACCATACCCTGCGCCAACTGTCTCCGCCGAGGCATTCCTGAACAGTGTGTTCGGGAGCCCGTCATACTCTCCAAGGACGTGCTCAGCCAGTCCGAAAGAGCATCGGAGCATGGATCATCTCTCGACCAAGAGAGTATCGGCGATAATTTCGAGCAAAATGGTGATACTATCATCCGCGACGCTGCCAGCAAAGACGCCGACCACAGCCACAAATCATCACGAGCAGAGGGTCGGCTAGCAATGGAAGCAGCAAATACCCTGGAGAGCCTGGCCTGGGGCAGCCACCGAGCGACTGTCGAAGCATATCACGGCCGCGACCGAGCCCTGCGCATCCAAGGATCTCTATCGCCCGACCAGGAGAAGCAGGTGCTCGACTTCCACGAGCTCCACGTCGCCTGGACTCACAATGTTCTTCACATGCCGACTTTTGCTCGCGAGTGCCAGAGATACCGCCAGACGGCGCATAGCCTCCCCGGTGTTGCCTGGCTGACACTTTACTACGCCGTGCTCAGTGTAACATCATGATCCCTTCCTCCCTGTTTCTACCACTCTTTCCTTGTACATTCACTGGCCAAGGCTTACACCACTATTGATACAGTTGTCCTTCATGTACATGCCTCAACATGTGGCAGCACGGATAGGGTTACCAGAGATCCATCACCTAGCCCAAAGCTTCTACGATCTGGCTCTTGAGTCCCTACACGCAGCTGAGCTAGCAACCATCAACTCGAGTGCGTAGCATATATAATCCTTCTCTTGGTCTGGATTTCATTCTTGTTCTTCAAATTTTCCAGACCAGGAGCTGACTTTATTCTTCTCTTATCACCATTCAGTACATGTCATCCAAGCCATTTGTATTATTTTACCATGCTGTCATGCGCTCGGGTATGGCGGCGTACATTCCACCAAAGTCCCTCTTTCCTTCACTTTTTCACCTGCTACAGACACGGTCAAGTAAGAATTCGGTGCGAAGAAAAGATACTGATCTCGTGAAAGCGACCCGAAACGTATCATGATCCTGCTAGCGATGGCCAACACCGCAGCTCAGATCATGCACCTCCACTTGCTGGAGGCCAGTCCCGCCGAGCCGACATTGGTGGACGACATCATCACACGCGAAATCCAGAAGCGTCTCTGGTGTTTCCTTTGCATCCAGGACGCATACCTGGTCACCTTCAAGCGCAGTTTCAGCATCGTTATGGCGCACTGCACCACGCCACCCCCAGCACACTGTTTGGAGGACGAGGCACAAATTAGCCGCGGTGGCTTCGTGGCCGAGGTATCACCCGACAACCTCACCCAGAGCACCTACCAACTGCTGCAGTTACGCATCACAAACATCATCCGCCATCTGTTTGACAGCGTTGCGGCGCTCCAAAGAGCTGGCCACGGGCTCGGTGATGTCTTTGAAAAGGTTCTCGAGGCGGATGCGAGCATGGTCCTGCTGGGGCAGCAAATTCCCGACTCGCTCAAACGACCGCCGCCGCCGTCTTCGTCTTCGTCTGTGGCGGCTACAGCCAAAACAAGTGAGAATTACCTAGGGATACAGGACTTGACCGCGCAGCAGGCGCACATCTCAAACATCCGCCGCACCCTACGCATCTCTTTCAACCACACGCGCATAGTCATTCACCGCTCCTTTTTCTGTCATGGTCTGGCGGACAAGCGGTATCACTACTCATACACAGCCTGCCTCGACGCCTCACGGGCCATCATGCGTGAATATTGCGCTTCCCACTCAAAGAATCCTTCTGCAGTGGGCCGGACCTCGCTATTCGAGGTGGACTGCTGGACCATACCCGCTAATGTCATGAGTGCGTGTAATGTTATGGTGCTCAACATGATGTTTAGCAACCGCTTACCACCATTCCTTGTTTCCATGTGGGCGCCGTCCGATTCGAGGGCGAGGACCATGATAACGGGAGCCTCAGGGGATGAACACGAAGAAGATCCTTTTCAAGATGGCCGTGAGAAAAGCCTAGCTGACCAGAAGCTCTTGGAGGATTGCCTGATGCTGCTACGGCCACTTAGTTCCACCAACAAGATTGTGGAGAGGGGGGCTCATCATAATACGGCGTTTGGTCGAGAGCCGGTGCGACCCGCTGCAGCAGGCATACTCGAGTCTAGACGCGGCAGAGATGACGAGGCTGGTATCCGAGGTAGAGGCTAGAATGCGGGTGGATGTCCGGCCTGGAGATAATCATGCTCAGCCCAACAGCAGCGGTACAACCTTTGGGGAAAGCATCTTTGACACGCTGGATCTAGACCATGCTTATATTATTTGAAATTTCTCGCGCCTCTCACCAGACCTTAATGTTAATATCATCACAAGCAGGTGTTGAAGGGGGAACATGTATAAAATCAAGGATCCGATATAGCATCATATATCAATTCACAATTTGTAAAATAGATTATCACTAGGGAACCTCGTATGGCAAGTTCGAGGCACCAAGATCCTGTTACCAACATTGGCCACGCTCACATGGTCTCGCAGCATACGTGTCTTCATACGAAAAGCCTGCTTCCATTCGTTTATACCCTAAGCAACTGCTCCTGAACTGTCAGCCCCAGAGGTTCTTTCGATCTCCTCAAAGGGCTGCGTCACCAGCCCATAATGCAATTCCTCTTCTGACAAACCCAGACCCTTCAGCTTGCGCAGGAATGGGTGCGTCGGTCTGTTGTCCATGATACCCTTCATGGTCCGGCGACCGATGTGCTGCGGCTCGAAGCGTGCTACGGTCGCCCCCTCTGCCCCCCTCCGGGCTATCTGTTCCTCCGACATGGAGGAGCTTATGGTATGGTTCTACGATGGCCGTGGGATCAGGGTTGAAGAAAAATGGGAGGGAGAAACGTTCGACCTGTGGGTTGCCCGTGGCGCGGTGCACTGTGGCGGGAAAACGGCCGTTGGAGATGACTTCCATGTAGCTCCCTGTGTTGACGACATAGGTGTGCGGGCGGGGTGGGGCGGGAACCCACTGCGCGTTGGCGTTGAGGACGTCGAGGCCGCCAACCTGGTCTGATTCCGTTGGTGCCGCTCTCGTTAGTGTGCATTCGACGATACGTTAAGAGTACTCATAGAAAACTTGGGGGGTGGATCAGAAAGAAGGACAGTCTTACCTTGACAGAGAAGTGTGAAGCCTGTGAAGCAAGGGGACAGGTGGAATTGTTAGCTCAAATTTCTATACGTTGCAAGAGTATATGACCATGGACGACGAGATGATGCCTTACCGCCGTAGTCGGCATGCGCACCCAGCGATGATTGGGAACTGGTGTCCTGTAGGGGGTAGTACTGCATGGTGATGTCGTTCAGGGGGTAGCGGAAGATGTCATCCAGATCCCTCTCGTCCAAGCCCAGGGCGAGGGCAAAGATCTGCAGCATCTTCCGCGCAAAAGGGAAAACTTCCTGATCTGGAACAAAATTTTGTCAGTAATAACACTCAAGCAGCCCCAAAGGCAGCCCAGCAGGTGAAGCTTACAGTACTCGTAGATGACCTTTCTGAACTCGGGCATGTCATCATCGGGCCATTGGTTGATTGGTACGGTTCCTTCTGGCGCGCACTGAACAAAATGCTGCTCTGGGTTGGTATAGTCCCTTCCCAGGCTGTATGATGCGCGGCGAAAGCTGCCATTGTTCCGGGAGGTGAAGGGGAGATAGCCCTTCACGCCCTGGCTGTTGTCAACATGGAGCTTGAGCAGTTTTTCCTGCGGCATATGGAAGAAGGTCTTCATGATGTCTAAAGCGGCGTCTGTATTCCAGAACATATTGTTAGTGTGTATCCCGGGGACACACAAGAAATAAAAAAGGAAAAGAAAATGTTCTTTTCGCATGTGAAAACGACGAGTAAAAGAGGCGAATGAACAATCACAGATCCGAGTTGAGCATACCCATCTTTTCATACGATACGGGAGGGTTGATGGCATAAAAGAAGCCGACTTCCTCGCACGCCTTGGCTACCTCCTTGGCAATAGCCTTGCGTACTTCGAGATCCGGCGAGAAGACGTTAGCCACGTCGACAGTTGGGATAGAATCAAATGTCTTCTTGGCTTTGTCGCCGGTTAGGATGGGCCGAGACAGGGTGTAGCCGCCCGAGTTGTAGTACACTCGGCTTGTGTCCCCCTGGGCCTGAACATCAGTCAACACCGTGGCGTAGCTTTTGTCAATACTGACGGGGACCGTGGCCGTCGTCGTTCTGCTGGTTGTTGCCATGATGGGATATTGTCGGGCAGTTAACTAATCCGGTCTCAACGCCTCAATGCCTGGAAGTAGCGAATGTATTCGTCTTTGTAGTGTGACAAGATGTTTGAATTCTCGATCCTCACTGTGTCAACAAGACATCTCAAGAGACCCCCATCACCGGTCTTTATTTCCAAGGTTCTGGTTGAGTAGGCGGATGAGCTCGCCCGAGTGCTTTGGACTATGGCTTGGTTTGTGCGTGTGTCATAACTCGCCCTGTTATCTCGCCCGGTTATCTCGTCCGCGAGGCGGAACCTCCGCAGAGATCTCACCCGCTACTCTCAGGTGTGTTCAAGTGGTATTCCCCACATTTAGTTTTTTGGCCCCCAAACTTTTGAGCCGAATGCACCTTTTTTTTTTCTATTAGAACAAAACTAGATATTTTTAATATTTATATAGCTAACTTTAAGGCTATAAAAAAATAAAATTCATTTTATATATATTTAGCTATTTTAGAATAAAACTATCTATTTAGTTTTTTATATTAGATTTTAGTAAAGTGCTAGATTGATTTAAATATTTTAGATACTTAAAGTGCAAATATCTATTTTATATTGCATTAAGCAAGAGAAAACTAATATTGAAGCACTAAATTCGAAATATAATGAGCACTGCCGTAACCAGGGTATACAACAAGTATACAAAGGGTTTATATTAGGCAAGAACGAGATCAAAGTATAATCCAAAGAATACAGAAATAATCTTTAAAGTCTTCTATAGTATATTACTAGCAATAAAGCTATTACTTATATTAGAGATAATACTTAGATTAATAACTAAAGAGCTATATACTAAATCTATTTAATAGTAATAAATATATCCTTATATATTTAGTCTTCGAATATAGCTAACTTAGATAGCAATATATCTAAACTATCTAGATATCTCTAGATAGTATATATCTAAAGCTATTCATTCTAGTTAATCTTTATCCTAACCCTAACCTTAGGTTATATAATCCTAGTATAGCTCTGTAGGTAAGTATTGAACTTTTCCTATACTAAGAGTTCTATTCTAGATAGCCCTAGTATGCTATATTATAATAGTTGCAGGTTATAATATTATTTCTCTCCTATTAATTATTATTCTAAATAATTTTCTATAAGTTTCTTATATATTATTCTATTGCTAAATTATATCTTCTTAATTTATTATATTAAATAGAGTTAATAAATCTCGATTTTTAAGTTCTTATGCTAAGAAAATAAAATAGAAGAATTCCTTTCTTTCAATTATTCTTCAAAACGCTATTACTATACCTTCTTATTCTTTTTGCAAGGATTATAGCATTTCGTCTTATTAAGTCTCTCCTAATAATTGTTCCTGCTGCTTAGAATATATTCGCCTTAGATATTCTCGATATAATATCTAAAGCCTTAGCGCTTTAGAGATTCGATAGATTAGAGTTTAATATTAATATTTAGAGAAGCAGTTAGAGGGTGCTAAGGGCTAGCTTCGCGATGCTGCTATAGAGGTTAAGCGTCTATAGAAATAAAAGCGTATATAGTTTGAGAAGATAATGCGCGCAGTTCATTATAGCCTTAATAGCATAGAGGCATTAGAATATATAGAAGCTAAGGAGGAGCATTATTGCGCTTCTAAAATAGTCTAAGAGGTAGTTTCCAAAGAATCTGCTGCTTCTGCTAAGATTCCTAATTTTAAGGGATTTAATTGGAATTCTATAGATATAAGAAATGCTATAGTAGACTAGTTAGGTTTTCTAGCTAAGAGATTGCCTGCTGCAGCCTCTAGTTCTTATTCTAGAATAGAGAGGTCTGCTAAAGAGGCTCCCTAAATCTTAGCCCTATTAGTTGCTATTCTAGGCTTTAAATTAACTAGTATATCCCTAACTATTTATATTTCTTAACTAGTATAGTATTTTATCTAATATTTTCCTTTAGCTAATAGTATATCCTGCTAACTAGTAGGGTATTAATTAGTAGATTATATTCCTAATTATATTTTTTTTTAATTAGTCTAGTTTCTAGCGTATTAGTAATTTATTTATCTAGTTTAAATTCTAACTGCTTATCTTTATAATTAGTTTATTTAGTAGTCTTAAAGTGCTTATTATATATAAGCTAAGTTTTCTTTAAGTTCCTATATATTTTTGCTTGCTAAGTAGCCTTTCTATTTAATATAGTATTCTAGGTTATGCTAAGGACCTCTATATCTTAAAATCCTTTCTATTTTATATTCTAGCTTATTATCTTTGGCTTTAATATTATTATTTATAGATATTTCTTATATTGCTAATTTTAGGAGTAAAATATAGAATACTAGGTATATTCTTATTCCTACTAGCAATGCAAGCTTATAGTTAACTAGGGAGATTTTTCTTAAGATTTTAAAGGGTTCGATTTTTTTGTAATTAAGTTTATTATTTAGTTAGATAGTTCTTATATTTTTTCGTTTTAAGTAAATTTTATCTCTTTTCTATAGGATTAGTCCCTTAATTCTCTTAGAGTTAGCGTATTTGGTTATTTATTCTTATATAAACTAAAGTTCTTATTAAATATCTTCCTAAATCTTCTTAATGCGCTATATTTATTTTTCTGCTGCTTCTATATTTGCCTTTAGCAATGCTTTGTAGTATGCTATTAGGTTATATCTATAGAGTGCATAGAATAGTAAGATCTTTATTATACTTATATTTGCGCTATTATATGCGAATTGTATTAATAGTAATAGTTTAACCTAGTTATTCTATTCCTAATTAATATAGTGCTTAAGGTATTATTTAATAATTTAGTTTATTTATTCTATTTGCTTATCTATTTATAGATAATAAGCTATTAATATTTTATAATATGCTCCAAATTGCTTTATAAGTAATATTTAAAAGTATAATATAAATTTTCTATCTCTATCTAAGATAATCTCTTCTAGTATGCTATAATTGGCAATAATTATTTTAAGGAATATATATATAAGTTCTTCTACTATACTGCTTTCCTTATAGGGGAGAAAGTAAGCGTACTTGCTTAATCTATAAACTATTACTAGAATGCTATTATATTGCACTTTAGTTAAAGGTTCTTATAAGATAAGTAGCTTAGTAATAAAGTCTAGGCTAATTAATTGCTAAATAGTTATAGGTACTAGTAAGGGTTATAGTAGTCTGTAAGGCTTATATCTTTCTGCCTTATTTTTCTTACAACTATTGCATTTCTAAATAATCTCCTTAATTTGTATCTTAAGGCCTAGTAGATTCTAATATTGCTTAATTTATTTATAAGTAGCCCTAACTCCTTAGTGCCTATATATTAGTGCGCTATATATATTCCTAATATATTCTTTTTATTTCTATAGAATTATTTCTTTTAGTTTCTTGCTTTAGTATGCGATCTTAAGTATTAAATTAATTTCTTATTTCTATATAAGGTTCCCTTCCTTATTCTAATCGAAGAGTATCTATTTCTTAATTTCTAATGCTAGTATATAATCTGATTGTTGACTAAAAGCGTCTGCTCTAGTATTTTCTTTTTCTTAAATATAGCTAATTTTAATATTAAATTATAAGAGGAATTCTGCCTATTGTACTTATTATTTATTCAAAACTTTAGTTATTATAAATAATATAAAGTTCTTATAATTAATAAGTACTTTAATTAGGTATTTTGCTCTAATAAGGTAGTATTGCTATTTCTAGAATGTATATACTATAGCTATAAGTTCCTTATTTAGGGTTCTATATTATAGTTCTAGACTATTTAGCTTTTTTAAGAAGTTAGCAATAAGGTGTGGTTTATTCTAATTATTTTATTAGATAAATTCTTTGCTAAGTGCATAGTCTAATGCATTAGTTGCTATTTCAAATTCTTAGCTAGGGTTGGCTTCTCTTAAAATAGGTTCTTGTATAACTTGTTTCTTAATAGCGTTAAAGGCTTGCTGCTCTTTTCCTATTTAATAGAAAGGTTTGTCTTTTTTTGTAAGCTTTATTATAGGTTGTATAATCTTCGAGTATTATTGGATAAATTATTAGTAGAAGTTAGCGTATCCGAGGAATGCTCTAATATCTATAATGCTTTTAGATATTAGCTAATTTCTAATTGCTTTTATCTTATTCTTTTATATATATATGCATCTGGATTTAATTATATATCCGAGATAGTCGACTTTCTGAATATAGAAATAGCTCTTTTTTAGTTTAATAAGGAGTTTAGCACCTTAGAGAGTCTATAGCACTTTTTATATATGCTATCTGTAAGTTGCTAAGTCCGAGGAATAAATAAGGATATTATTAAAATAGGCAATAATATAAATATCTAAGTGCTTTCTAAATACTTAATTAATTATTTCCTAGAAAGATATAAGTGCATTAGTTAATCCAAATAATATAACTAAGTATTCATAGTGCTTGTATCTTATGCGAAATGCTATTTTCTATTCTTTGCCTGCTTTTATTCTAATAAGGTTATATGCTCTTTTAAGGTTTAGCGCTATAAACTATTATGCGCCTTATAGTTAATCTTATAATTCCTTAATAAGTAGTAATAGGTACCGATTTTTGATTATAATATTATTAAGCTATTTATAGTCTATATAGAGTTATAGTTTGCTATTTTTCTTTAGTATAAATAGGATTAGATATTCTGCTAGTAATTATAATAGTTGTATATAGCCTTTCTTTAGGTTTTTATTAAGGTACTCCTTAAGTGCTTTAAGTTATGCTTTATTTAGTCTATAGATAGGGAAGAATTTGGGCTAAATTCCTTCCTTAAGTGGGATTTTATAGTTATATAGACTATATTCTAGTAGTTCTATAACTAATTCTCCTTAGAATAGTTTTATAAACTTGTAGTACTTTTCTAGTATGCTAGCAAGTGTTAGGATTAATTCTTCCTCTGTTTTTGCTTTTTGGAGGAATAGTAAGTACTATTAAGCGTTTTGTTGCGATTGTTTATTATTTTTGCTCTATATTAGATTAAGTCTTTCTAACTAGTCTCTATTTACTTATATTCTTAACTTATGCCTAACCTATATCTATAAGTTCGAGGTATTTATAGTTCTTCTCTATAAGCTATTAGTCCCTGCTAATTTAGAGATATATAGTAAGTGCTTATTTAAGCGCCTATCTTAGCTATTCTTAGTGACTAAGTCTTATTCTGCGCTTTTGATTGCAATTATCCTATTAGGTATAGCTTATTTCTAAGAGATCTAGCTAGTAGTCTAATTAATTTAAGAATTATGCTCCTTAAGCTATAGAAGTTCTAATATTATATTATAGTATGCTATATTTATGATATTAAAAGAAATAAATATTGTATATCCTTAGTTCAAGATAGGTAAATAATTAGTCTCTTTATTAATTACTCCTTAGTTATATATAATAGATTATTCTTCTATAGTATTAAGTATATAGGGCTTCTCTTTCTATTGCTATAGTATCTTTGCTATATTAATAATATAGGGGGATATATAATTCCCTTATGCGCTGCTATTTAATAGCGCGCTATAATATTAGTTATTAATATTTATATTAAGCTATATATATGCGTAGCTTCCTTTTGCTATTATATATAGGGATCTTATAGTCCTAATTAACTATTATCCTTTTATAGGCAATCTTTTCCTTTTGGGGCCTTCTTAGCTGCTTGCTAAGCTAGTGCTTTAGCTTATTATTATGCATACTTATAGCATTTTTTATTGCATTGCTATATATGCTAGGCATATGCTTTATTCTATATATAGATAGTATATTATTCTACTAGGCATTGCTATTATTTGCATTTTTTATTTATGCAAGGCCTAAGGCAATCCTCTAGTAGTTTAATAAGTGCATTATAGTATTTCTTCTTTAGTACTTCCCTAAATTGTAGTTTGAATTCCTTATATACTTAAATAAGTTATTCTTCTTCCCTAGTTAGGAACTATCTATATTTGACTTTTTCCTTAAAATAGATTTAATAGCTATAATAAATGCATAAGATCTATGCTAACTAGTAGTATTCGAGATAAAATGCATTAATCCTAGGATCCTTTAATTTATTTGCTTTATAATTCTAAAGTAGGATGCTCCTAAAGAGGGTTTTTAGAGATATTCTGTATATAAGGTGTTTTATTTAGACATTAATATCTAGGTTGCTAGAACTAAGACTGCTGCATTAGGTAGTTAGTACTAATTCTTCTAAGTTATCTATATATTATTGCATAATAGGCTTAAGTAGGATATTAGGTTATTTATTCTAGAGGGTTTCTTCTTTAAGAATAAGTATTTCTATAGTATATTCTTCTATAAGGGCTAGAGTGAAGTCTATATTTTCTAAGTTATTATTGCGCTTATTATAGGCTAGGGATATTATAGTATCTGATATATACTTATTATTATCTGTAAGCTATATAAGATAGTGCTATAGGGGAAATTTTCCTAGGTTCTATTCTTCCTTAGATCCCTAATCTATAGGGTTAGTAGAATAATTTAATTGTTTATCCTTAATGGAAGCCCTGCTTTTAATAGCAAGTTGTTGTTATTTCTTGGGTTTCTAGGGGAACTATCCTAAACCTTCTTTCTCTAAGAGATATAATATGCAACTATTATTATAATATATAATCTAATTAAGGGATTTATAATTAATAGAGTCTATTACTTGCTCTATTAAGATATTTTTATTTAGATAATTGGGTTTCTATTGCATAGCAACGCTAAGCTATTATCCTTCCTAGATAGATTGCCATTATTTCCTTTATAATTATTAATATTCCTATATAAAGTATTTAGTCTTCTTATAATTAAAGCATACCCTATTGCCTTTGCTTTAAGTTTGAAAGTTATTGCATTAATGCATAGCATCTAGTTTTATTAAACTAGCATGCATGCTGCTGCTTTATACTATACTTATATAATTCTATTATTTTCCTTAGTAGTTCTGCTAAAGCTAGTAGCATTTTCTACTATTAGCTAGGGCTCTAAACTTTTATAGTTATCTATTACTTTTATAGTTTTTCTTCTATTATTATTTAAAGATGCAGTTATTAATTTATACTGCTATTATAATATATTCTGCTAAATTATTAGGTTAGTCTATCTTATAAAATTTATCTTTAATCTTATCCTTTAGTTCTTTATAGAACTAAAATATTAATACTTTATCTTCCTAGCTAATTTATTCTATATATTGCCTAAATTTAGCTATATAATTTAAAGCAGCTTTAGTCTGCTTAAGGTTTATAAGATTGCGTTCTGCTATATGCTTCTTATCTAGGTCGCTAAATATATCCTTAAATGCTTTTTTGAAACCTTTAAATAAGTTAAAGATAGCTTTAGTTTCCTTATTACAATTATTGGGCATAGTTAGGTTATTAAGGTAGTTTTAAAGTAAAGATTCGAACTAAGCAAGAGCATTGCTTTCTAACTAAATTCTTGCAAAGACTGCTTTCTCTCCCTTATCTATAAACTAGGCTAAATAGTAGAGAAAGTAGGCCTTGCACTAAGTAATAAAAGCTTAAAGAGTGCCCTTCGATTCTTTATAAAGGATAGGCTTATCTATCTTATAGACCTTAATTTAAGTATTGCTAGATTTCTTAAGTTCCTAAATGCAAGCCTATAGGGCTATAATAGTTTGCTATAGCTTAGCGCTAGTTAGAGCCCTGCCTATAATAGAGAAGGTTAGAGTCTAGGGAGATATTGTATTTCTATATTGCTTAAGAAGGAGTATATTAAACTATACTTGAATAAGAGTTATTAAAATATAATAAGCACTGCTATAACTAGGGTATATAATAAGTATATAAAGGGTTTATATTAGGCAAGAATAAGATTAAAGTATAATCTAAAGAATATAGAAATAATCTTTAAAGTCTTCTGCAGTATATTACTAGCGGTAAAGCTATTACTTATATTAGAGATAATACTTAGATTAATAATTAAAGAGCTATATACTAAATCTATCTAATAGTAATAAATGTGTCCTTATATATCTAGTCTTCAAATGTGGCTAACTTAGATAGCAATATATCTGAACTATCTAGATATCTCTAGATAGCATATATCTAAAGCTATCTATCCTAGTTGGTCCTTGTCCTAACCCTAACCCTGGGTTATGTAATCCTGGCGTGGCTCTGTAGGTGAGTGTTGAACTTTTCCTGTACTAAGGGTTCTGTTCCGGATGGCCCTGGTGTGCTATGTCATGATGGTTGCGGGTTATAATACGAAAGTTAACTTAATCGCTCTTTGCCCCTTTAAATTCCCTAAATATACTCTTTTTAACTTTATAATATTAATTTTATAGCTAGTATTAAGTAAATAGTATTATTTTATTTCTAACTATTTGCTTAATTTAAATATATTTTTTTAAACTTAAGTTAGAATAATAAGGAAGATAAAAATGCAAAAATAGCTGAATTTTCAACGACGAAAAAACCGAAGATGCATTCGGCTCAAAAGTTTGGGGGCCAAAAAACTAAATGTGGGGAATACCACTTGAACACACCTGGGAGTATGTACCCCGCTTTTCTCGCCCGTAAAGGGGGGATGGCCGTGCAACTCCTCGGAAAAGCTTGCCGACCTACGTTATTATCGAGAGATAATTGTCAATTCAGGCAGCGGCGAGGATCATACCGTCTAAGGGCAGCTGGATACATATTCGAACAGCTCTAATCGACATTTGCCGAAGCGGGTGGGCGAAATTATCCCGCCATCGTTTGGTTCGAAGGGAGAGAATCTCGCCCACTGCTGGAAGTGCAACAGCAGCCACTCTTGCCCTGTATCTCTTCGTGCAAGCATGGACTTGGACATCAAAGCGTCCTTCCCAGCACGACTGGCCCTATCTTTGTGCTTTTCCTGGGGTTGCGCTACTCGTTCACGTCAGGATATGCGAATTCTAGTCATCCCCATTTTCTGCATAATAAATAATACATATAAGCTGGCTCCTGGTAACTTGTTACTCAGGTCCCTCGCCAAGTTCGGTCAATCATCATCGAGCTTTCCCATCACTCTCAACCAGATATGCGTGCCATTGTTCCTTCTAAGCAGCAGCTCACTGCTTGGCGCACCTGCCCTTCATTTACGTGGCGGCTGCCCAAGGAGACGTCGGCCCTGGCGCCTGAATATGTTTGGTCTAATAAAGACATGGACCCGGTCCCGCCAGAGGACCAGACGTGGTCCGTATGGACCTGGATGGCGTACTGGGCTTGTGAGACCGTTAGCTTGGGCACATGGCAAATAGGCGGCAGCATCCTCGACGCAGGTCTCAGCTGGAGAGAAGCTATTCCAGCCGTAAGCCTATGAATCTTCCTTTGGCCTTTTTCTCTTCCTTTGTCTCCCATCGGCTTGCCACCATTGATGACTGTCTTGCTATCCGAATGAGCTAACTCGAGGTATCTCTCTTGCATCTGCAAAAGGTGGTCGTCGGTTCTTTCTGCACATCGATACCCATGGTTCTCAATGGTGCTATCGACGCCAAATTACACGTCCCGTTCTCCGTCCTCGTCCGATCATCCTTCGGCTACTACTTTGGCTACTTTTGCGTCATCTCTCGGTGTATCCTTGCCATGTTTTGGCTGGGAAGCGTCACAACCAATGGTTCCACGGCTGTGACGGTTATGATACGGGCCATCTGGCCGTCGTACGCCAACATCCCCAATCATATCGAGACCCAGATGGGGATCACAACCCAGGGGATGATTAGGTCAGTTGTCTATCGTGTCAAAATTCACAACACACACTAACTCTTTGGTCCTTGTGTTCGTACACACAGCTACCTGATTTTCTGGCTCATCCAGCTCCCTCTCTTCACAATCTCTCCAAATAAGCTCCGACCTCTATTTCTGTTCAAACTCATCGTCACTCCTGCTGCCGCCCTCGCCACCATGGGGTGGTGCGTACATCAAGCTGGTGGCGCGGGCCCTGTCTTCTCCCAACGTGCCACTCTCACAGGGGCAGACAAGGCCTGGACCTTCTTGTCCTGCATGTCCTCTGTCTCCGGCGGCCTTTCCACCTTGGCCTGCAACATCCCTGACTTCTCTCGCTACGCCCGCACCACCCGAGGCCAGTATATCCAGTTGCCATTTATCCCAATAATTTACGTCCTGGGTACCTTGGTCGGAATCATCGGCACCTCCGCCACCGCAGTCATTTATGGTGGCGAGATGATCTGGAACCCCCTTGACATCTATCAGCATTGGATCGAAACGGGGTCGTCTGGTGCTCGTGCGGGAGCATTCTTTTGCGGCGCCGCGTGGGCCCTCTCGCAGATGTGTACAAACATCACAGCGAACTCCGTCTCGGCCGCTAACGATCTGACGGTCCTTTTCCCGCGGTATCTTAACATCCGGCGCGGCAGTCTCGTTGCTGCCGTCGTGGGCGCCTGGATTTTTGTGCCTTGGCGCATCGTGGCATCCGCGTCCAACTTCCTGACCTTTATGGGCGGGTATGCCATCTTCCTCGCTCCCATAGCTGGCATCATGTGTGCCGACTTTTGGATTGTGAAACAGGGCAAGGTCGACATACCTGCGCTGTATGATCCCTATGGTAGGTATCGCTACTGGAAAGGGATAAACTAGCGGGCGCTGCTGGCTTTTTTGTTCGGATTCGTGCCCAACCTGCCGGGTCTCATCCACGCCGTGGCGGGTTCAACAGGGGGCGGCGCCTTGGTGCAAATTTCAGCCGGAGCCCGTCATCTGTACTCATTTGACTGGCTGTTTGGGTTTGTGATGGGCACCTTTGTTTATTCAGTCTTGAGCTTACTGTTCCCGGAGCCGGATGCTATGGTGGAGCAGATGATCACGAGCTGTGAAGTGATCGAAGCCCGGCCAGCTACCACTGTTGTACTTGCTGAGGGGTATTGTAACGACTCATCCAGCACACATGCGGATACCAAGGCTGAGGAGCAACGACACATGGTGGGGTAATTCATTTATTTGATTTCTTTGCCGTTTCTTCGATAATTAGGGTCTTTTTGTATGACACGGTCATTCAGGTTTGATAAGAGAAAATACTTTATTCTTTGATCAAAATTGTGACGCCGTTTTCTCCATTACGCCAGGCGTAAATAAAAGAAAGAGCAAAGCAATATTCTTACCGTTATACCGTTATTACGCCAACCAAGGCTTCAGCTCTTCCTCTGTCCAATCCCACATTCTTTCCGCCAGTTTCTTATGGCTAGACTAGTGCGGATACGAGGAGTCCTGGCTTACCAACCATCCGGCTCGTAGGAATTTCCCTAGTTTGCCTGCTCCTTGAGTACACCGACCGCCCACACCTGTTTCCAGTGGCACTCACCATCACCGAGGAACCTGTTGTAGTTCCCTAGAAACACGATCATCTTGTCAAGGAATCCTAGACTCGACACCAGGCCGGTATTACTCGGACTAGGATCGACAACCTGCAGTGTAGTGATCTCGGGGTATCGCACGGCTAGCTCCTGCCCTTAAGTATAGGAGGTTGGAAAGCTTGCTCTGCGCGTAAAGTTGCCAGTTGTCCAGGATCCAGTACGCTTGGGCCGTCTGGAGATCGTCAAAGACAATGCCATAGCCCTGCGGCGCGAACAGAATCGCTAGGCTGGATATGGGGATGACGCGAGCCTCGCCGCGCTCTCTTCTCCTCTCCTAAATCGGGAGGAGCAGCTTGCGAATCAAAAGGGCGTGTGCGACGTGGTTGATGCCGAAGTGAAGGTCGTAGCCGTCGCTTCTGAGGCCTGACGGAAGGGCCATAATTCCGGCGTTGGCTATAAACACATCGAGACTTGATTCTCTAGCTAGGATAATGTCCGCCGCTTCCTTTATAGACGCTAGATTAGTGTGGTCGTAGCAGATGAACTCGCTGGTGGAGCCGGCGGACTTGGTTTCCGCAATGATATGCTCTGCGGCAGACTCATTACGCCCAGTGATGTGGACCTGGGCAGGCAGGCTTGCGGCTAGCCAACACCTTGACTGCTGCAGCACCAAGGCCATTGTGTTCAATTATTCCGGGAGAAAAGACAGTAAACATATAATTAACCATCGAAGAAAAGGAGGCCCGGGTGGTCTGGATCCATATTTACCCCGGGTGGTAAGCAGAACTTCACTTGTCAGCTCGGGCACGACCCTCTCAAGATCATAATTCAGCTTTGGTAACATTATCGGAGTTCAAGGTTCGACACGGCAGTGGAAGAATCTAGACAGAATAAGCTTCAGCAACCCGCAGAAGAACAAGATCCAAACTGCTAAAAGGTCGCGGCTTGCAGGCCCCGACGCGGGCTGTATGGTGCCACCAAAATAATGAGGCTGGTACATCAGAGTGGTTCAGATCCACGACAAGATGGTAGTTATAGGCAAGTAGTGAGATAAGAAAAGCTAGAACCTCAGTTGTCTTTGTCTATGAGTAGAACAGGACAGAAATGTAACAATAAATACCATTCCAGTATTTCCCCCGCCCTCGTTTCCTTATGTGCAGTGGAGGGTAGTTGGGCTGGACGAGAAACCGCACTCATTTCCGGATTCCTTGTACGCAGCTCTTAAGCAATAGTGATTGGAATGGGCAAGGAACAGTCCTTGTGTCCCGATCTTTAAGGTAAACGTCGATTAAGCCGGAAAAGAAAAGAGTCTCGTGGTACTATAACTACTCTCTTTCCTTCATTCGCTTGAATATATTATATTACGCCATTCTATGCGATACTTGGGGGAGTAGCTTTGGTCTTCGCCTTAGAGTTCTAGTATTGCGACGCTGAGTTTTCCGACAATTAATAACAAAGGCTTGCTGTTTCGGCGTTCTTGTCGCATCACTTATTGTGGCAGAGATGAGGTGACATGAGAAGTGGGTAATTGAAAAGGCATGATCACCGTTTTGATAGTACAGTTTTCAAAACGGCCGTTCTCATTGCTCAGTCCGGGTTTGATTTACCCTTGGCTCCTTGCCTTTTTCTTCCATCGAAAGCTGGATCGCCGTACTAAAGTAGTAATAATTGTTCAATAAAAAGGCGGAGTAAGATTACCTTTACTAGTCCACTAAGAATGAGTCTCTATAAAACTATTATATACCCTATATTATCACTCAGCGGAATGTGATATGCACTGCAGTAGTGTAAAGATCCTGAAGCATCTCCTAGATTTATGCTAACAATAGCATGGGTCTTAAATAGGGACGTATACTGGGAGTCCGAAATACAAGTATTCACTAGCAGTAAGCCTATTCAAGTGTAGATCTAATAAATTCTTAGACAACAATTGAAGAGCTGCAGGAAATGATATATCGAATAGCGATACATCCAGATCTTTAGTCCTGGACTGCAAGAGTCGACGATCGACTTCTTCGGCTACATCGAAAGCACCACAGTACAGCCCTAGCAGTCATCTAAGCTTCCAATCATATTCCTTGACTACACAGACACCAAATTTCGACTCGATATCGGAGATCCCATGACATCTGGCTTCCTGGCCCCTTGTTCCGTGTGGTCCGTCTCGTAACCTGCACGTTGGGTGAGCTATAAATTAGCTAGTTCTTCGTATGACACACAGGCCCTTGCAACATTGTTTTTACCAGCTAAGCACTTGATCATAAGGTCTTTCTAAGTCCAAATATAAAGTCAAGTTGAACTAACCTAGCACGCGCCTGGTAATAGCTACAACTTATCCTGGCCTCGTGGTCTAGTAACGACTCTATCTATGCATGTTCCTGCTTTTGGAGCATGCTAATGGTTGATAGAACAGCCCTAACTCATTAGTTTAAGTTTGGAGGTAGGGGCTGATTTCGTGCAGTTCAGTGGGAATCCTAGGCTCAAAATTCCGGCAAAGTGCAATTAACCCACCCCTGTAATTATGTAGCCTAGGCCAATTGCTAAATAATAAACAGCATGCGGTAGTTCAGCTTTGCCGCTTGTGAAAGGAAACTTTGAGAGTGGATTTAATCACATAGCATATCATGTCGTTTCGGAAGTTAGCCTACTCGGCCGCGCTTTCTATATCCCCCCCCCCCCAAGCAAGGAACTACACAGGTGAGACATTTCGGAATATAATTGAAAGGGTTTGAACATTTTTGTCTCTCGAGAAGTCAATAAGAAGAGAAAATTCTCAATTGCGACGGTTCACTGATGGTCTTAGTATTACCACTCGATAATTATCGCGCCGAAGCAGGACGGATCACCGAACAACAATCTGATGACTATGACCAGAGTGGATGTCTATACTATTCCGGATTCCTACAGATCTGATTTCGATAAGCAAGTAGCGCATGCGGGGGCGACATTAGCTTGATGAGACTCATATAGTAATTATCCAATAGGCTATGAAAGAAGACAAGAGATGGTGGGGGGGCCGAATATCTCAACACCCTGAAAACAGGACACAGGAAGCTTGAGGGGGGCCGACGCAGTGACCAGTCACAAGTCAGAATTGATCCTACTCTCAAGCCACCAAGAAGTCGTGGTGCGGCGGCAAACGATATGTTCCCGATCCGAGATCATTTCGCGTCATCACCGCAGACAGCATATCGCATAATACATGACGACAGCTTTCCGCCCCGATCCAGGCGAGCCGAAGGATTGCAATTGTTGGGGGCGATACAGGACTTGACATCCTGCTTGATCCCAATTGTCTCAATTGTTCATCGATTCACTAGGAGCACTTCTATTCCGCTAATGCAAGTTGTCGGAGGAAGTCTAGTACAAAGCTACTTAAGGCTTCTATTCGCTAACTATCTAGGGGTTTTCAAATTTTGCTGAAACTTTGGTCGTATCGTTTCTACTGAGAAGAAACTTTTCAAGTCTTGCGTCTCCAGTGATCATCGAAAAAAACATGTCGGTAGCAGATCTGCCGTTGTGCGCAGTACGTTGAACCACTCCCTACTGACACACGCAGGGACTAATCCTTCTGGACCCATACTCAATCGAACAGTCTGAATGCCTTCTATCGTCCATTGCCAATTCTACCTGTGCTATTGCTGATATAGCATGCATATGTGTCAATGCTGATCTTGAAAGCAATACTACTCTCTGTGTTGAGAAATCGTGCACCATTGCCGAAGGGCTGAGTATGTCCAAAGTCTTCTGCTTTAACACAGTAGCAATATCACATATTCGAACTAATGATCTTCTCTGTGTTTCCTCTAGCTACTCAAAATGTCACCAATACTATCTGTGGGATCGAACCACGATACAATGACTCCTGGTTCTTGCCTGCAACAGTGCTCGTGGGGATCATGGTGTTTATTGTAGGGCTGCGATGTCTGGCTCGATTTACCTTGAAGATGGCTTTCTGTAAGCATTAAACCTCTAACTACTAACCACCTTTATTTTCTCTTTCTCTGGATGCACCTCGTTAGTGATTAAAGCCACTCTAAGCTGCGATACCCGTGTTTTATAAGATCTGTTACTGAAATATCGTTTTTAAGGGTGGGATGATTATATCAACATTGTCGCTGCTGCAGTCGTAGTTACAATTTACACTATAGCTGAAGGTCCTAGTGTGTTGCCCAATTCTCTTTGCATCTCCATAGCCGAATTCTGACCTACCTTATGTGAAGTGATGTTGAACGGATTCGGACATGATATTTGGGCAATATCGCACTTAAAAGCTCTAGCATTCTTGCAGGTAAGTTAATTTTCAATAACTAGCTGCATATAAAACTAATTTGAAACACTCTGAGAAATAGTATTATTATGTCATATCGCTCGTATATATACTAGCTCGAGTTACAACACGAGTGTCGATTCTATTATTTTACTTACGCATCTTCTCTACTTCAAACCATCGTCGTAAGATTATTATCACACAAATAATCAATATTTCACTTTCACTAATCTTTATGTAAGTTAAAACTACTTTGTTTCCGAAAAGAAAAATCCAAACCTAGCAAAAGTTGTTTGTTATCGTTTGCTATATGAAAACCAAATCTTTTTCGGATTCTACAGTCTTCCATTATTAGTCTAACATAATTCTAACAGAATCGGATTCGCATTTCAGTGCACCCCTGTTACATATTATTGGAACAGACTGCAAAATAAACAGGCTGGATACTGCATCAATATGTTTGAATTTATTTGGGTTGCATTTACAACACTAGTCGCTTTCGACTTTTGGATCATCTCGATTCCTATGCCTATTATAGCAAGCCTTCATCTGCCTCTCAAAGACAAGCTATTCATATCTATAATGTTTGTTACTGGCTTTGCGTAAGTATATTCTTACTTGTTTCTTGCCTTCTTATCATTATTCAACATATCTGTAAACTATTTGCAGATCTTCAATGCTAAGCACATCATCATCTCTAGTGCTATTGGAGTAGGAATCAGAAAGTTTTCCTATATTGCAGTGTTCACACATACAAGCAACCCTACATGTAGGTATGATAGTCTCTTCAACTGCACACGAGTGGCTCTAATGGCTTGCTTATAGATGACAATGTGCCTATGGTTAGGCTTTGCTGTATCGAAATACAGCTTAGCGTAATCTGTTCTTGCATGCCTAGTCTCCCTACACTATTTCGATCAATCAAGAACTACATTACCTCTAGTACTCTAGACCCTCAAGGAAATGCTCTGGTATATGGGAGAAGCTCAGCGCATGCGGGTAACAGAAAGGTGTTCCCAGTATGCATGAGTCACTCACCACCTTATAGTCCAGGAACTACCGACCCAGCAACCCAGGACATACAAATGGCAACAAAGACATATCAAAGACCAACCTATTGGCAAGATGAGTCTGATAAGAATATTCTGTTGCACAGCTAGCTAGCTATTGGTTCCATGGTGTTGTGGTGGCCAGCGTGGTGGCTCAAGAGGCATAGAGTGTGGATGGGTCCGGGGGTTGTACAGATATAAAGGAAACGCCCCCTACCATTTTTCTTAAGCACACAGCAATTTAAGATGTCTTCCCGTTGTGAATGCAAGTTGAATCCTCGTGCAGGTCTAGGACATGGTTTCCTTGGTTGCTTATTTGTTTCTTCTATCTAGGCTAGATGAAAGCAAGCGTAGTTACCATATTCAAAAACCCCCCGAGAGACATAAGGCGCTCGCTAGATTTACGGCGAGATCTACATACTCAGGTTTATGTATACATAAACATTGACCTATTCAGCGATTCAAACTCCGTTGACAGCAACGGCTATGATATCTGTACGGTCCATCCCTCGCCTCCATAGGCAAGCTGAACCTAGGAAAAAGGAAAAGAGGGAGATCAAGCGTGTCCCAAGCCTGGGCTGAGTTGCGTGTTGTCGGCGGGAGAAAGTACTGGCTGCCGAATAAGATATATATTTTTTCTCTCTCTTTTCTCTGCTTTCTCTCACCTCCTCTTCCTCCCCTTCAAATCTTGTTGCCCTGGGCTCCAGCCCCTATCAGCGTCACTATCCGCCTTGCATCTTCCTGTCCTCATTTCTCACCCTAGACCACGTCAAATTTGTCGTCCTCGTTGCCCTCGCTATACTATGCCTCGCTCCTGAGACATGCCTCCAAGTTTCCAGCTCCGAGTCTAACTCCGGCTCTCAATCACCTTCTAGGACCGACCAAGGTCACAACCTGAATCAGGACCGGCCCCTTAAGAATTTCTCAGCCTCAGTTGACGGGCCCTCCAGACGGCTAGCTGCCGCGGCCATTCCGGGAGGGCAGCAACGTCCAAGTAACTGTGTAAGAGTAATGAAACACTAGAAGGCATCCGGACTCCGAAACATATATTCTATATATCGTGCCTTTCCTTCGGAGTAGTAGGAAAAACGCGGGGCCACTTGCCAGACTAGGACTACTTTGAGAAGCATCGCCACGTCAGGCGGCAGTGCACACTACATTCATTGTATCAATGGCTAGCCAAGGATTCGGTGCTCAAATACAATTGGTCGCCGGGGTCTCGGACCCGAGCCATGAATTCTTTGCCATGCAGCACCCTAGCTCGTTGAACCTGATATCTCCTACATGTTACACAACCAGCATATGCGTATTTTACAAAAAGGACCTTTGGTCTGGAAATCTGGGACCATGGCCAGTTTTTCTGGCTTGGTAATGCGGTTTTATAGCCATCGATCTTGTTTCTCAATAAGACACACAAGACATCCAGGGTAAATATGGGACGAAAGCAGAATAGGCCATAATTACTCGGCATGTAATTAGAATCATGATATGGACATATTTCAGGTATCTGGGCTACTATTCCAGGAAAGACAGCGCATTAAGATTCCCACAGTCTCGAGCAATATATAATGCTCTTGACCGAAGTCTTAATAAATCAGATATCCTAGTATAGAGCGATGGTGAAGCCGCTCATGCCATCCCCGCACGTCTAATCGTCTACTAGTGTCTGACCAATTCTAACAATATATCAAACCTCAGTCTTTCTACTACCGAAACTTACGTGTACCTCAAGATGCTGCTTGGATCAGAGTATATAATCTAGTTGTGGAAAAGCATCAATCGACCATATCACCATGCTCCGGGAATTGTCTTGGGAGCACAAATAGCAGTGGCGCATAAATTCGAACTGTTTCCTGGCAGAATGCGTTCAAGTAGATGAGGTCTTGCGTGTGCGACCCGCTGATATGATCCTAATGAATGCCATTATCTGCTTATGCATGATGATTCTAACAATTTTGCCAAATGTTGAGAATCTTGAGTGTCTCCACGAGAGCAGCTTTAAAAGATCTAGTTGGCAAGCTACCTTTTCGTGCTCACTTTGCTGCAGCTTATTTCTATTATATGCGCATTATTTGATACAGTGAGGCTATGGTACGTGCGGGTTTTATGTAACTGATTACAGCAAACATTATACGATTATCAATCCTCTGCCTCGTCATCTAAGTGATGGTAAATACTGCTAATACTTTATAATCATTTAACAAATTGGACTTGCTAACACGGATTAATCAAGTACACGCGCCCAAATATTGCCTATATAGAGGTTATAGCTAAACTGCAGAGACTTGAGCTAATTATTGATAATCCAACTCTGACAACCAAAGAAAACACCAAGCCTGGGAGTTCTCAACCACTACCAAGCCTCAGAAAACTTGACGACGAGGCAAAAGAATTCTCGAGACTGCTGGTTACAAGTGGATCATCAAGCCTTCACGCAGCACCTTAGCCCTGCTGCTTTGCGCCGAAGCACATGGTACCCTTCTCGACCTCGGGCGTCGCTGCGCTACTGACCCCTGTGATGATATTCCCCGCACAGCCGAAGAGGTTGCTGACCTCCTCCAGAGTAAGACCCCTGGTCTCGACCCAGTGAAAGTAGACGTAAAGCCAGATGATGATGTTCCAGGAGGCGTTGACGATGTACGTCTTCCACGAGATAGCCTCGAAAAGGTAAGGGAACACGAAGGAGATGAAGACTCCGCACGTTTTGATGAGAATGCCCTGCATAGCGATGCCAGAGGCGCGCATGCGGTAGGGTAGCACCTCGGGGGCGTACATAGCCGTCAGAGGGGGTGATGCCGAAGCTGTATGAGCCGAGGAAGAGGAAGATGCAGGCGATTGTGCCGTAGACGCCGGACTGGTCGTCGCCGGAGCCATACTTGGCGGTCAAGCCCGCGAGCATGTAGAAGAATACAGAGCAGGCGCCCAGGCTGGTGAGGGCCAGGGCGCGGCGACCCAGCCGCTCGGCCAGCACAGAGCCCGTAAGGGCGACCACCAACTGCCAGGACGAGAGGATGACGTTGATCTGCAGCTGTGTGGTCGACGAGCTGATGCCGGCCGCGGTGAGCATGCTGCCAAAGTAATAAGTGATAATGTTGGAACCCGTCAACATAGCAAGCAGCGCCACGGACAGTGCGAGGAACAAGCGCTTGCGGTTAGCCGAGTCGCGGAGCATGCTCAGGAAAGTGGTCTCGGACTTCTCGTCATCCAGGGTCTGGATCATCTCCTGATACTGAAACTGCACGCTGGAATCATCGGTGTTGGTACCCATGATCTTTGCGATGACGTTCAGGGCATCCTCTGTGCGGTCCTTGAATATCAGCCAGCGAGGCGACTCGGGGAGGAAGGGCAGTATAAAGAGGATCCCGAGGGATGGTGCGGCCTGGAGCAGGGAAGGGATCCTCCAGGGCCAGTTAGAGTCAAGGGAGGAGCACTACGGGCAAGAGGAGGCAAAAGATTGTCAGCAAGGCCACGAGCTTCAGTAGAAAGAAAGGGGGGGGGGGGGAGAAGATGGAGGAAAAGCACAAAGAGACCCGGAAAATGTCTTTTGATGACTGGGGGAAGGGCAGGGGCTCTTTGCAGTCTCGGGATTCACTTACACCATAGGAGATACCTGCGGCCAGGAGAGAGCCGACGGCCCAGCAGGAAAAGTACAGCCCGAGAGCAAATGGACGAATCTTGGGGGCGGTTGTCTCGGCGACATATGTTCCAGCAGCAGTCTGGCCCAGGCCGACGCCCATGCCTAGGATGAAACGACCAGCAATAAACATGGCAATGTTGGCAGCGCCGCCAGCGATAGCGGCGCCGATGATGTTGACGACGGCCGAGGCATAGAGGCCAAGCTTGCGGCCTCTGGCGTCAATGAGCATGCCCGTGAAGGGTCCGATGAGGATGGCGCCGAGGAAGGTGGCCGAGGTGTTGACGGCCTGCGTGGCGGTGGTGATGCTAAAGTACGAGTTGTAGGAGGGCATGACGTTGAGGGAGCCCATAAGGGAGCCATCCCATGCAATTGAGACCGAGTCCACGACACAGACACTGACGACGAGCGCCGTGACCGTGCTCATGCGGAGCGCCTGCATCGAGAGAGGCATCCTTTCTCGATTGCAAGGGCGAGGCGGCCTGCTCAAAGGGAAGACGGCCAGATAGGCTCTATGTTGCTCTGTGTGCACGTGTGTCGTGTGTGCCTGTCCGGATGGCCTGACGCAGGAGAGTCATAACGAGATGTGCGGGGATGAAGGCAGGCCTGGATATTTATTCCCAATCGCAAGTTGCAGGTCCGGCCTTACGACGGCTCCCTGCTTCTCCAATTCTGAAAATCCGGGGGAGTTGTATACCCCAGAGGTCTGCTGGGGCGTTGTTGTGAGTCCAGACGTCGAGGCCAGGTGACTCCCCACGACGAGATACGAAGGCTAGAGAACTGTAGCGTAGTGCTCCTGGCCGTGCAGCAGGATAGGGGCGGCTTCGTGGCCGCTGGATGCCGCCCTCGCTCATGGATAGCCTTGCTCGGCAGCAACAGTCGTCCGCTTTCAGAATTAATAACCGCCACTAAACTTTTTCCGTGCAAGGGCTGCAACTCAAACGATGGAGGCCCCGGAGCTTCAGATAGTCGAAGGGAAAATTGAGCTCTTAAGTCTTTCTCTCAAGTGTCTTTTGTCTTCGACCACTGAAGGCGTAAACTCGAAAAATGTGCCACATATAGAAGACTTTGGACTCAACATATAATGCATTGTGTGCTTTCTTGCCCCTTTTCCTCTTTTACCCCTCCCTTGTTAAGTGTTGAACTGCTAATATTTATTCTGCGGCAGTACAGTAATAAACGTTACACAAACATGATTGCTTTCAGATAGTAGTGCTCTTGTACGATAGATTAGTTCCGACTATGATACAAAATCTGTGATGATTGAATAGGAAACATGGGTAGACTGGAAGCAACATTATTATCAGCGGAACAGGCGGCTTAGGCGGAACCTGCAACGCACTATAGCTTTTCCCCTTATCTCGTGCTTGGATATAAAAACACCCAAGTTCAGCAAAGGTTGCCGTGCCTCACAGCCAGTGCTATCTGCTGTGGTATTCATCCTTACTATCTCATCGCTTCCCTCACACACCGCTTCCGACCCTGTCATTGTTGTTTATCTTTGATCGGGCAGCCCCCGGTCCTGAGACACGCTCGATCAGCCGACTGCGGCGCCATCATCAGCTGCCAGGGTTAGCTGCTGCTGCAAGCCCCCCGCCAGTTACCGCCGCTACAACCATATACCACCGTGGCTATGGATGCTCCGCTCGACAGGCTGCCATCGGCCCAGCCGTGGCAGCTCGGCCTCGTCAGCCTCGTGACTATGTTCACCGTAGGCACCGTTTACGGTCTCTCCACCGTTGGTGCCGAGCTACCTCGAGTATTTGGTTTATCGACTGCGTGGTCACACGCACCCTTTGCAGCCGCTTGCTTCGGGCTTGCCGTGGGGGTGAGCAGCGTTGTCACCTGGATCGATCGGTATGGCGCATCTTCCGTGGCCATTGGCGGTGCTGCAAGCTGGTCCGCGGCCGTGATCGGCACTGGCTACTCTATAGGAAGTCTGGACAGCCTAGCGGGTGTACTCGCGTTCCTGTTTGTTGGAGGCGTCGGTGTCGGCTTTACTTATCTGGCTGTCGTCGTCATGGTCGGACAGGCGTTTCCCAGTCGACCGCTGGCGAGGAGCGCCATCGGCCCGTTGGGCTTCTCGTCCGGCACAGCAGCATGCCTTGTGGCTTCGTCATGGTACCGGTTCGACTTTCTAGACCCCGTGCAGCTCGGTCGCGCTTTATCTGTCAGCGGGGGCCTCCTCCTCCTTCTCCTCCTCGGCGTAGCTGTGGTAGCTGCGACGCCTGTTGGGTTAGTTCGTGACGACCCACACCGACAGCAGCCGCCAGCAGCCACGCGCCCGTTGCCGCAGTCACCGCCAGAGAGAATGCGGTGGAAGAACCCCTCGGCACGGCTGTTCCTGTCGACACTGCTGTTCGTGAATGCCCTGCCCGGCATGATGGTCTTTGGCGCCCTGATGCCCATTGCGTCTTTCCACCAGCAGGGCTCTGTACGAGATATTGACCAGGCAAACATCTTGGCGTATGCTATGACCGCGCTGGCTCTAGGAGGGTTGCTAGCTCCTGGGGTGAGCGCGCAGCTGGGCCCGAGGAAGACCTTTATTACCTTGTTAGTCCTACGCGGGCTCCTGTTGGTGGCGTATTCCCTGTCTCCGGGGCCGACCCTTGCCATGGTCACACTTGCGGTGCTTCTTTTTGCGCACGGCACTGGTTTCAGCATCTTACCCGTGCTTGTCAGAGCACAGTCCACCGAGCCAGCATATTTTCCGCACCACTACGGCCAAGTCCTCCTGACATGGGGCGCAGCCGGCGTTGTCGGCTGTCTAGCTAACTCGATGCTCATTTTTGCGTCGAGCCAGCCAACCACCGCTAGTTTCTGCATCGGTATCTTCGTTATGTCCTCGGGCTTTCTTATTCTGTCCAAACCCTCGTTAGGAGGAGATTGTTTATGAACCCAGACAATCAAACCCATTTTGTCTGCTAGCGATAGAGAAACGAATGTATACAGCTTGCAATACGGGGCTTGGGTATTAGCGTTCGATCTTGTGTCTGAACCAGAACTCAATAGACGACCAAGCAATTAGTAAGGACCCTGTCGACCCAAGCATGCTATCCCATGTCGTGAGGGTGAGGCAATTCGATGCCAACGAGGCATAGAATCGGGGTGAAAGACAAGCCCTAGGCCTGACCAGGTGACCTGTAAAAGATCTGAATGGAAACGGAGGACACAATAGCATACATTAATCCCCATCTTAGTCCCGAAGAAAAAAAAGTTTGCCCGCAAGCCTGTCATCCTGCAGGGCATCCAGGACCTACGGTACTCGCATCCCGTAGTATCCCTCAGCATACCACATTGTCTACCAAGACAATCGTCGATCATTTGCTTTCATAATGGATACCCTACATTACTCTTACATTTGCACACCATTATGCTCATTGCCTTTCCTTGCAAGTGGCGTCCCTGTATAGTCTAATAGATATTTCTACTGTATACCAAATTCTGACGATAATTGTTCCCTCATAATTATATTGTAGCTGACCTTGACCTACGGGTCGCCTTTGATAGCGTTACGATAGTAAGAAGTAAATCTGTATCACCGGATATAAGTAGGGCAGTAGGGCGGTTTCTCGTAATAGCCTTGGATGATCCGGGATAGGCTTTCCAACCGGGCGGAAGCGGCACGAGTAGTAGGAGAAGGAGAGTTTAGTGTACGTGTAGTTCCGCGGCGGGCGGAAAGCGGCTGATTTGGCCGCCGTGATCCGCTCGTGGCTCCACTACCGATCAGACCCACAACGATGGGTGGGTTCACAATCACCTCTATATTACACACTCGCTCTCTCTCTTCTGGAATGGATGCCGTTTTGGAGGGACAGAAGAAAAAGAGGGCCCCGACTCCCGAAAACTGTGGATAGATTGAGTCTGGGGGTGGGTCCTGAGCGCGCTTCATATATAACCCATCTGTGTTTCTCTTTCCCTTCCCCTTCCCCTCTCTCGTCTCTGTTACCGCAAATTCTCTCCTTGTTAATTACTATTGTGAGTAGTTTGTTTCTTGGAGGAATCTCCGGCGCGGATCACCTCAAAAAAGGTAGCCTTCGAGAAGGAGAAAGAGGGAATAGAACAAAAGAGGACGCAAAACAAAACCGCCACGATGGGAGACAAGGCAAGGCGACAACAGGGCAGGATCGACGGCATCCTGGCTGAGCTTACCCTTTCTGAAAGATGCATGCTCCTGGCTGGCCAGAATATGTGGGAGACGGCGTCGGTGCCACGACTGGGCATACAGAGCCTCAAGACCACAGACGGGCCTGCGGGGGTGCGGGGGGCGCGATGGACGGATGGCACGCATACGACATTTGTGCCCTGCGGCATATCGCTGGCGGCGACGTTCAACCAGAAGCTAATACGACGCGTGGGGCGAGTCCTGGGCGAGGAGACGCGGGCCAAGGGCGCACACGTACTGCTGGCGCCCACCATGAACCTCAGCCGGTCGCCGCTGGGGGGTCGCAACTTTGAGAACTTTGGCGAGGACCCCTTTCTCACAGGGGCCATGGCCACGGCCTACATCGCAGGCGTGCAGAGCGTGCCAGGTGTGGGGGCCTGCATGAAGCACTACGTGTGCAACGACGCTGAGACCAGGCGCTTCAACATGGATCAGGCCGTGGACGAGCGCACGCTGCGCGAGGTCTACCTTCGGCCGTTCGAGATGGTGCTCCAGGCCGGAGTCGACCCCTGGACCGCCATGACCGCATACCCCAAGGTTAACGGTCTGCACCTGGACATGCACGAGCACCTGGTCAAAGACATCCTGCGCAGCGAGTGGGGCTTCGACGGCCTGGTCATGAGCGACTGGGGCGGGCTCAACTCGACAGAACAGAGCATCCGCGCCACTACGGATCTGGAAATGCCTGGCCCTGCCATCCGCTACGGCGAGGCCCTGCGCCGCGCTGTCGAGGCCGGCAAGGTTTCTGAGACGGATCACGTCGACCCGTGCGTCCGTCGGCTTCTGGCGCTTCTCGACAGGGCTGGCCTACTCCAGGGGCCGGCAGCCGAGAATGGTGTCTCGGAAGAAGGAGCAAGACGACAAGAAGCAGAGAAAAGAAGACTTGTAGAGGAGGGAGAGGCAAAATCGGACACCCCTCAGGCTCGGCTGACAGCTAGGGAGGCCGCCTGCGAGGGCATTGTGCTGCTCAAGAACGATTCACAGCGCCCCTTGCTCCCTCTGGATGCATCCGCCATCAAGCGCCTTGCTGTCATCGGGCCCAACGCCAAGGAGCCCACCGCGGGCGGCACCGGCAGCGCGATTGTCAACCCATACTACCTCACCAACCCGTACGATTCCATCTCCGAGGCTGCCAAGGCCCAGAACCCAGCCGTGCAGGTCTCATACCACAGGGGCATCTTTACCTACCTGCAGCCCCCACTGATGGGGCGGTGCATCCGCAACAGCCCGGCCCCTGACGCTGCTCAGGGCGTGCGTGTTGACTTCTACCACGGCCACGACTTCAGCGGCGACATTGTCGCCACCACCTACTGGCATGACTCGCGCGTCTACCTCATGAGCGATGGTGATACCCCCGCCGAGCTTCAGGGCCAGGACTACTGCTATCGGGTCACGGGCGTCGTCCGCGTGCCTGTCACGGGCGAGTACGACCTCAGCTTTTCCACAACCGGCAATGCCAAGCTTTTTATCGATGGGGATCTGGTGGTGGACAACACAAACTGGACCCAGATCAGCGGCAACTTTATGAACTGCGGCAGCGCCGAAGTCTTTGCCAAGCGGCACCTGGTTGCGGGCCAGGCGTACGCCTTGCACGTCGACAATATCGCGGTCCCGCCCCCCACACCGCCACACGACAATACCCTGTTCCACAAGATCTCGGGCGTCCGTGTCGGCCTCCTGCTGCGCCACGACGAGGAAGCTCTCTTTGCCGCGGCTGTCGAGGCTGCCCGGGCTGCGGACGTCGCTGTCCTGGTGGTGGGCCATAACAATGACACAGAGCGCGAGGGCTCCGACCGTACCTCGCTCAGCCTGCCGGGGCGGACCGACGACCTGGTGGCCGCTGTGTGCGCCGCCAACCCCAGAACCATCGTCGTCACCCAGTCGGCTTGTGCCATAGCCATGCCCTGGGCCTCGGACGCCCCCGCCATCGCGCACGCCTGGTACCAGGGTCAGGAGAACGGAAATGCCCTCGCCGACGTCCTGTTTGGCCGCGTCAACCCCAGCGGTAGGCTGCCCTTGACTTTTCCCCGACGCCTCTCCGACCACGGCTCCCACGACTGGTTTCCCGGGGACAGCCGCCTCGACAAGGCTGCCTACGGCGAAGGGGTTCTCGTGGGCTACAAGTGGTTTGACACCCATGACATTGAGCCCATGTGGCCGTTTGGCTATGGTTTATCCTACACCTCGTTTGCTGTCAGCAATGTTGATGCTGTCGTTGATGATCTTCCCCATCAGCACGTTGGTCACAATACTGCTGCCGCCCTCATAAGAGCGACAGTCTCCAATACTGGCGCGGTTGAAGGTAGCGAGACTCTTCAGGTTTACTTGAGCTCCCCATCAGCAGTGGAGGCGCATTCCCACTGTCCAACTAGAGCCCTTGTAGCCTTTGCCAAGGTCAGGCTGGCTCCTAGAGAGTCTAAGACTGTCGAGGTCACCATCGACAGGGCATCACTGCGAACCTTTGACACCACAGCCATCAACCATCAAGGGGGCAAGGGGGCTTGGACTATACCGCCCGGAGTCTACACATGCCATGTCGGGACAAGCTCCCGCCATATTGTCGCCAAGGTGCCTTTTACCATAGGATAGTAGCGGACGGGCGATAAGGCATCGTGGGTAGGGAAAAGAAACCTGTAGCTTTGCCTAATCCAAATTTATGCACCAAAGTCACTTTCTGCTCTGTTCTTTGTTGTACCTGGGTAACGGATCCCAGATCTAGGCTTTCGAATGAATCAGATGTGCATTGGCGCACAGCCACGGCAAAGACTCGTTGCTTTGTTTTATTCTACTTTTTCTGTCCCGAATTGTCAGTTTTCTAACCAAAATAAGATATATGTGTTATTTCACCCTTCAATCAGCAGCAAGCAAACAAGTAGAAGTAGCTGATATATGAATAGGATGTTTTATGAACATAGGGGCATTTTAAGGTTATGTTGGGAAAATATAGTCGAGATCGCTTGGGATTCTAGTCGGAGAAGTTTGTTGTTCAGATGCAAATGCTTTGGGAGTAATTATTATTATGTATCTCTGATTGGTTTATTCTCTGGTTTATGGACGAAAGGAAGAAGAATGGATACGTCACTGAAAGGTTGTCAACATTACTTTCAGAAGATAGTACATGGGACGGAATTCAAAATCACCTGTTTTAAGAAAATAACATTACTATTAAAATAGAAAAAAATGCTGAATTTATTGGTAAATGGCACACTTTGATCTGATCCATATCATATTTAAGAAGCAATTGATATATTACTTTCCTTCTTCAACGCCTCACAAATGTATTTGAATGACGTTATAATAATTATTTTATTCATTATAGCAGGCAGAAAGAAAATACATAAAGGTTGCTTATTATTTTCCGTATAATGCCCTTTCAAATTAGCTGTCTAGTAGATAATGTATGCACACTAATAGAGTAAACGTGTTCAAGCAAGTTCTAGGCCAGAAGGAGTCTTGATTTATCCCGAGCGGCTAGTAAAACCTGAAGCATGCCTTCTATACTAGAACCAGGACTGGCCCATTTCTTCAGGTAGGCTACGGCATTGTCCTGTAGCAAGGACAAGTTCTCGACGTGACGGGTCAGTAGCGGTGATAGCGCGGCTGCTGTGACGAGTAGAATGCAGCTCAGTGTCCTAGAAGATAGACCTGTCAGAAAGAGAGATAGGAATAAAAAGGTATGGAGGACTTGTGTGTGTGTGTGTGTGTGTGTGTGTGTGTGTCTGTGTCTTTTTGGTCCAAGTAGACAGGAGGAGGGGAGAGCAACGCACGAGTGCAGCACGACTTCTAGCGAGGCGGACGCGGTCTCGATCCGACGGCCTACCTGCCTGAGATACTGCTGGCAGTGATAAAGGCAGGCCAAAGCCTTGTCATACACTTCGTGTTGTACTTCGGAGTCGGCAGGGAGAGAACAGATTAACAACAAGAAAGGCCGACAGATAATATCACCCGTCGCATGATAGCGAAGGAGGATGATCACCTCATCGGTGCTCGGCAACAGGCTGTCCGTAAGTGGTTTGATGGAAGCAGGTAGCGTGTTGTACCATGTGCTCAGCTGGCGAGAGAGCTCGTCGGCAACCTTGAGCAGGGGCTTTGGGTTGTTCTCGCGGTGGCTCCGCTCGTCGGCCGGGCCCTTGTTCTGCTGGCCCGCATTTATACTTGCCCCCGACTCAAGAACCCCGAGTCTGCCGTACATGGCATGGTGAACTCGGTTCAGGAGCCTCCGGGACGAGAGGTTGGCCAGCCAGTTCAACATAATAGTATCATCCGATCCACAGCTAGGAAACGGCATCCTGTCGATAACGTGCTCGATTCCGCTGCGGGGAAGGTGGTATTCGGCCATTATATCGCTACCACGTTCAGCTGCTGTCAGACCTGAATATTGTCTGGTTCCACCACTCACACAGAAACCGGGGATAGGAGTGGGGTGGGCAAAGGGGGGGGGGGAGGAAGAGCAGGGGAGATTGAACGTTGTTAAACACAGAACAAAAGGGTACTGTCATTACCATAACACCTTACTACATACCATTCCAGAACGAATATAGCCCAGCATAAACGGATGAGAGGCTGATGCACAGCCAAGTTAAATGAACCCTCTATAGATGGTTGATGTCTGTATTAAGGGAGAGGAGGTGGTTTTGTACACAATTGTGAGTGAAACGATGCAAAGCGGCCTTAACAATAACCCCTTTTCTTTGAGCTTGGTTGGTTCTTTTCTTTGTTTTTGGTTTTTTCTCTTCTGGGAAAAGGATGGAAGGGGTGTATAGAAGGGATGAAAGCAGTTACTTACTGGATCCATAAGTGCTGCACCGTGGTTGAAGCCATATGGACAAGACGCCAGGATTGCAGTGGCATAGCCAGGTAGCTGTAATACAAAGCAGCTAGATAGAGGGCCCGGGCTGGGGTGATGTCTGGGGTGAAACACGCTGCCCATTGCTGGAGAAGAATCTGCAGTGCAGGCCCTATGAAAGCGATACCGGAGTTGTTGTAGAGGTTGTGCTGCAGGGGTCTCTCGCTGGCAATTGCTCCTAGGGCTAGAACGGCGAGGGCATGGGCTGAGGTTGCGTCCGGGGCGAGGCCAGCAGCGACGGCAGACTCGACAGAAGGTACGATGGCAGCAAGGTCCAAGACTGGGTGGAAAGGATGGATCAGCTGGGTGAAGGCTCTTCCCAGGGTGTTGGCGGTCTCGAGGGCGAGCTTGGGGAGCTCGTCGGACCCGGCGTGTAGGGGGCGGCGCATCTCTAGCTTTAGGTCGTCGGGCACACCTCTTCTTGCCTCGATACGGTAGAAGACGTCCCGTGGGTACTCGCCTAGCAGCAACCTGAAAGGGGGTGTCTGCAGCAGGCTTGCCGATGTGGTGGAGTGCAGGGTTGGGATAGACATGGTGTCGTCCACGAGCCCATCACCAAGGATGGCTAGCAGGTCATGGTCTAGCCGCTGGCCTGATGCAGCTGTGGGGCCGCCGGCGGAAGCGAGGGGCCGCCGGCCCCCTGGAGATTCCACGAGCTGGGCTGAACCCGCCGAAGGGGAATCTTCGCTGGGCCGATGAGGACGCGAGGCTGAGGTTGACGCCGAGACTGAGGCGTGTACAGCCGCTTCAAGCTGCTCCAGGCGCTTGGAGATATCGAGCGATACGGGTGCCTGCTGGTCAATCGTGGTTGTGTTGTTGTTGCTATTGTGATTGCCACGTGCATTTGGATATATGCAGCTGCTGTTGTTGGTGTTTCGGCACAAAGAGCACACGGGTTTCTTGCCGTCGCAGCGCCGTTTCCTATCAGGCCCGATAACCGTAAGCTCTCTTCTACGTGTGTGTGTATGCGTTTTGTGTGTAAACGAGATGGCATGTGTGAGGGTGCGAAATAAAGAGAGAGAAGGCGCTCACCTTTTCCTGCAATACGTGCACGCAATCGATATCCGCTTCCGGCTCTGATTGCCGCTGGGTGGTGGACTGCCAGGGCTCGCACTTCCCATGTCAGCTGACCATTCCCTGGCGGGTGCGTTCACGTCCATGATCTTGCGTGTAGGGCTTCTCTCTCTCTATGGGCGGAAGTAGGTTGGCGGGGGGGGAAGGAGGAGGATCAGGACAATGAGAGGAACCGGGGAAAGAGGAGACGCGCGGGTTGGATCACTGCGTCAAGGGGGCGGAGGCGGAATGGTATTTGCCCTCGGCGGCACAGCTTAACCGCCCCCTGCCGCTGATAATTACTTATATCCGCGCGGTCTTATTGGCTAGAAGAAGGAGCAGAATTGTCATGGGCACTGCAAATGAGCCGATGCGCCGAGGCCAGCATATCGTTGCCTTGATAGGCTGACTCGCTGAACGGCTCAGGAGTCGTGAGGAACCATTTGCCAGAACCCAATTCAAACGCTCTCTTTGTATATCATTTATTCGGCCGAGGGCCCAATGTTTCATAGGCCTCTATCCGATCTCGCCTATAATGCACTTCAAAGAGGTAAATTGTTGCGGTTGAATATTGAATACATACGAAGGATATATCTATAAGAAACAGAGCAGTCGTACCAATGTACAGCTTTTCACATCATCCCAGTCAAATGCTCTTCGATCATATACCCAAGGAGCTGTTGTTGCACTTATGGATTCGCATCAGCCGTGGTTGCGTTTTGAGGTTCCCGATCCTCTATAAACCGAACTGGATCCTTCCGGGACCTGTTGACCTGCAACTGGAACACGTCTAGCCTCTGGTATCCTCCCACGACGTCGTGGTACTGCTTGCCCTCGATACACCGGTCCAGCTCCATGTCAGCGTACATGACGCCCTCGTCCTGCTGCAGGAACTCGACGGCCTTCGGCTCACTACCTGGCTCGTCCAAGGTGAAAGAAGGCAGCGGGGCGCCTGTCGGGTCCAGGAACATAGTGACGCCTTTCGGGGAGCCCTCTAGGGTCGTCCGCACGCTGTCGGCAGACCCGGCCCCGTCACAGATGGCGTCGATGGCTTCCTGGTTCAGCACACTACTGCACATGACGCCGAAGCATTTGGCCTCGAAGCAGTGCGCGGCTGCGCGGAGCCGGTTGGCCAGAACGTTGTCGTAGTTTTCTGGGCTATTGCTGCCGCCGCCGCCAAGAGCTCGTGTCGGCCAGATGGGCGGCCAGGACGAGATATGGATCTGTTCGCGCTGGGCCATCAGCGAGTATCTGGCCAGCGGGTTGGTGTTCTCGCCACAGATCAAAGCCCCGATGCGGCCGTGCGGCGTGTCGGCGACGCGCAGGCCAAAGCCATCGCCGGGGCTCCACGTCAGCTTCTCGAAGAAGGTGGGCACCAGCTTCCTGTGATGGGCAGCCACGTCGCCGGTCTCGTTGATGATGAGGTTCGAGTTGTACAGGCAGGCCGTGCTACTGCGCGATCTCTCCGAGATGCCGATGCTGATGACGGTCTTAGTCTCGCGCGCCGCGTCGCGCAATGCCTGCACCTCGTCGCCGTCGGCATAGACCGACTCTTGGACCATGCGCTTGAACAACGAGTGGTTCTCCGTTGGCGGGCGCAAGGCACTCCACACGGGGAAGGCTGCGACGTAGGTCTCGGGGAACACTACCACGTTAGCCGCGTTCCTGGCTGCTCTGTGGACGAGGGATACAGCCTTGTCGACTGTCTTGCGCGCTGATAGAAAGTGGGGTGCGACGTGGCAAGCTGCCACGCGGGTGTAGGCCATCGCAGGGTGCTCTAAGAGGTCTGCGCGAAGAGTAGAGGTCAGGAGGGGACGGCTGAGGCGCTGCACACACGGTCACACGTGCAATTTTGTTCGTCCTCAGCTGGTGATGCTGGGCCCAGAAAGTGATGGGATATTCCTGTATACAAACCAATGCTACTCTACCGAATGATTTAGTCAGCATGGTCCGTTTCCCCGCATGCAATTCCTCAGGTGCGGCGGCAGCGGCTGTGCTTCCCGCCGGGCCCGCCCCTTTCGCCCGCGGTCAACATCCCTCCTATCTTGACGCATCAGCGCCACTACAGCTTGGGTCACACACCGAGAGATAGCTGTCGAAACGGAGGCGGTTTGCAGAAGTAGTAGCCGCACGTATTCAAGGGGCGGAAACTATTTGTTATGGAAAAATGAGCCGACAATGACGATAGATTTTGGAGTCGTATTCACTAAGTTATCTCGTTGCCCATCTTGGATATTTCCATTCCCAAGGGGAGGGGAGATGTTGAATCGAGACTTGTGACGTTCCAATGATTACAAGTAGCATCTAATACAACCAAGGTAAACTCAATGCTTCTGAGATCACAACACATCACTCTACGCAACCCGACTGCTGAATTACCACGGTTAGTGTAGCACTGTTCATCCACTTCGATTCCACTTGCTCGCAAGTCAGCTCTTGAATGCCGTTGCAGGTGATCCGGATACGTAGGCTTGCTGCTGTTCGTGATTCGCTCCGAACACAATTCCATGGAGTTTTGTACAAAGAAGCATCAGTCGTGTAGATACAGACCATTCAGCATACAGCGTTTCAGAATCATTCAGAATCTTGACCAACATAATCTGTGGCTGCTTCGAATTGCTTCGGTGAACTACACACCTCCACCATCGTAGGAAGGCGGCGTCACGCCAGCTGATGCGTGGGCACAACGTGCCATAGACATTTGAGAAAGATGCATACTATGGGAAAACAGATGCATAGGAAAAGCGCTACTGAAAGGAAAGAAGAGAGGAAAAGAGGCTATCTGGCTAGCAGAGGCTATCTAAGTGAGGGCAGGCGGCTGGCAACAGCGCACAGGCCAGGGCAGTGAGTCACTGGCCCTCGCACACATGGGATACTGATACGCTGCGTTCGTCAAGCATACGCCGGCAGATTTAGACCAACTACACATCCTATTCAACCTGGGCTGATATACCCGTTGCGCTCGAATCATCAGCCGAGCTCGTGGCCCAATTCCTCGCTGCATTAACTCTCATGTATCTGCCCCCCTAGGCACCGGACCTTTTTACGAGATGAGGAGCGCAATCCATCTGGCATGAATGGTCATGGATCCTCGAGCAAGAAAAGCTATAACGACAATGCAAGACCTTGAACCAGCAACATGGAAACGCATACAAAAGCTTTCTCTCGGGTGTCAGCATTCCCACAACGAGGGCAAAGGATGACGGTGGAGGAATCGGCTTATCGAGAGACACTAAACTTTCAACATAATCATCAAATGTTTGGAGGATGGCGACGCAGCGTATGGACAAGCCTGAGCGACGACACCATTAAGGAAGCTTTGCAGTCCCAATCGCAAACCAGGTATGACCAGCTATAAATTACAGCCGTACTAGCAGCATCAAGTATTTCCAAGGACATTGATATATCAGCACAAAGTTTCAGTGGTAGCATTGGACCTCGTGAACATCAGTTGCTCGGTCCTCAACGCTCCATATCACAACCGCCGTAACTTACCTCGCCTATAATAATTTACGATTACCATTATCCAGGGTCTCAATTCCAAGCACAGAGGTGACTGGAAATTGTAGGGTCCTCGTGTTTCCTCGGGGGCAAGGTCATGATTAGAACTTCCACACCAACAGCACTGACCAGAGTATTTTATAGGTCGATTCTCAACTGTACATTTAAGTGCTTAGGAACAAGAGTCCCTGTTCATGATCCGTCTCCTGAAGCCAAGTGTTTGAGCGTGTCTGTTGGCTTTCTACTAGTCCAATCAAGCAAATATGTGAAGCTGCTGCCTGTAGTGTCCATTGCAAGGGAAGGAGCTATGTGAGCTTTGAAAATCACGCGACAGCTGGGAATCGCTTTGAGGAGGAAAGAGCGTCCTCATACCTGGAAAGAGCGTCCTGCTCGCTCAGCAATACCATAAAACGCGTGTCACAGTGCTCTGGACAAGCTCTTCGCAAGAGAAAACACAACAACATCACAAAACAAGAACAAGAAGAAGAAGAAGAAGAAGAAAAAGAAGAAAAATGAAGTTTTCAAAGTTTTTTTGCGCCTTGAGCGCCAACGTTTGGCCCATCGTGGCCACCACCCCTTCCCTCCCCACCACCCTCCTCACCACCACCACCACCACCACCATTGCGGCTGCGGCCGCCGCCACCACCACCATCACCACCACGATCACGGCCGCCCTCATCGCCGCCACCCCTCCCGTCGCGGCCGACCCAGCTCCGACCAAGTGGAGCTGGGTCATTGTGGGGATGGCCACGCTGTCGGCCGCGGTGGGCGGCGCGGCCGACAGCGTGGCCACCCCCGTGGCCCAAGAACTGGTGGCCACGTGGCGCCGGGCCCACGAGGCCAAGAAGAAGAAGAAGGAGGAGGAGGAGGAGAAGCAGCAGCAGCAGCAGCAGCAGCAGCAACAACAACAGCAGCAGCAGCAGCAGCAGGAGCAGGGGGCGGAGGAGAGAGAGGAGGACGAGGAGGAAGACGAGGCGGAGGGGGACCACCAGAGGACCCAGCAGGAGCTGGAGCAGTGGATCGTAAACTTTTTTGAGCAGCAGCAGTAGTCACCTCGGAAGGTGATATGAAATTTCGATTCGTTTCTCTTTTTACCATCACACAAATATTCTGTTCCTGGAGTGATTCGATATTAACTATCTCTTCCCAGATGCTTACAAGATTTTATCAGCATATATATGGGATATGTGCTCACTGACATAGTCCAATACATTGTCGGCTAAAATCGACCTTTTGCCCATTGGGCCACGCATACCCGTCAAGGATCCTAGAAAATCCAGCACCTCGTTTATAATAATTGCGACAGCCTTTCTGTCGACACCAGTATACCTTAAATCCCTCTTCGTCGAATGTCAGATCGTACGAGTCGGGGTCGAGGGACTTATACCACATGGAGCTGATAAAATCTTCAGAACCAAGTGGCAACGTTCGTCTGTATTTCAGTTGCAGACAAGGCTTCCCGCTATGGCAAGGGAAAAGCTTGACTGAACAGTCGCCGGGCCCGCTGCCCAAAATCTTCGCCACGTGTAGCTTTGAGGTTGCATCACACGTTCTTGTTGTCTCTGGATCCGCGCGCTCGTGACGTTGGGTCCAGGCCCAGAGACGGAGCCGGGAAGACACCGGCGGCGGCGGTTGCCACGAGCCGCCCAATCGTCTTGCAGGGTTCATATGGCATGTCTGCTCGGGATGCAGAGGCCGGCAGGGACGCCAACCAGCCTCACCCATGCCCTCAAAATGAAAACAGTCGCAAACATTGGGGTCGAAACAACCGAGCTCCGGGGGTGCCATGCCGGGCTCTCTGTCTGGGAATAGGAAGCGCCCAGCAGCACCATCACCGTCACGAACTTTATTCAGGAGCCGAGTCCTCAAGGTATCGGCGCTGAGGGGCCAGTCATCTAGGTCGACAGGCAGGTGTGCGGTCCAGCGCATGCTGAGTTTGAAAGGGTGGATGAGTCGGACAATCGGGTGCGGGTAGTCCACGCATGGGCAGTCTTGATTGCTGTAGGGGTTTGACGCGTGAGGATCGCCCTCGGGCCTGCGTCTGAGATCCTGGCATGCTACAATATGGCTGCTGTCCTCGCACTTGAGTTTGACCTTGATCCAATTGCCCTTCCAGTCTCCTGGCATATCCTTAATCTTGCATCTCAAGCCCTCCAGGTCAGATAAGTAGACGATACCGCCGTTGTGGGCACAGATCCGGACAAAACTCCGGCGGGCAATACACACCCGGTTCTCTGGTCTGCTTCCATCGCGCTCAGCCGGTTCGAAGAGGCAAGCTGGATGGTCGGCCTCGCATTCGGAGCAGTGAAGATACCTGCGCAGCCGCGCGACCCGGCGCCCCCAGCACTCCTCGTCGTCGGCAGCCGCAAAGCACCCTGCGCAGTATGCGTCCTTGTCTAGTCTGCGCATCAGGTCGGGGCGGTCGCCTACATGCCACGGACCACCCACCCCCTTGCTCTGGAGGCGGATCTCGCGCTTGTGGCCGAGGTGGTATATAGATTGCAAGCGCGGCCACGTGAGCGGTCCTTGGCAGAAACGCGATGAGTAGGTGCGGTGTCGCGTGAGGATGACAGGAGCGCACAGGGCTGGGAAGCGGCGGGCCGCGCGCCGGAAGCACTCGATGTCTGCGTCGCTATCGAGCATGTGGATTATCCTGGTAAGCACGGCATCCGGGAGGCGGTGGAGTAGGCTTAGTTGTGAGTTATGCCAGGATGCTGCGATGAGCGGGTCCATCTTGATGTGGGAAGGAAGACCGCGGTTCGATTGAGAATCTTGTGGCTGTGTGTGGGGAGCTGGGATGGTCTTCAGCATAGTACGGGTTGTCTGTGGAGGCCTGCCGGGTGGAAGGGCAGGGTCAGCTATGGCACGGGGAGGAAGCTCCGTGTACGGCGGTGGTGAAAGGTGGAGGACAGGCGGTGCGGTTGAAGCTGGCGTAGAGGTTGACGGCATTGCCACGACCCCGTTGGTGGTATTACTGGTCGTAGCACAGGAAGCATTGCCCAAATCGTTTTGCCGACGGCGATGACGGAAGAACGGGATATTAAAACGGTCAAACAGCATCGTTGTATCTGGTTTTGTTTATGTCTTATGCTTCAAGATAATCTGTGCGCTTAAGGAAGAAGAAGGACAGGAGGTACAGTAGAGAGAGCGTTGTCATCAGTTGAGGATGGGGAGACGAAAAGCAGACCATTCTCATTATAAGCCAACCTTGTCCCCCTCATCTGCAACGAATTCACATGTGAATATGCTAACAGTACAGCGGACGGCAATCAATAAAGAACTAGCTCAGCTGAATGCCAGTACTTGCGCATCTGAGGCATAAGTTAGTAATTAGCCTCTCCAAGCGTGCTTAAGTATAACGCCTATTAGACGTTCCATTGCTAGTAGAATAGATTAGCTAAGTAGTCCTTTGTAATAGGTCTTGGACTTCTTATATCAAGACCCTAAAGTATAAGTGAGCTGTAAGCTTCTGCAAGTGATCATAGCGTACGATATCCTACAAGAGTCAATCTACAGGTTGCATTTGTGGACCTAATGATAGATTGTAGCATGGAGGGTTTTGACTATCGTGCAAGTACCGTACTAGAGAAACCCGAACCAGAAAAACAGAAAAGAAGAAGGAAAAAGAAGGAAGAAGAAATAAGAAGCAAAGCAGAAGGCTACTAACTCTATGGTTCAGCATCAAACAAGTCAGGGTCAGGGTCAATATATGATAAAGCACAGGGTCGGGCGGGGGGTGAAATACTCCTCGACCCTATCCGAGTCGCTAAAACAAGATCTAAATAGAACCGAATGCAGGAGTCTATACCGTTCTTTATCTCAAGATAAAATGTTGGTAGGCGACCCTCTCATCCTGCAAGCTATTCTAGACTTTGCCTGCCTCCGTTTAACGCACATGGTTGACATACCCTGCATAGCTCTGCGTCTAAGAAAACGATGATTGAAGAAGACAGTGTGTGGTCTAGGCATTAATCAACAATCAAGGTGGCTCACCAAAGTCAATTCGTTATGATTTACTATATTCTGCTTTGATGGATCTGGATCTGGGCTTGTTTAGGAAGGTACTGCAATCTGTTATAAAAGAGTGACTATAAAGCTTGATTCCATCTATCTAGGCTATCTAGAGATTGAAGAGGAGGTTTATTTATCTTTAAACGATCGTAAAAAGGCCTTAATTAGTTAAGGAATAAATCCCTTAGTCCATATACATTAAACGCCTTCTAATGCCCTCGTTATTTGGAGAGGGCAATAATTATAACGATTATAAAGATTATGCCTTATTCATTAATATACCCCTATAAAGTGCTATTTTTTTATATTATCTAGCTAGATAATCTAGTATTATTACTTTTCTATTAATATTTTATACTAGCCTTATCTTTTTTAGTATTACTGCCTAGCAATAGCTATTTAAAGGCTTTATTAGGCTATTAGCTAATTAATCTTTAATAGGCACTTACTTAATAAGAATTTATTTTACTAATATCTTATTGCGCATAAAGTATTCTTCTAAGGAAATATACTCTATTTGCTAATAGAATTTAGGGTTTTTTATTAGCTTAATAGCGCTTTAATTATCGCATTTAACTATAAAAACTAATAAAATCTTTAGTTTAATAAGAAGGTTTCTAATTTAGAGCTCTATCTATATTCTCTTGCAGATAGCATAATATTCAGCCTCTATTATTAAAGTTATTATGCAATCTATTTATTTAAAACGCTATATTACTATGCTATCTTCTATCTATATAACTATATTATATATTAAATAGCTTATAGATTTATCTCCTTTCTAGTCTAAATTTACCTAAATAGATATAAAAAGCCTTTTCTCTAAGCTAACTAATTTATAGCTGAAATATTTGTTATTCTAGTAAATCTATAGCATTTATTATTGCTTATTGCTAATCTTAAACTAAAGCTTTTAGTGCTTTAATAATAGCAAAATCTATATTTAAGAAAAGCCTAATTCTCTACTAAGAGGTTATAACTATATTTTAAGATTATAGATAGCAGAAAAGCAAAATTAGGCCTTATTTAGATTATTAAATATATTAATTAGCTATTGCCTAATTAATATATTATAATATCTCTATTTAAGGCCTAGCATTTATATAATCTAGCTAAAGCTAAAGATTCTAATGCAAAAAGAATAGATAAGAATTTTATATCTTTATAGCTGCTTTTTAAAAGCAATTATTTAGCATATGCTTCTTAAGCAAGCTTAAGGGAGTATTAATCGCAATTTCTAGTAATAAATACCTCTAGAAAATAGGCTGCTTAGCTTAAATCCTTAATATTAAATCTTTCTAAAAGGCCTTATTTAATAAGATTAATATTTATTTATTTAGAGCCTATTAGAAAGAGATTATTAATATAGCTATAAATAATAACTTTTAGTTAATAGTTAATAAGGATTACTATATTACTATAAAGCTAAATAAAGCCTATCTTAAGAAATTTACTAATTAGCTTCTTCTGCTATTACTATAGCAATTGCTTAAGGCTATAAAGCAACTTTATTATTTAAAGAACTTGCAGCTTTAAGGGGTTAAATCTAATAGTATTTTCTTTAGAATATTTAGCTAGAAACTTTGCTAAGCTATTTAGCATTTTAATAAAAACTTCTTTCTTAAGGTCGCTATTTAGAAAGGCTATTACTATATTAATTTAATTAATTTCCTAATTAAGTATTACTGCTAAATAAAGGAAGATTCTTTAAATTAGTGCTTTATTAATTAATGCAAATATTTTATTAAAATTAATGCCCTCTTATTAAGTAAATCCTTATATTACTGCTTAAATCTTATATTCTAAAACCTTTTTATTTTTATTAAGCTTTTTCTTAAAAATATATTATATTCCTAAAGTATAATATCTAAAGTATTATTCTTAAGCTCAAAATACTCTTAATTAAATAAGATTTCTAAGCTCTTTATATAAGCTAGCGCGCTATTTAGCTTAATTATAATTGCAAAAGGCTTTATAAAGTATACTTAGTTTATTTAGAGATAAGGATACTATATTAGCTAAAAAATATAAAATCCTAGCTTTAGTAAGCTTTTAGCTTAATATAAGCGCTAGTATTTATTTAATAACTAGCTAGCTAATAATAATTATATTAATAGTAGTACTAATAAGCCCTTTAATAGAGATTAGAATCTTATAGCCCCCTTAAATCTTATATATTATAAGATTTGCTATAGTAATAATCTTTTAGCAAAGTATACTAGATTATTTAATTAGATATACTTTAAACTAAGTAAAAGGCTTTATAATATTCGTATTTAGCAGCTAATTTAGTATAATACTAAGCTCTCCTCTTAGCTCGAATTTATTGCCTTATTAATAATATTTGCTAGAGATATAAACTATGCATTACTACTTAGATATAATAGCATTACTTAGATCTAGCTTATAATTATTGCTTAAAAGGTATTTATTAAAAAAAGCTTTATAAAGATACTAATTTAGTATCTTTATTCGATTATTAATAATAAAATTTATAATAGCTACTGCTATCTTAAATAAATAGGGCTATAGTAAGTATAGCATTTTTAGATTCTCTATCTAGCAGTATGCCTTTTCTATAATAATGCAATTTAAATATTTAGCTAGACTATTCTATTTAAATATATATAGCAATAATAGCATTAGCCTAATCCCTTCTTTTCTAAGCTACTATTAAAGCTTATTTTCGTCTTTTCCTAAAAGCTCTATACTATTATCTATATAAACTCTTTAAATCTTAGCTTTTTACTAATAATATAAGGTTTTAAGCATTCTTAAGATCTTCCTAAGGCCTAATTCCTTATTAGAAAGTATAATAAATTAATAATAAGCATATTTTCTTTTAATAGTAAAGATGCTATATTATTTGCTATTTACCCTTTCGATTGCTATAGAAAAGGAATTAAAATGCTAAATCTTTTTAGCGCTTTTAGGCTTAGTAAATCCTTAGCTTAGTATATGCTTAAGAATCTTTCTATAATTATAGGCTTTATATATAAAGTCTCTTTTCTATTTAGAAAAAGGCACTTCTAGCTTAATACTAGCTACTACTAAAGCAGTCCTTAGAATAGCTTCTTTACTAATATGCTCTAAGCATTAATGCTATTTAGCTAGATTAATAGCTAGAGCTAAAGATTTTATAGCTTTATTTAAAAAAAATACTATATACTATTAGAGTAATAATATTAAAGTTATTATTAAATTATATAATTATACTATATCTTTAGAGCTTAAGAAGATTAAAGTTTTAAATTCTTAAGCCTTTCTTATAAAGATATAGAATACTAATAATATCTTAAGCAAATTTAGGGCAGAAATATATCTAATATAAAGTAAGATTATTAATAGTACTATTAACTTTGCACTTTAGCTATACTATTTTAACTTTAAAGGAAATAACTAGACCTTCTTTTATAATAATAGCTAGCATATTTATTAAATAATTAATACTAGTAAACTTTTCTTTAATACTAAAGATATAGCAAATAGTATCTATATTACTATAAATCTCTTATTAATAGAGTTATTAATAGAAATATTAATATTATATAAAGAAGAAAATATAATAATAATATATAATTAGCAATAATAGTTTCTATATATTAAGGTCCTTAGAGAATTTAATATATTTAGAGCTTAAAATAGCCTAATTTAAGCTTTCTAATTAGCTAGATTTGCAATAAGCATTAAGTATAGCTTAAAAGAAGAGAAAGGCATACTAATAATCTTTTTCTTTAATAGCTTATTATTTAAATATAAGATTTGCCTCTTAAGTGCCTATATTTCTACTTTTTTTACTATTCTTTTTCTTTATTTTTCCCTTATATTTTTACTTATCTTTTTTCTGCCTTTTCTTAAGATAAATAGATTAATAATTATTAGCTAAGTAGTTATAATAAAAGTATATTTTATTATTCTTTTTTCTACTCTTTTTCTTCTTTTATTATATTATAAACTTTGCGCTTTCGAAAGTCTTTAAGTTCCTTACCTTATTAATATAATTAGCTTAAATAGCTTTAAAGATAAAGTAGCCTTAAGGGCTTAAATATATAGATTATCTAATGTATATAATCTACTAAGAATATTTAGTTTAAATACTCTAAATAAAGTTAATCTAATACTTTATATCTTCTATCTAATAGCTAAAAAAGACTAGCCTCTTTTTAATAAGATTAAAGGCATTTATATATTTGCTTAGGATTTTATAGAACTTGCTTTAAATAATTTAAAGCTCTATAAGAAGCTCTTAATACTAAATAGATTTAGTACTTATAGCCTAATCCCTTAGAATAAATTACTTAATAATTAGATTAAAGATATAAGCAATAAGAGCTTTAGCCTCCTTTAAATAAAACTATTAAATTATTAAATTAATAGTAGCTAATTTAATATTTCTATCTAAGAAATTATTAAGATTAATTAAAATTGCTATTAAGGCCTTATTAGTATTAATTAGATAGCTTTTTTCCTTAATCTTTAAGAAGAGGAGTTTAAGCAAGTTAAATTTGCAATATTTAAAGAGAAGCTTCTTTATAGCGGGCTCCTATAAAGGCTAATTGCCCTAATAGAGATAATCTTTCTTGCTAAGTTGCTTTAAGGCTAAAGAGCTTTCCTTTCTATTCTTAATATTAAATATAGTAGTTAATAAATAAGGGGGTTTTTTATAAGTAGTTAATATGCTTAGCTAAGCTATTTTCTCTAGCTATACTTAGCTTTCTTTAGAAGGCTATTAAACTAAAGCCTCTAAATCTATAAATGCGCTATATTCGCATTCTAAATATATATTTCTAGTATTAATAGCCTCTTATTAATTAAATATAAAGGATATAAAGTATAGCTTTAATAATAAGAATAATAAAGAGAAATTTTAGTATTTATAAATATAAAAAAGATATATTAAGCACTAAGCCTAAATAGGCAATAAAAGATGCAATATAAATAAATTCTAAACCGCTAGAGCTAAAGATTATAATTATATTAATAATATATTATAAAAGAGTAATTATAAAGCTTAATTCTATTTATCTAGGCTATCTAGAGGTTGAAGAGAAGGTTTATTTATCTTTGAATAATCGTAAAAAGGCCTTAATTAGTTAAGGAATAAATCCCTTAGTCCGTATGCATTAAATGCCTTCTAATGCCCTTGTCGTTTGGAGAGGGCGACGATCGTGACGATCGTGAAGATCGTGCCTTATTCATCAACACAATCAAAGAAAAAGAAAACATAGGGAGAAAATAAGGGAAAGGCAATATATGATCTCTTAAGGCTGCACGGCTTATGGCCATGGGATTTCTGATTAATGATTTAGACCTTGTATTTATATCTGACATCTACTGACTTGTAACAAGACTAAGAATATTGCTTGCAGCAATTCTCAAGGCGTCGCACACAAGGTTCGCGTAACATGCTCGAGCTGAAATCGCAAACTTTGCTCGATCCTCCTCAATGATACAATGGATGTATACACCTCGGTGGCCCTCAACGAGAAAGCCACCCTCGTCCCACTCAGCATCATCTTGACCCTGAGTACTAGTGAAGCCAATCTTGAGATCCTGTCCTGATCCTCCACGGTGCGTTGCTTCCCAAGCTGGGGTACGGAAAAGCTCCGGCACGCGCGCCTCCATATCTGCATCAGTACCTTTTCCTGCGAGCTTCATTGCCTCGATAAGCATATACATATGCTTGACATACCCGCGTCCATCAGCAGCGGCCGACATTAACTGAGTATACGCAACAGCTGCGGAATAGAACGAGGCTAGCATATCGGCCTTTGTGTTTGCATTGGGCCAGTTCCGCGATGGGGCTTCGTTGGTCAGCTTTCCAATCGCAGACGCAGCAGACTCGATGAATGCTTTTACTTCTGGGCACACTGTCTGGACCCAGTCGATGCGGCCCCGCGCGAAGATCGCAAGGGAGACAATTTCCCAAGCTGGACGCACCTCTCGGTCTACAAGGTACACTGCCAGGAGAGCCGTCAAGTAAGCAGTTGCCTTGGCTGGGACTTTGATATCCCGAAGAGATTGAGACCCCAGACCGTGAACCGATACGTAGCGGTGATCGAGTGGGCCATAGGACGCGCCCCGCTGTTGGATCTTGTCGATGCGCTGTAGGATGCGGTGGTTGATGTTCCAACCGAGCTCCTGGACTGGAGCTGCCACTGTTACCGGACACGCTGAGGCAGCTATCACTCCTTCTGCCATTTTCGAGAAGAGAGACTGTGTCATATAGTGATGCAATGAGCGCACGTCCATACCGTCAAGCTTCGTATGCTCAAAGATGCTTGCCGATACGCCATTGGCGCTCACTGCGAATTGAATTGGCTTATCCGACCATCGATTGGAGAACGGACGCTCTTGACCGTTCAGAAGAAACTGCATATGGCGTTGAGCGGCAGTTTCAGGTGCCTCGTCGTCTAGGCAAACGATGAAAGCGCACGTGTCAAGAGCCTTCAAAGTGACTGCGTTGTATGGGTCACACTCTAGTTCAGACCGCATCTGCGCCCAAGCATCACGGTCGTCTGCTGTGAGACTGGTAACGGTGGGCCGTGGTTCTTCCGAAGCATTGAAGATGGTCAAGTAAGCTGCGTATACAGCAGCCAAGCCTAGCGTCTCAGTGGAGTTGGAAAGGGTTAATCGGAAAACATGCCCACGTCTAAGAACGGCAATTGTCTGGTTCGGGGCGTAGTGTTCCATCCTATCCACGCCGATTCCAGGCAAGCGGGTTGCGTGAAACATCCAGTTCCGAGCTTCGGAATCCATAGGAGCCCCGTGCAGTATGTCTGGATCCATGGTACCGCCTATCACGCGACGAGCAAAGTCGAAGGCTGCAACGGTAAGTATCGTAGCTCGTACCGCTTGTGAATGAGACGGGGTGCTGAGCGGATGACCGAGCGTAAAAGTGCTGTAATCCTGCAATGGCTCACGACGCTCAAGATATACCTGACGCTCGTAGGACGCAGCAATCGTGGCAACTGTCAAGGACTTGAGCTGTTGGTGTAGAAGAGGGTTGAGCTGTTGGAGGAACTGTTGAATAGCGACGCTGGTCGCACGCTGCTCCTGTATGGAGTCAACAGCAAGCCTCGAAGATTCAAACATTCGCAGAGTGACATCGAGAGGTTGGTATGGGAGGATTGGTGTCTCCTTCGGTAATCCAGACCTTGCATCCGTTGGCTCGGGTAGTAATGATGCTGGATAAGGCTGTAGGTCCACAGAAAGACTGACACTGCTTTGTGTGTCTTGTGTGGGAGCCTTTTGGCCATCGTCTAGCTCTCTATGGCCTTCTTGAGAGCGTTTAACCACTTTTCGAGCGAGCTCACGGATGGTCTGATCAAGCAGTATCTCTGATGATTGGATGGGAGCGTGATATTCACGCATAATCCAATTTCGCAATTCGATCGACACTAGAGAATCAACACCAAGCGCAATTATAGAAGTTTCGCCTGGGTCAATCCGCTCAACACCAACTGAGATCAAGCGCGCAAGATGGCGAGCTACAGCCATAGCAACATAATCTGTCGCTGTTTCCAGATCACCCGAATCAACTGCTTCAGCAAATGACATAGTGCCGTTATTGGAAGAGGACGGCGCTCTGCTAGCCGATGCAACGGGAGAAGTGCGGGCGACGTGGGAGAATAAAGCAGATCGAACTGTCCCGTGGTGCGAGGCAGAGTTTTGCAGCGACGATGACTCAAACCCAATGATGCTTTGGGCCTGATGAGCGCTCCCGATCATGATTCCGAGCGATTGGTCGAGGTAGCGGGACAGCTCACGATGGCCGATCATTTTGAGTCCCGCACGGCCAAGAGCACTATATAGAGGGCATTAGCACTGCATCCGAAAGCTCAAAAGGGCAATAAAGAGAGGAGGAAAACTTGGAGGTGATTGGGCATCTTAAGGGGCTGAGTTTCTTTATAGGTGGCTCATGTAGCTGTCAAATTCTCCAGGCTGCAGGAAGTAGAGTTTCTTTTGTGATGGATCCGACTGAAAATAATGTGGAAATCTAACTCACTCTGAACGGGTCTTGTTATCGGCCGTAAAGACGGCACCTTCTATCCATCCAGGACTAAGTGCCATGTATCGGCACTTGCCTGTCCTTCGAGCCCAAGCAAGAGCTTCCTGGACACTATTCCCGGCGTTATAATTTGCCTGACCGCTCGTGCCGACTGTGTTGGTAGCAGAAGACAGCATTAGAAAGAATTCTAGATTCGAGGACGCAAAGGCGCGCTCGAGAGCAAGCGTGCCATTGACCTTGACCTGACTCGCTAGTAAGAAGTGTTCGTGAGTCATCGAGTCTAGAGTGCGGTCCTACATGATCAAAGGTCAGACTTCTATATTCATAAACTGAGAGCTGCAACGTGACATATAGACTCACTACAAGAAAAGCCGCAGATTGAATGATGCCTCGCACTGGCGGTATGCCCAGTCGAAGGAGCTGGGTGACGACTTGCTGAACACTCTCCTCTTGGGTAAGATCACATGAAATGCAATATAAATTGCATCCAGGTCTGATATCGCGGAGCTGGTTCTGTAGTCGACTGTGCTCCTTCGAGTCCATAGCATGTCGTGAGAGTGTTACTAGATGTTTCGCCCGTCGATGAGCCATCAAGAAAAGAAGACGTCGACCGATATCACCGAGACCACCGGAAATCAGGTACGATGCGTCATCTCTGCCCCATCCTGAGTCCTGTGCATGTACAGAAAATGACACTGGCACAAGTGATTTCAGGTGAACTTGAATAACCACCCTATCGTACACATCGCTTTCGATAATTTGGAGTGCCCTGGACACATGGCCTACCGGACGAATGCATATACTGAGTCCCGCGCTTCTTAGGTGGTGTAGTAGCGCGTCTGTAGCCTGTGCAACCAAGTCCTTGACGGCCCCAGGGCGCTCAGTCAACAGCTGCATGATGTCGCAGCAAAAGACTGTGGAGTTGCGCGGAAGATTCGGAATGGCTACAGTCCCTCCGAGGATTTCGGAAGGTGAAGCCCGTGGGGAGAGGATGGCGACACTGCCAAAGGGTTTGAGATGAGCGAGCAAATGAGCAGAGATCTCAGCTGTACTGGTTTGCACGACAACATCAACAACTCTCGTAGTCGGTGTTTTCTCAAGTCGCGATCCGTGACTAAGGAGAATATAGTCTTCTGAAATCCCAAGCTGTGCTGTGATCTCACTAGCCTCCGAAGTTGTGGCAGCGCTAGCGATGATGTGTGCCCCAATGGACTCCACGACCGCAATTACCGCCCTGCCCATAGGACTCAGGGGCTCACTTATAAGAACATGACATTGAGCCGAGAGACGCAATGCTTGACGAAAAACGTACGAAGCTGCCATAGCGTCGAAGAGCATCGCTGTCTCCGGTATAGCCGACGTGGTTGATGACACTCGTGCCACGGACCCACGGGCCACACGCACTCGATTGGCACCTGACACTGGCGCCACAGTGATAACATAATCTCCGGTGGAAATGTCCGTGACTTGGTTGCCCACTCTGGTAACCGTGCCTGTGTATGCGCAATGAGAGGCCCCGAGCCCGGCTTTAGACAACAAAAAGCTTCGTGTCTCGATTTCGACTTCGTCATCACCAAAGATGCAATGCTGTTTGTTTGCCTCGAAAATGGCCGGCCCGGTGCTCGCACGAGGCCCTCGACTCGAAACTTCCGGTGAGAATGAGATCGTGCTCGAGGTATCCAAGAAGCGACACAATCGGATTTGTGTATCGTTGGGTATCTCCCCATGGACGGTGTAGTTGACAGGTCCATCAGGTAGAAGACGCGGCACGAGAACAGCGGCTGCATTGTCTACGCGATATTCTCTCTCTCGATGGTTGTTGTCAGAGCCCAGGATGCTTCCAAGGACATGTAGGAACCGGGCATGTCCCTCTGTGTCTTGGGCATAAAGGATATCAGGAGCAACATGGACTGTAGTAAGAAATAAGTTTTCGTTTTCAGAGTGCGCCGTGCGTGCAACGCCAGTAATCTGGTGCATTGGCAACAGATGGCTGGGACTGAGCCAGAGAATCCGTGTGGACTGCTTTAACAAAGCAATAGCAGCGTCAAAGTAAGATGAGTCGGATAGAATAGGTAGATATTCATCCTCAATGACCAGGATAGGGCCGGAACCAGTCGCCCGGGCATTAAGTGTATCTCGTGAGACACTACTGCCGCGCGCACGCATTCCATCAGCTAGGCACTTCACCCAGACTTCAGAATCATCACGTTGTGAATGAGTCAGTATTTGAATGTGGTCCGGTACCTTCAAAATACTGTCCATCGCAACTGGTCGCGCGACAATAATGAAGCTAGAGCGTACAGTGTCGCGCAGCGACAATTGCACGTCTAGGTGACTTCGAGAGAGTTCATTGCGCCCGAGTTGTTCAGCGTCGTCTTTGACTTCCATAATGAGGAACCCTGTAGGCTTGAGAAGGGTCGATGCTTGATCCAGACGATGGGTATCAGAGACGAGAATCATGTCATAGGATTTTGATTCGAAACCTTGCTCGTATAGGTCTTCTTTCGAGTCCAAGGTACGGTAACGAACTGGATAGCCCCAAAGCTGTCTGCGTGCGTCGTCAAGAGCACTGGGCATCTCTTCCGCAAAGTCATAAGCAGACAAAACGTCTTGGTAATTGCTGAGAGCGCTGAAGAATGCGAGGGAAAGGCTGACATGACCTGCTCCAATCTCCAGTACCGAGATGTTGACATTCTTGTGCAACACAAGGCTGAGAAGTTCCTCCAGAGTTGGAGTCAGAGATAGATCACCCGGCCGCAGAAAGTCCACGTCATGTTGCCACTCAAGACGAAAGCAATCGCCAGGCGTGGTAAGCGCTTCATCGATCAACTTCGGCTGTGCGCTGAGACTTCGTAATTCGATGCCTGATGCCATCAAGACCGTTTTTTCTGAGGAGGTCACCGCCGTGTCAGCATATGCAGTGCGGAAGTGACTTGATAGCAGAGTCGTCGAAACTACAAGTTCAGAGGAGGGTGCGCATGGCAAGGAAGTCGTTTCCGGGAATATAAGCTCGTCGATGTGAACTGGCATGACAGAGCCCTGGCCTAGGTGACGTGTTACCAATGGGAGGGTTGTATGCAGCATAACGTCCAGGGTTGTGGGATGTATGAGATGAGGCTGCTCATAACCTCCGGGCATCTGAGCGGCGGTGTCTGCAATGGTAATGAACGTAGTTGCGCTTGAAGCATCGGCTTTGAGACTTATGCGACGAATTCCTGCAAATGCTGGCCCGTAAGCATTTCCAGACAAGGCCATCTCGCCGTAAACCTGTTCTGCTTGCAGAACTATGTCACCAGGCGAATTTCCCGAGTCCTGTACCTGAGATGTCTTAAACGAGATGACGCTGGATTCGCCTCCAGGCCCCATCTGCACAAGAATCCCTTCGATACTGCCCGTGCAATGCTCATGCCATTCTCCATCCCAGAGAGCAGTCACTCTAAAATCGAAGCCGAAAACAGCACCGGTTCGCGGGGTAAGGCTTAGCTGCGCCTCAGTGCGTTGTGGTCGCTCAGGTATGACAAGGGCTCGAAGAAATGAAACGTTCTTCATTACTATCGCCTCAAGAGACTGCTGCGGGTGTTGAGCTCTATGAATCTGCCTCATAGCCTCGATTGCCATGCAAAGGTAGCCAGAACCCGGGAAAACCACTTGAGAATCGATTCTGTGGTGCTCGAGCCACGGCAAGGTGGCAAGTCCTATCATGTGGCGCCAACGAGGCTCGATGGATGTAGTATCCATGGCACGAACGCCCAGAAGGTCGTGGTACGGATCGCGACGCATATGATACTCTCGACTCACCCATGATTCAGACGAATGCGTCTGTGAGTGGTCCCCTAAAGCTTTTGTCAGCATTCATGCGCCGCAAGATGACTGCGATGCCGCTTAAAACATAAACACTCACATTGGTATGGTGGCAGGTCGGTTAGAACGGTGCTAGTATGCGGGTTGGGGCACAATGTTGTGGAAGAGTCAAAGCGCAGCCTGACACCATGCTCAAATAGATTACCTACAGTGGTCAATACACTCGTGAGTGCGTCGACCTTTCTGAGGAGAACAGAGAAGTAGTCCGGCGACAGTTTCGAGGGCGATGAGCCCGCAAGACACTGACGAATCGGTCCCGCAAGCGCAGAGTGTGGTCCAATTTCGACAAGAAGGAGATGCTCAGTGCTGGCCAGAGAATTGACAACCGCTTGCATCGCGTCACTAAATCGCACCGGCGAAACAAGATTGGCTATCCAGTATTCAGCACCGAAGCCAGATGATTTAGTAGTCCCGGTCACCGATGAGAAAAAGACAACAAGATCAGGGCCAGGTTTAGCGTCCATGCAAGAGTCGAGTTCAGCAAGGCGTATGCGATATTCGTTTGCTACAGCGCTCATGTGGTGCGAGTGATAGGCAGTGTCGACAAGCAGACGCCTGTGGAATATCTTTCCTCCCTCGTGATCAACGGCGACGGCCAGTCGTGCCACAATTTCGTCCACAGCCTCCGCATCTCCGGATATGGTCACGCTTTTAGGACTGTTGATGCAGGCAATTACAGCTCTGCCCCGAGTCAAGCCCTCAGTGAAAGGCAAAGCCTCAGCGTGACCTAGACCGACTGATAGCATTGCGCCGGAAGGTAGTCCTCGTGCCCTGACAGCAGCAGCCATAAAGCCGCGATGATAAGCCACGGCAAGAGCCTCTCGTGCACTCAAGTAGCCTGCTGTGTAAGCTGCCGCAATTTCCCCGCTGGAATGACCGACTACACCCGATGGTGTAATCCCAAAACTCCGAAGCAAGGCGATCAGGGCAATTTGAATTGCTGTTGTTGCTGGTTGTGCCATATTCGCTGTGTTGAGCCGGGTTGGTTGCGTAGCAGGACGAAGAAGTTCTTTTTCTAGGTCCCAGTCAGCGCCCAATTCGACGAGAACGTCTCGTGATGCGCAAATTGAGTTTCGAAAGACAGAAGATAGGGTTTCCTTCACAAGCAATTCACGACCCATTCCAAGCCACTGTGCACCCTGCCCAGTGAACACGAAGACAAGTCTTGGATTTGCACGTGCTGGCGAGATCAAAGAGGCTTTTTTCTTGGCGGCTAATTGTATTCGAAGAGACCCTATGTCGGGGGAAACACAACTGAAACGCCACGGCAGAAAAGAGCGGCGATGGCAGAGAGTGTAGGACAGATCTTCCATAGACATGCTCGAATGCTCCTCAAGCCAGGTCTGATAGGACGAGATCATCTTTGTGAGTGACAACTCGGTGTTGGCAGAAAGAATGAAGAGACGAGGACTTTTCCCAACGGGTCCAGGGAGCGACGTATATGTCTTGGGTTGAAATGGTGCACGCTCAAGAATGGCATGCGAGTTCGTTCCACCAAAGCCAAAGCTGTTGATGGAGACACGGGGAATTGTGGGATTTTCAGTGTTCTTTTGGTACGGCCACGGCACCAAAGTTGTAGGTATGTGCATGTTCTCAAGCGGAAGACCAGGTTTGAAACTCTGCAAGCCGGCTGTTGCAGGTATTTGGAGGTGGTCAAGAATAAGGGTCGCTTTCACAAGACTGGCGAGGCCACTTGTATTCTCGGTGTGTCCAATATTTCCTTTCATGGAGCCTACATGTAGAGGGACACTTCTTTTCTGCCCGGGGCTGGTGAAGACTCTAGAGATGGCTGTCAACTCTTCCAGGTCACCGGCCTGGGTGCCTGTACCATGGGCCTCAACATAAGGGATGTCCTAAGCTCTAGTCAGATACAGTGACAAAACATGTCTCCACCAGGTAATATATAGATATTCAAAGACCTACGAGCGGAGATAATTCAGTCCGTGCATAGACATTTCGGATGAGTTGTTCTTGAGCAGCACCCTTCGGTAGACCAGAGTTAGCTGCGAATATATTAGGCATCTGTTGCGTGATATAACCATGAGAGAAATTGGGAGACCAAGAGAAGGAGTTTTCGAGCTATGGAATCACCTTACATTGGGGTATGTGATGCTGGCGGCTGTAAAGCCATCCTGGTTGACGGCCGTGTTGCGAATCACCGCTCTGATAGGATCGCCATCTCTGATTGCCTTGTCGACTGATTTCAAAATCAACACGACGCATCCTTCGCCACGTCCATAACCATCACCACGGCTGTCGAATGGGTAACTTCGACCGCTACCACTGATGAGGTGTAGGTTGCTCATGCCAATTTGATGGTCTGGGTCCCTTTTTTTTTAACTTATTCAGCGGAAAGACTCCAAGTGAATTGGGCGGCGAACCACCAAGAAGTCTGGAAAGGGCAATCCGCACTTGATCGAACGGTTCTGCGGTAACCGCTGAGCGGGAAGGAATGGCTGAAGGATGCAACCTACATCGTCAAGTTTGCAGCTGCGACCAGAGCCGCATCGCATTCGCCATTGCGAAGACTCAGGCAAGCCTGGTGGACAGCAACGAGTCCGCCAGAACATGCTGTGTCAATTGTCATCGATGGGCCATGTATATCGAATGCATGAGAGATACGATTCGACAGGATAGCCTTTTCTACACCGGTGACGTAGTATACTGGCAGATTCACGGGGTCTCTGTAGAGGTTCCGCTCAAAATCCGCCGTAAAGCTTGCTGTGTAGACGGCCATGTCGGAGCCGGCAACAGACTCGAGCGTCAGGCCGGCATTCTCCATGGCTTCGTAAGACATCTCGAGGAGGAACCTCTGCTGTGGATCCATCGCGGCCGCTTGCTGAGGTGACAAGCGAAAAAATGAGTGGTCGAAGTCGTCCAAGTTCGCGTCAATGAAATGGCCACCCCGATGATTATTTGTGCCGTTGGGATCATCGCTGCTAGGGTGATAGAATGCTGCCTCATTGAAACGATCACTCGGAACAGGTGACCAGGTCTCGGTTATCCCCTCCAGTAATTCCCATAGCTGTTCTGGGCTGTTGGCTCCCCCCGGGAGTCGACACGATATTCCGATAATGGCGATTGGTATCGGAGGCATAGTAAGATGATGACTATATGATGTTCTTCGAGATGATTGAATATCTGATCAGAAAAATGAAGCCGTACAGACTAGGGTAGGCCAAAAAGTAGATTATAGACTGTTTGTTAACAGGGCAATATATATTGCTTAGATGCAAGTCGATTTACGCTTCATGACACAAGGAAACCCTAGCCCTGTTCAACCCTGAACATTTGCATATTCGACACTTCCTCATGATTTGCTTATGATCCGCTTAGTGATCCTCTCTGTGTACCGGATGGATCGTCGCATGCATTAGCTCCGGAGAGAAGCTAGCGTGCTGCCCACAGCTAGTGGCGTCGTCAGGGTCGCATTGGGAGCCGAACAATGCATTAGTGCTCTCTCTGTTGGTCGGAAAGTCGAACCACGACTGGTTGAAGGAGCAGGTAGATGTGACCTCGGGAGGCTGTACGATACGGTTTGAGCTACCAACAGCAGATGACAAGATTGGACGAAATTTCCGAAGGGCCGTGGGGGCGTAAAACATATCATTGCTTTTGCACAAATATATAATATGGGTCGAAGGTTGATTGGGCTTGCTGAAGTGCACACACGCATCATATGTCATCCTACTACGTAAGCTTACATCGCATGTGGAATCTGTCCGATGCTCCTGTCCGATGCTCTCGTGCTTCAACATCGTGTTATAGAGTTCTGGATTGGCATTGTCAAGCCCCCAATATCTCTTTCTCGACAGTCTTTGCCCCCACTATGTTGCTTACAGAATCAGTATCATCGTTTTCTACTCGCTCGAATATGGCTGCCACAAATTCTCAACCTGAATACATTGGCAATCAACTCTTGATATTCTTATGTGTCTTCACACCTCTTCAACTTTTCACTGTGATGCTGCGTTTCTACGCACGAAGCCTCACTGCGCGTCGTCATGGCCTCGATGACTGGCTTGTTGTTGCCTCCCTGCTGGGCCAGTTTGTCGCGACTGGACTTGCCATAGGTACGGTCATCAACGTTCATATCGAACAAACCAAAGCTCTAATCAGATTCGAGTCAGGCTCTCTCAAGCAAGGCGGAGTTGGGTACCATATCGAATGGGTTGAAGAGAACAATCCTGAGCTTGCTGTCATTTTCTTGAAATACCTACTTGCAATTTCAGCATGGTATTATGCGACTATCAGTCTTTCCAAGCTGGCAATCTGCGTTTTTTACCGGACTTTATTCCCTCAGCGTTCTGTGCTCGTCGTACTCGGTATAACAAGCGGCATTCTCATCTGTACTGCCGTGGCATCGATCGTGGCTGATCTCGCAGCATGCAGTTCATTCAACGACAATTGGGCTTCAACAGAGGTACAGAGCGAGAAGTGCATTGATAAGGAGAAGTTGTACGTCTGGAGTACATTCCCCAACATCGTGACGGATGTCGTTCTCTTGGCACTTCCTCTACCAATTGTTTGGAAGTTGCATGCGTCGAAAGAGATGAAAATTGCCTTGACAGCTACCTTCGTATTTGGAAGCATGTAAGCTCCATCCTGTGATTCCCGGAGCTCACGAGCTCATAAAAAGGCAGAACGCTAATATGGCCAATCAGCGGTGTTGTTGCCTCGATCCTGCGTTTCATCTCTTTCTCACAGACCAACTCCTTCATCGACGCTACATACCACGCTGTAGAACTCCTTATCTGGACAGTGGCAGAGCCAGGCATCTACCTGATTGCGGCCTGCCTCATGACCTACAGACCGCTAGTCGACAAGCTGAGTTTGAAACTACGGAAACAGGCTCAGCATTGGTCATCGGGCAGGTCAGCTATGTCCTCTGGGACACACCACACGGGACAGTCCAACAGAGTATATGCAAAGGCAGTCAATCCTCCATCCGGCAATGACCAGGCGCATGAGCTCAACAGTTATAGGTTCAACCAGGACAGGAGCGCTTTATTCATGACTGTGAGGACGAGGAGCGACGGCTTTGAGCAGCTAGCGGATGCAGACAACAGGCTGACCGGCCACACTCACTTGCCTGCGACGCGTATACTGAAGACGACGGACTTTCACGCTACTTGGGAGCAGACTAGTCAGCCTTGAAAGTGATTAAACACGGCAGGTGCTTGTATCCTCTAGAATATGCTTTATTTTGCCATTATTACATTCAGAGGACTGGGGATGAAGATATATAATACTCGTGCGAATGGCGGCATGAGGAGCCAAAGGCTTCACCTGTGTCAGGAATGGTCAGGGGAAGGTGTATGTTCTATTTCCATTTCTCAACAAATACATGATTTTGTTTCGGTGTTATGTCGCAGGATACACACACAGCATCTTGATATTTTGTGTGGTTACAGTGGCATGTAATTATTATCAGCTGTTAGGCACTTATCAAAAAAGTCTGACATGTTTTCTGTAATAACACAGAGACATAGCATGATATTTTGTCGGCTTACAGGATATTCAACAACCTTGATCCAAAAGACGAGAGCAGAATTCTAGCATGAGCCCTGTATCTGATTATTATAACTCCTACAAAACCCGATGTACTGCAGTGTCAAGTTTCACATAAGCATGACAGGTACTAAGAGCCTGACATCTACTATACAAGACCAGTCTCGGAGCCACATCCTAGGAAGCCTTGTACACAGTACAGAGGACAACTCCCGGTATCGCGGCCAGTTGGTCCCACTACATAACATAGGATCGGACAGGGATCGGACAAAAGTACTTTGCAGATGACCCGACGAGGCATTCGGCTTACTGAGTACAGAATCAACACTTGCTTGCTATTAGAGATGCAAAGTAGCACAGATGCAGCCGAATCGGAGTAATTGCTAACAGAATGATAAGCCGACACCCACTTACATTGATTAGGGGTTTCAGCTTGCAGGGGGTATAGAAAAGTTGGAGGGAGGTACATATTAGTGCGAGGGGGTACAGAAGTTCGGGGCAGTACAAAAGTTAACAAGAGGTATAGAAAAAGTAGATCTATAGAACTAACTAAGCAACCATAATTAGTAATATAAAATTAGCTTAGGAAATGCATGCTAGGAAAATGTTAAGTATAGGTTAAGAGTATACTTAATTTATACTTAATATATATCTTATTAAAATAATATTAATTAAAGAAAATATATTAAAATATATTATTTATTAATATATATATATAGTATATGCATATAGTAAGTATATTATATAATTTAACAAAAGATAAATTTTGTTCTATTCTTAAATAAGTAAATTGTAGATTATCTCCTTTTTTAGCACTATGATAACTATTAACTTTTATACTACCTTTAAACTTCTATACTTTTTATTAACTTTTTTGTATATTCTATTAGCTATAAGCTCCCTTTAATTATCTCTTTACTGGAGGATATAAAAGTTATAGTATCTTATGTCTGTGCACAAGCTATTAGATGTATAGTTAGGTGAATAGTGAAATTTGCAGACTATTGGGATTGCATAAACCAGACATTTATTTAGTCAATCATTATGCAGTCCATCAAGGACATCAACTTTCTAGACAGGTGACAAAACAATGTGTCAGCTCTGGGACCAATGTGACCCATTGTTTTCATCCTATCTAAGGGTAACATTGATTTCAGCCTTTCGTTCTGGGTCATACTCAAGCTTTGGGGCCTGTGGCAACCAGTCAAGTTTGTTCATACTTGAAATAGGGGCACACAGTATGCTACAAGGATCTTTTGTGCCCCCCCCACTCCTGTTTCTCCTGAACCGTGCTGCTATTCGCAGGGTTGTTAGTCTTGCTGTATCTACCAGGTTCATAGGGATTACAATGAAACAGTGAGGCGCAAGGGAGAGAGCTATTCCCCAGCGGCCTATTTTGTTCCGTAAAGACTATTGGACTTGCTGCCGCCCTTCTTTTCCCTATTGCACTAGTTCTATCAATACGTCCGATCCCAGTCTGTTCAGATAACGGCCGTACGATATTGGGCACGGTGTTGTACGACCGCGTCGCTCTGAGGCGGAGGCCTCGTGGGGGCCGCGAGACTGCTGTCTAGGTGAACTTGCACTTGCTAGCCGTCTGCATTTTGCGAGGAATGTTGCTTAAATTCAACGAAAAGTAAGTAATATCGAATGACATTCTATTTCGTGTTTCGAAATTATTTTTCAGAAACGTAAATAGCAAGATATTCTTTAATTAAAAGGTTATAGCTAACATAGCTCAAAAATCAAGTATCTAAGTTTATAAGTAAAAATGCGTTAAAAAGTAATTGCTTAATAAGTATTAAGATTATTTTTATAATATTATCTAATATAAGTTTTTATTTATTAAAAAAGAAATTTCTTTAATAAATATTAGCTTTTATAGAATATAATGCCGGATATAAATGCTATATATAATTATTAAAAAAAGAGTTTTTTATATCTCCTTTTTTGCTTAAGCTGATTAGAATCATTTAAACATTATTAAAGTACTTCATTGTTATAGCACAGACGCTTACTGTAGCATGTACTTGACCCGAATACAGTATCTGCACTGTCTATAATGCCATTCGGGCCACCCGAACCCTGTTCCATTCTTTGTGTACCCTCGGGCGGCAAACTTTCTTCATCCCCGATCCCCATTTCGTCTTAACCATTTTCTCACGTTCTTTGTGATCTTGTGGCGAATGTTAGTCCCTTGTTCTGCTCATCCCTTATTCTGAGGACCTCTAGCACGAAGCGGGTCATCCAGCACGCAGTTCCGGTCATATCAACTCCATCTCATCTTAACCTCAGACCATTCATCCAAAGCCGAACTGCTACTTCACTCACGAAAACATTAAATCTTGTAACAATGGCCAGAAACGACCCAGCGAGATGGAAGAACTCCCTACTACCACATATAGTTGATCGTCTTGCACGCGATACACCTCATGAAACCTACGGTTTGTGGCCCGTTGCCCAGAACACCTACGACGCTGGGTTTCGCACCATCAATTATGGTCAGCTAGCACACATCGTCAACAGCCTGGCGTGGTGGCTTGTCAAGCATCTTGAGCCAAGCCGAGACAACCAGCAGGTGTTGACCTATATCGGGCCCAATGACGTCCGGCTTACTGCGATGGTACTGGCTTCTGTGAAGACTGGCAATGCTGTAGGTGATTGTATAGCGCCCTTGTCTTTGTTGTGTATAATTATTCGAATTACAAGGTGTGGATGTCAATATTGATTCTGATCAGCTATTCCTTACATCACCACGCAACAGTGAAGCTGCGCATCGCTCGTTGTTTACGACTTTGGAATGCAAGACATTAGTAACAACAGAACCCATACCGAGTTACGTTGAACCGATCCTTAACGACATCAAGCCGCGCATGATCACGATACCAGGTATTGAGGAGCTCCTCAAGGAGCCTGTTCCAGCATTTGAGTATGAAAAGTTGTTCGAGGCGGGACGCTGGGACCCTCTTTTCATCATGTAAGTATTGACAAGCATGTATGTTCAGCCTTCCACGTCTCGCTAAAACTTCATGCTCTTCGTAGACACACTTCAGGTTCGACTGGAATACCCAAGCCTCTGATCTGGACACAAGAGTCCGCAGCTCGCCATCATGAGTGTTCTAGCCAAGAAGCCTCGTTCCACGACGGTACCATGTCTATCGAAGGCCTCATTCTCGGCAAGCGTGTACTAGTTACTGTGCCTCCCTTTCATGTAAGAGCCAAGAATCTTTTCGTTGACACGTAAGCCAAGCTGATCGTGAGTAGGGAGCTGGATTGGGGCAATACCTTCTATGGGCAATCCCATTTGGCAGTGTCGCCATCGCTCCTACAGCAGTGGGAATTGTGACTGCCAAAGGACTTGCGGAAGCGCTCGGTCAGACGCCTGCAGATATCGCAGTCCTAGTACCGTCGGTGATCGCAGAGCTTGCCCACAACCCCGAACTGCTAGATTACTGCGCAAGCCGTCTCAATATGATTTTATATATCGGTGGCGATCTGCCTCAGGCTCTTGGAGATTGTGTGGCGGCTAAGGTGCGCCTACGCTGCTGGTGGGGCGCTTCTGAGTGCGGTATTCCGCATCAGCTTATACCTCCCAATCTTGGTCCAAATGACTGGCGCTATATACGATTCCATCCATCAGTTGGTGCCGTATTTGAGCCACTTACGGAAGACACTTACGAGCTCGTGATACGACGCAAAAATGCGCTTCCCCAAGTCTGCTTCACCATTGGCGGCCAGGATCAGCTGCAGGAATATCGTACGAAGGATCTTTTTCAACAACACCCTACCATTCCTGATGCGTGGTGTTGGCGCGCCCGAGCCGACGACATCATTATCTTCCTCAACGGTGAAAAGACGAACCCTGTGTCGATGGAACAGCACATCGTGGCCGGGAACTCCGAACTTGCTGGCGCCCTAGTCGTTGGCACTCAACGTTTTCAGGCGGCTCTTCTCATCGAGCCGGTCTCGAGTGCGGATTTGAGTACTGCTGACCAGGCGGCACTTATCGAGCGAATCTGGCCTAGTATTCAACAGGCCAATGCTCTGGCCCCAGCATATGCACGCATTGAGAAGTCCCTTGTTCTTGTCACGACCCCGGATCGCCCTCTCATTCGCGCAGGCAAAGGCACAATCCAACGCGCCGCGAGCATTGAGCAATATCGCGTCGAATTGGACAGTCTCTACGCGAATGCTGAGAGCTTCCCAGAAGGTGATGATGATGATACTGGATTGGGCTCACTTCTGCATCCTTCTGATGCTAAAGGTATCAGCCGCTTTGTCCGTGAGAGCGTTGCAGTCGTCACGGGTTGGTCAGATGCAGATCATGAAACAGCAACTTTCTTCGACCGCGGCATGGATTCCCTCATGGCACTTCGCCTACTCCGTACGCTGCGACAAGGTCTCCACCAACCGGATCTCGCCCTCTCTACCATTTATTCGAACCCCACGATAGCTCAGCTGGAAGTAGCTATCATGGCCTCGCCGGGGACCTCCGTGGATACCGATGCTCGGTTGATGGAGCCTATGTTGAGCTCATGTCGGAAATTACTTCAAGCCATCCCAGCCGCGAAACCTCTTCATCCCGAAGGAAGCAAACTTGTTACCGCACCTACCGTCGTTCTTACAGGGTCTACAGGGAGCTTGGGTGCTCATCTCCTATACTCATTGCTCGATCGATCTCGACCACGCCATATCTTCTGCCTGAACCGGAGCGAGGATGGCGGCCGTACAGCTACCAAGATGCAGTTTGCCAAAAGAGGGCTCGTACAGGATGACATGGACCAGAGGGTCACCTTTCTTCGGGCAGACTGGTGCCAACCTTTTCTTGGACTAGAAGAAGCAATATATGATGACCTGAGCAACCACGCCGGGCTAATCATCCACAATGCCTGGCCAGTCAATTTCAATTTAGGATTAGCTGCTTTTCAACCGCAGCTGAGAGGCCTGATTAACCTTCTCGGCCTATCTGCTGCTGTTGCGCAACACCAGAAGACGCAGTTCATTTTCATCTCATCAGTGGCTGCAGTGGGCGGAATCGCTGGACAAGGCGAAGCACCACCTGAGAAGGTGACGGCGTCGATGCAGAGTCCCTATTCCAGTGGATATGCACGCAGCAAGTTTCTCTCAGAGGTGCTATGTGACGATGCTGTACGCCACCTCGGAGTTCCTGTCACGGTCGCTCGTGTGGGTCAAGTCGCCGGCGCTGTTCTGCGTCCAGGTGGCGAGTGGAATCGGAAGGAGTGGTTTCCTAGTCTTGCCATCAGCTCAGCACGTTTTGGTTGTTTCCCGAACAATCTTGGCTCTCGGTTCTCGGAGATTGACTGGCTTCCATCAGATATACTGTCTGAAGTCGTGATGGACCTGGCATCGAGCTATTGGGACAGTGAGCCCAACTCCGAGGTCGTCAATGGTGCTCAGGTATTCAATTTGCGAAACCCTCAGACGACAAGATGGGAGTCTTTACTGGCGGCACTTATTCAAAGCCTGAATCTTGGGAAAGTGGCTGAAATAGTCACGCCATCCACGTGGTTGGCTAGGCTAGAAGAGAGTGAGCTTCACTCGACCGAGGCCGAAGCGGAAACTTCTGTTCCAGCCATCAAGCTCCTTTCTTTCTACAGAAGCAGTCTCTGGGGTACAGAGGGCACTCAGGGAAACCAGCCCATGGCTATAGAGCGTGCTCTGGCCAAAAGCGCAACCCTACGTGCTGTACACGCGGTAAATACGAATTGGGTGCAGAAATGGGTCAATGAGTGGATGAGCCCGGGTTCATGAAGGAAAATCGGTGAAGCAAGGAACAAATTGTTCTTCGAAGTGTATTCCATTGATATGTGGCTAACGTTATGACTTTCTGTTCTTGTTGCCTTGTCTTGATCAAAGTCTGTTGAATTAATTACCGAATGGTATTGCACATCCTAGCTTCGCCCGCTATAGCTTCATTTCTTGAAAATTACAGTAACAGTTATTGGTAACAGAAGATTTTCTTTTCCCTCGAAATCTCATCGTCAGTGATGCTTTTACCCAATTAAGATGTGTCATGCTGGACTAGTCGTGTTTGCGTCAGGATCAAGGACGAAGTTGGATTCTGATATGCCGTAAGTATATTAATAGTGAAAGAGGAGCAACCAGGTTCTAATTCATCTACAGCGAGAAAAACTGAGGACACTTTGCCTTCCTTAGTTTTGGTTCCTAAGGTAGGTGTAGGACAAGCTTCTAGACCTGCTCCTATGCCTTCTTGACCTTTATTTGCCGCTGTCTTACTCTACACCAACACGGTGAGATTAAAAGGGCCCTTGGCCCTTACCCAGATACACGATTGAAATGCTACAAAGAGTTACGTGAATAAGAGTGATGCCCAGTAGTCATCAGTAGATCAAGGTCAGATCACCACTCCATCTGGGCTAACACGGAATACGTAAACGCTTTATTACCAAGGAGGAATATCTGTTCGACAGCTAAAAGGGGTGACTACTCCCAGCTGACTGGAAATGATGACTGGTCTACATAGCTGCGTAACGGTCGGGCTCACACAATACCGCATCCTGATCTTCGGTTTCGACCCACTTCTAAAGAGCATCCTTCTGCGTGGTGCCACTCTATAGACATTGACATCGCGATGAGAGCGCTCGGTCAGCTTTGGCGTATGATTGGATAGACATGGAAAATCCAGAGGCGAGATTTCGGCGCTGTACTCGACTAGTACGTTGTCATAAGTACCAAACAGCCCTACCCAGTCATTCACTCACCGAAATTAGTGCTAATGTCCGAATAACCGAACAGCTAGCCTCATCTATCGCACAGTGCATGATGAGCTCGGTCTGTTGGCTGCAGCTCAATTACGCGTGTTACGTGGGGGCGGCGGCCTGGGCAGGCGTGTTGGGCCGATGTAACCCTCGATTCTTGTCCGCGCGTTGGAGGAGATTCCCTGACCGCTGTCGAGACCATGTCTTTGCGTATAATCACTCAGTTTTGTCGTTCCATATCTGTCAACGACGGTTGCTCTCTCGTCTTGCGGAGAATATCGCCATATTGATTCACTGAGCGCCTTGACAGGGGCCTTGAGGCACTGAAGCCTCACCCGGACCACAAAGAGAAGCAGAGTGAATCACAACAAAACTTGCTGTTGTTCGCAACGTCACGGAGCCACTCCACCGAGAAATATCCAGCGAGAACATCAAAATGGAAAGCGATCAGCGCGATATGCCGGCAGATCTCAGTCAGGAAGAAAGTAAAACGATATCCCAAAACCATTTTACGTCTATGGCCACTGAGCCAATCCCGCTGCAATCCAACCCACAAGAATCCAGTCAGCCACAAGCTCCTGACGGAGGTCTACGAGCGTGGTTGCAAGTCTTCGGAGGATTTGTCATTTATCTCAACACATGGTATAGTGCTCATCCCAGCGCTGAATATGAATTCGCACCTTGCTAATTGATCACACATTTAGGGGCCTTATGATATCGTTCGGCGTCTTCCAGAGTTACTATCATAACCACATCCTCCAAGAATTCTCATCCTCGGCGATATCATGGTATGTGAGCTAGGAAATGATGTTCCCATCCTCCATGATAGAGTTGCTTCTCTGTCGACATCTATTTCAGGCGTCAGGCTTATAGGACTGTGTGAAGCTTTTGTTCTAAGAAACTATAGGATTGGAACGATGCAAGCTTTCTTCTTGATTGAGGTTGGCATTATCACCGGGCCTCTCTACGATCAAGGATATTTTATTTACATCCTTATAACGGGTGTTATCCTCCTGTCATCAGGTATACTTCTCACTAGTATCGCCACGGAGTATTACGCCGTGTTTCTCTCTCTAGGTGTCTGCGCAGGCCTGGGCATGGGATGTTTATTCTTTCCAGCCATAACCTCTATCAACACTTACTTCAGCAGGAAGAGAGGCCTAGCAAGCAGCATTGCTGCCTCGGGAAGCGGCGTCGGCGGGATCGTCTATCCAATCGTCCTTCGAGAGCTCATTACGCGCGTTTCATTTCCCTGGGCTGTCCGCACTGTTGGCTTTATCCTTCTTGCGACTAATATGGTTCCTTTACTGGTTATAAGACCGTTCTGGCTACCACCGGGCAAGCGGAAGGTTTTTGACACGGCAGTCTTTCAGGATTCTATCTTCACGTCCTGGTCTTTATTGAACGTCGTCAGCTGGATCGGTCTCCAGGTTCCATTATTTTACGATACTCTTTTCGCGGAGTATGTCGTGGGCATAACTCAGGAAAATGCGTTTTACATGGCTGCTATCCTAGCCGCAGGTTCGCTTCCTGGTCGACTGATCATAGCCGTTGCTAGTGATCAACTTGGGCCGCTATGGGTTTATGCTTTTAGCATGGCCCTCGCCGGGATTTTATCATTGGCATGGATGGGAGTCAATACGTATGGCGGTCTAATTGTTATCATATTGTTATATGGCGCTGTTTACGGTGGTATAGCTATGTTACCTCCGTCCGCTGTGGCTGCTTTGAGTCCAGATATGAGCACTATTGGTGCAAGGATCGGGACGTCCTTTTTCCTTGCTGGTCTCGCTATGCTTGTTGGACCACCGATAGCTGGAGCTATCCAGGTCAATTCAGCAAGTTTCAAGGCTGTTTTCGCATTCTCGGGAGCAATGACACTAGGTGGGAGTGTGTTATTGGGCTATGTTGCTTATTTGCATCACAGACGACAGAAGAAGATATATACGGAGTGAAGCAAGAGATCCTTTGCGAATTAAGGTAACAGTAGCTAGAGTGAGAATTGGAACTAGAGAGGTATAAAGTCGTGCTCTTGGGTACCATAGCTATATAGGAAGATTTGAGCTTTAGTTATTGCCTAGGCAAGATGGGGACACATATAGGCAAATTATACGGCACCGAACCAACATAGACTTACGTTGATGTTCTCGGTTCGGGCATCAATCACGAGATACACTCGCAAGTGAGGCCTCCAAAATTTATGAGATGGTATAAACACAAATGCTCCGCCAGTTGAGGTGAGAAGGAGAGGGTACAATGCTAACAAAGCGGAAAAAGTGAAATATGCTATTAACGTGGAGCCTAGGTTTATTCCTCAGCTGGGAATGTAACTACTAAGAATTCGGATCCTATTAGTCTTTTGAATTTGTCTCCTTCCATATAACAGTGCATATTATTGCACTAAAGCAGCGCATACCGCTTTATTGATAGGTAAGTAGATACTTCAGCAGCTCTTAACCTCCTTCTCACCTAAAATACTTAGAACCTTCTTAACGCTATTATAGCTCAAGCAAGCGTTCTGCTACTTAGTCAAGTGCGGGAACTTATTAGAATTCTATGCATATTCGCTAACGCAGCTAATTATAAAGAAAGCGATCTGCACATTCTATATAAGTTAGACCACCCCCTTTCTAGCACCCCTGGCCAACCACACTTCACATAAATATATATATTAATTTTATCTACTTTTCTGCCCTATTTACTTACTATAAAGCAATCCTCCTTATTAGTAACTAATTTAATATCGCTCTTATTTAAACTATTATTAACTAGATTAACTATATTTTAAGCTCTCTATATATCCTTAATCCCTGCAAACTTTAAATTTAGGCTTATTTTAACCTTCCTTCTTTTTAGTTTTAATACTTAACTTTTCTCTAGAGCCTTACTTAAAGCTATATCTCTCTTATTCTAACCTTTCTATATCTTTCTAAAAAGAGTATATTGCTTAGCAATAGAAGAAAGATAGTTCTACTACTTATCTAGTTAATAGTATAAATCCTTAGCCTTTTAATGCATTAAATATATATCTAGTTAGCTTAATAAAAGTTAAAGAGTCTTTCTTAATTCTATTATTGATTTTAAGCCTAAATTAGCTTAACTGTAATAGGCTTGAGCCTTTAGCTCGAGCGCTAGGGTGCCGAGGCGGCACTACGTGACCAGGGCTACACTCTTACACTATTTAGGATCGCAGACAGTCCAGTAGCGGACTGCCTGCACTCTTCCTTCTAGCATAGCTAATCTTACCACCAATTGGGCACCCCTACGAGTCGAACTGTAGGCGTTAGACCCTCATACTAGCTTTTAATATATTATAAATTATTTTTTTAAAAAAAAGGGCTTTAGAGTAGCTTAGCTAATCTAATAAGCTATAAGCTAAAAGCTTTCTATTTAGTTTAATATTCTAGCTAGAGAGCCCTTTCTAATAAGCAATAAAGAATTCTAAAAGAAAAGCTGCTTTTTATAAACTATTAAATCCTCATAGAGGCTTAAATAGCTAAGCTTTTTTCTATAAGCTTGCTTAAGTGAAAAGAAGACTCTTAAATTAAGGGATTATAGAATAAACTATTATTTTAGTAGTACTAATATATAAATTTACTTGTTATATAGCTGCTATACCTATTTAGGATTAATAGCTTAGCTTTTAAATTTTAGCTAGCTACTAGGAATAAATACTTTCTTTATCTACTTAAGCGCTATTTTATTGCTTATTTATCTATTTGCAAAAGCAGTAAATTACTAGCTATTAAAAGAAGATATTTTAAGAGGAAATTATTATTATTATATAGTTTTCCCCTTAAAGATAACTAGGGAAAAACATATATGCCTATAGCTAAGATATACTTAAGGAAAGAGGTTTAAGCTTAAGATCTAATGTCTTTTTTCTGGATTAAATATAAGGAATAGCTAGTAAAGACTAATCTATTCTCTCCCTATCGATTATAGATCTAGCTTGCTGCTGCTGCAAATTGCCTCTCTAGCCTAGAGAGGACCTAAGGGTTAGGGTTAGAATATATAACCCCGCCCTAAATGAAAACATCTACTCTATTAGCCTTATCTGCTATTATAGTAGCTAGTATAAGGAGCCTTAAGTTTAGAAGGGTAGTAGGTCCTGAAGATCCCTTATATAAGAAAAGGAATACTTACTACTAGCTTTGCTTTTAGATAAATAATAATAATATATTCTTTTGCTCTCTTTTTAATTTAGATCTTCTATAAGCTATTTAGGCAGGTCTAGGGTAGATTTTTTATTTTAATTCTATGCCTTATTAGCCTTAGTTTGCTATTCTTATAATATAGCACGCTTAGATTAATAGGGCTATTATAACCTATCTAATATGCAGGTTACGACGAAACTGCAGCATAGCACCAAAGCTACTTAGAACGGATCTCAAAGAGCTAAGAGTCTAATACTCTAGTGCAGAATTATATAACTAGGATTATATAATTTAGGGTTAGGATTATAAAGAATATATAGTTAAAGGAGTTAATTATCGACTTTATTAACTACTTAAAGAAGTTAACTATTAACTCTATTAACTTAATAGAAAAGCAGAATATATAAAGATATAATTATTACTAATTAAGTAAATTATTATATATAGCTCTTTAATTATTAATCTATAATATTACTTCTTATATAAGTAATAGCTTTACTGCTAATAATATATTATAAAGAACTTTAAAATTATTTCTATATTCTTTAAAGTATATCTTAATATTATATTTGCTTAATATAAATCTTTTATATATTTATTATATACTTTAATTATAGTAGCGCTTATTATATTTGAATAACTTTTATTTAAGTATAATTTAATATATTTCTTCTTAAATAATATAAAAATATAATATCTCTCTAAATTCTAATCTCCTCTATTATAAGCAAAGCCTAAGCTAATGTAAAGCTATAGCAAATTATTACTGCCTTATAAGCTTATATTTAAAAACTTAAAGAATCTAGCAATACTTAAATTAGGATTTATAAAATAAATAAGTTAATTCCTTATAAAGGATTAAAAAGTACTCTTTAAGCCTTTATTACTTAATATAAGGCTTACTTTCTTTACTATTTAGCGCAATTTATAAATAAAGAAGAAAAGGTAGTCTTTATAGAAACTTAATTAAAAAGTAATGCTCTTATTTAGTTCAAATTCTCTTTATGCAATTATCTTAATAACTTAATTATGCTAAATAACTGCAATAAGAAAACTAAAGCTATCTTTAACTTATTTTAGGAATTTAAAAAAGCACTTAAGAATGCCTTTAGTAATTCTACTAAGAAATATATAGCAGAATAAAGCCTTATAGACTTTAAATAAATTAAGGCTATATTAGATTATATAGCTAAATTTAGATAATATATAGAAAATATTGCTTAGGAAAATAAAGCATTAATATTTTAATTTTATAAAAAATTAAAAAATAAAGTTAACAATAAACTCTATAAGTAAGACTAACTTAATAATCTATTAAAATATATTAGTATAGCAATATATATTAATAACTGCATTTTTAAATATAAGCGAGAAAAGAATTGCAAAAGCAATAGCTAACTATAGCAATTTGAAATCCTAGCTAATAGTACTAAGCGCTATTAATTTTAGCCTAACTATTAAAGTAAATAGCGAAATTATAGAAGTATAGCGCAAAGTAGCAGTATATATGCTAGCTTAATAGAACTTAATACTATCTATTAATAAAATAATTTTTAAATTTAAAGTAAGAGCAATAAGGCATACTTTAATTATAAAAAGATTAAATACTTTATATAAGAATATTAATAGCTATAAAGAAAACAATAGCAATCTATTTGAAAAGAATAATAGCTTAATATTACTATATAGTAGAAACTTAATTAGCTAAATGAAAATATCTTAATAGAATAAATAATAAACTTTACTAATTATAAATTACTTAGTTAAACTATATACTATAACAATAATTGCATATTGCATCTTTTAGAGAAAACAAGTTCAAAATAGTTTTCTAAAGCACTTAAAAGAAATTAATAACTTGCTATTAGAAGCAGAGCTTTTATAAGAAATATAAAATAGTTAAATTATTCTACTAGCTCTATAGATTAAAAATCTAAGAAAAGAAAAAACTTAGAGAAGTTCCTTTTATAGCATTATCTTATATAGCTTGCAGCTAATAATAAATATATATTAGATATTATAGTATCTCTAGCCTATAATAGGCGCAATAATAACTTAGAAAATATAGACTTTATACTAGCTTCTATAGAAGAAAGTATTATAAAAATACTTACTTTTAAAATGAAAATATTTTAAAATAGATAGCTTAATAACTTTTCTAAGCTTATTATGCAATAATATATAAATACCTTAAAGGAATTAGTGCTAATTAGCAGATAAAATAGTATTAGCTTTTATAATTTAAATAATAATATTTAAATAGAATATTTAATATATAAGATTTCTCTTAAAGAACTCTTTAAAAGCATTTTAATCTAAAATTATAAAGTAGAAAAATTAAAGGATTTTAGGATTAATATATTCTATCTCTAGCACTACTAGCTAGCATAGATCTTATATACTTACTATAGCTATTAAATTTACTTTAAAGAAAAGGTTAAATATAAATAATTTCTAGCTAAGGAAAAAGAGCAAATTATTTAAGTATATAAGAAATTTAAACTATAATTTAGAAAAGTTCTAAATAAAAGGCATTATAATATATTTATTAAATTACTAAAAGATTGCTTAAAACTTTACATTAAGCAAAAATATAAATAAAAGCAATACTTTATAAAGAAATGCACTATCTATATCTAAAGCAAAGTATAAACCTAGTATATATAGCAATGCTATAAGATGTATTATAAGTATGCTTAATAATAAGCCTAGAAGTTAGTCAGTAAGGAGCTTAGAAATTCCTAAAAAGAAAGGATTGCTTATAAAGAAATTATAGCTAATTAGGACTATAAAATCTTTATATATAATAGTAAGAAAAAGCTATATATATATATTATTTAATATAAATATTAATAGGCAATAGTATTGTATATTATTAAATAATAGCGTATAAGGAAATTATATTTCTTTATGTATAATTAATATAATATAAATATTATAGTATTAGAAAAAATAACCCTATATACTTAATACTATAAAAGAATAACTAATTATATATAATTAAAAAGTAATTAATAAGAAAACTAATTACTTATCTATTTTAAACTAAAAACATATAATTAATATTATCTTTAATATTATAGATATAATATATTATAAGTTAATTTTAGAATTTTCTTAGCTTAAGAAGCATAATTCTTAAATTAATTAAACTACTGGCTAAATCTTTTAGAACTAAGCTATACTTAATAGAATAATTATAACTAAAGGCATGAAATAAGATTTAGTTACTGAGAATAGCTAAAATAAGCACTTAAATAAGAATTTACTCTATATCTCTAAATTAATAAAGACTAATAGCTTATAGAGAAGGATTATAAATGCTTTAAATATTTAAATATATTAGCTAGGCCTAATATATACATATAATAGAATAGGTATTTTAGTATTTTAATTGCTTATTAGTTAATTAATTAAAGAGCTATCTATTTAGCTAATATATATATGCGTTGCTATAGGCTATTCCTATAGCGCATAGTTTAGGATATAGCTTATATATGCCTATCGCAATAATACATTGCTATCGCTCGCTTAGTAGAATCTATACTAGCAATCTTTTCTTTTCTCGCAATATCCTCTATCTCTATCCTCCTTAAGGACTCTTTATAAATCCCTTTATATAGATTATTAGCTTATTATTATTAATAAGTTACTCTAGTATCTTATTAGGTAATGCCTTAATAAGAGCATTAGCTAGATTATTATTGCTATTAATCTATTATATCTCTGCTATCTCTTATTGCTTGTATAACTAGCAAAGTGCTATAATAATAATTATTGAGCATTTTTTCTTTATTATTCTAAGCTTAATAAAATATTTATATAAGAAATATAAATCTATATAAATAATTAAAGAGATAATAAGCAATAATAGCTACTTTATAATTATCTTTAAAATTATTATAAAAAATATATTAATATTAATCCTATTAATTACTTTATAAATCTTAAAAGCTAAAATGCTCTATATAATATATTTGCACTTTATTAAACTTTAATAAATTAGATTATTATTAATTATAAATATTATATTTATAATATCTTTATTAATAAAAGCAATAATAAAGCTTAGTAAAAAGCTTAAATCTTTATTATTAATAAATAATCTATTTATAAAAACTATTAACTTTGAGATAGCAAAATTAATAGAAATATACTATAATTTATGCTATAAATTATTAATTTGCTATTTTAAGCATTTATTAAGCTTATTATAATTAGCTTTATTAAGCTAGCAAGCTTATATAGCTATTAATAAGTTAAGTAAAGCTTCTAATTAGCAAATTAAAGCAATATATACTTCTTTAGCATATTATTTAAAATACTATTAGGCATAATTTTTTACTTTTCTATTAATCTTATAAACTTTTGCATCTTATTCCTTTTGCCTTATCTAAAGAGTATTTCTATTAAGTATTAACTTAGCTTTATTAAAGTTAATAAGGATCTCTATTATTAGCCTTATTTTTAGCCTTATATATAATTATGCCTTTTAAAGCTTCTCTTCTTCTTTCTCTAAAAGCTAAAGGATAATTAGTATTAAAATATTATTTATCTATATATCTATTAAAGCAAAAAGCTTATTCTTTGCAATTAATAAATATAAGTTATATATTAAGAGCAATATTTTAAGCTTTATTTAGTAATAAATTTAGTATATTATAAACTAGTAAATACTTGCCTTAGCAATGCTATATAAAGATTAAATAATATATATAATTATGCTCTTAAAGTATTTTTTCTTTAACTTAGCTAAAAGTATAGCAAAGATAATCTTAAAGAAATTAATTTATAATTAAGAGTATACTTATATAATATTATATAATTTTATCTATATTATGCCTTCTTATAATAATACTAGCACTATTACTAAAATTCAACGCTAGCTTATATACTAAATTATTAATAATTATATAAGAATAGCTACCTTATTGCTATTATTATAGCTTTAAATAATAAGATAAACTTTTTTATAAAGCTTATTAGTTTTGCTTTTAATCTTATATACTATATATAATTTAAATAATTGCTTTCTACTATATTTAGCCTTATTATATCTCTTAAAGCTAAAAATGCTATAGCTAATAAGATTATTAATTTCTTTTAAATTTAACTCTTTAAATAGTATACTTAGAGTTATAATAACTCTATTAATATACAATTTAATAGTTAACTTATATATAGCTTATTTTGTATTTATTAAAAAGATTTTAGTAGTAAGCTAATTATTCTTTAGCTTATTCTTTAAGCTTATAAAGCGTTTTCTTTTTTATAATTAAAGCAGCTAGCATATAGCATTATAATATAATCTCTCTCTTTCTTATTTTCTAATCTATTAATATTCTTAGAACTTTTAATCTCTATCTTATTATAATAGTATAATTAAACTACTATTAATTAAAAAACTATAAATCTATTAATTATATCTACTATTATATTATAACTATTAATTGCTAAAACCTTATATAAGCCTTGCTATTTATTCTTTTTTCTTTATATATAAATCTCGCTTTATAGTATTCAGGCTAGAATATTCTTAGTAAAGGGTTTATTTCTTATATTTAGCATATTATTAACTTAGCATTTTATAATAATCTTCTAAAGAATTACTATTGCTTTTTAAATAGCTTTAGCGCATTTTATTATTATAAATAATAAAGAAAAGTTTAAACTTATTTAAGAATATACTCTAAAAATAAGCAATATTAGTATTAATTTATTAGAATTAGCTATATTATTTATAGCCTTAATAGTTATTTATAAAATTGCATTAGCTAAAATTTAATTATTAAATTCTATACATAAAATCTTAAAAGTATAATAAAGAGATGCATAATACTATTTAACTTTACTAATTAACTAGTATGCCTTAATAAAGATCTATTTATATATAATGCTTATAATCTTCGCCTTACTATAAAATTCTGCTAAAACAAAGTTAATACTAGCACTATATATAATTTAGTTTTAAGATTCTTAGTATATATTAATCTATAGCATTTAAAAAGCTTTTTATATACTATTTGCTAAAATTAAAAAGAAAAAGTAAGCGCTTTAGAAAGCTATAAATATATTAATAATATACAGAACTAATTAATTATTAAGATATATTATATCTATAAGGATCTTATAATTAAACTTATACTTATTTCGTAAAATAAACTTAAATTATTTTAGCGCTATACTATTTAGCTAGTAGTAATAATAAAACTTTATAATGGCATTTAAAATTACTTAATTAATATTATTATAATTTACTTTCTTAAGAAAATAATATAAGCAATTAGTAGCAAAATATTTAAAGCAATAATAAAGATATTATAGCTTTATTTCGCTTAAAAAGATACTTGCTTCTTTAGCCTTGCTAGAAAAGAACTATAAATAGCTCTATTTATATACTATTAGTACTATAATATTATTATAGATAAATTTATTAAAGATATTATTAAAATAAACTCTTAAATAATTTATATTTGCTAAATATAAAAGGAAAAAAGTTAGTATTTCTAATATATAAAATATAATCTTTTTAACTAGAATTATTATACTAATAGAATTAATAAAAAATATAATTATTCCTTTATGTTACAGGCTGAGGCTGTGTATGGGGCTTCGGCAGCCACTGAAGCTAGGAACGCCACACGACGCGCTACACGATACGCACGCTACGCTATACTCACAGAGTAGCTCTTTAGCTGCTTGCAGGTAGAAAATTCCTTATCTTTCTCCTATTACTCCCTAAGCTAGAATATTTATAGTAATAGACTCCTAATTAGGTGCATACCCCTTAGCTAGGCCTTTTATATATATTCTAGCTTTGCTTATCTACTGCAACGGCGCTACTTAAGCATAGCAGTTGATAATAGAAGGAGAAGAATAATAGCTACCCTTTGTAGCAGGTAGAGGCCTTGAACTAAATCTCTATGCCTCCTTCAAATAACTATGCAAGCTGCAAGAGAGCTAGTTCGCCTATACTACTTAGCTCCTTAAGGAAGAGTTAGCAGCTAGCTATACTGCCTAAGAAACTCTAAGCTATTAGTATAAAGAGATACTGCAAGCGCTATTGCAATGTATTATAATTATTAAAGCTGGATTATGCAGAACTAAAGTAAATAAGATATTATATGCAAGTATATAGGAAGTAGCTAATAAGCAGGGCTTATACCTTTATAACTAAGAGGAAGGCCTTAACTATAATAATAACAATTTTAATAACTAACCTTGCATACAATAGAAGCTCCTGCCTTAGCCCGAAAAATTTAATAGAAATTGCTTAAAGTTTCTTTTATAGGAAATCCAGATATGCTATAAACTTAGCTAAGATATCCGCTTTATTAGAAACTTGCATAATAAATTCTATGCTATATTTAAATACTTCGAAAGAGCTGCTTAGAAGCTAGCTAATCCCTACTTTAACTTAGAAAGGCCTAACTAAACTAGCAATCTCTAAGCCTTTATAGAATATCTAGCTAGCTACTATTATAATGCTAACTAGGCTAAATAAGCAGCGCAGGCACTCCTTAAGATCTATTAATGCAAGAACTAGCAGTTTTCCTCCTTTTTTGCTACTTAGGAATAAGTACTCTCTAAAGCTAGGGGCACTCTATAGCTTAATTAAGCAAAGCTTACTATCTTAGAAGAAGCTATTAATATTAGGCTCTAAAATAAACTTATTTCTATAAGTATGCTAACTAACTACTATATATAAGTTAAAGAGGCCTTATTAATCTCTTCTAAGATAGAGAGACTTATTAAGCGATAAAATAGTTTAATAGCAAATATTACCTCGGAAGGCATCTCTTGAGAGGGAACTTAATAAGGAAGAGACTTGCAAGGAGATACTCTAATAACTAGAGTTAATGCTATAAGCATAAGCAGTGCTGCTTCTAAGCAATGCGCTAGATAGATATTAAATAAAGAAATTAAAAGATAAAAAAATAATAACTTATATTTCTAATATAGCAAGGGAGACTACTGCGCAAACTAATACAGCCTCTTACTAGCTATACCGCTTATATAAAGCAGTATCTAAGCTACTACTACTACTGCAAATAATAATAATAATAATCTTATTAATCTTAATAAGAAAAAAAAGTAGCTCTTACGCAAAGTTGCGCGCAAAAGCTTACTAGGCTAAAATTTAATAGAAATAAGATAGAATAGGAGCTAAATAAGTCCTTTTTTATAGTAGATCTGCTATACAATAAAACTTAATTTATAAATGCATTAGTAGATTAAGGATATAACTGCTATAGTACTATAAGTAAGAAGCTTATTAGAAGACTTGCCTTTCTATGCATCTTAATAATATTAAGAATACTCTATAAAGCTATAATAAATTAAGCTGCTTAGAAGCTAAGCGCAATCTCCGAAATAATATATTTTAAGGCTAACTTAGATAGCTATATGCACTAAGTCTAAGCATATATTATTTCCTAATTTAACTATAATATAATTTTAGAGAAGCCTTAAATAAAATAAGAAGAAGTTATTTATATAGTATATAAGCATCTCCTAAGCATTAGGCAAGCAGCAGGCCTAAAGATCTAGGAAAGAGATTATGCCCTAGCAGTGCACTAGAAAATTAGTAGCATAAGCGCTCTTATACTAGAGGCAGAGGTAAAATAAGGCAGATGCTTATAAATAGCGCAAATGCAGCTATTTGCAATAACCCTAGCTAATATTAATAAGGCACTTGCACTAAAGAAGAAGGCTTTAGTAGAGAATAAGCTGCTAAAATAGTTTCGATAGTAGATAGAACTCTTTAATAAAAAGAAGGAAGAGAAGCTGCTACTACACTGCAAAGGAGTAGATTATAAGATTACCTTAGAATAAGATAAAAATAGCAGGCAGTTAGAAATCCTTTAGAGCCCCTTTTATAAAATATTAAGGGATAAATTATTAGTCCTAAAAAAGACCCTTACAGAACTATTAGAGTTAGAATATATATAAGTAAGCAGCTTATTAGCAGAAGCGCTTATAATCTTTATTAAGAAATTTAGTAGCAAGCTGCATTTCTATATTAACTATTATATGCTTAATGCTATTATCTAAGCTAATTAATATTCGCTTTTACTTATTAAGGAAATCTTAGCTAATCTCTTAAAGGCATAGTAGTTTACTAAACTTAATATATAAGCTGCTTTTTATAAGCTTTGCATTAAGGAGGGCAATAAGTAGAAAACTACTTTCTGCACTTAATTTAGCTTATTTAAATAGCTAGTAACCTCTTTTAGACTTATAAAGGCACTAGCTATCTTCTAGCAATATATTAACTTAGCGCTATAATAATACTTAGATATCTTCTACTTAGTATATCTAAATAATATGCTTATCTATTTAGATAGTTCTAAGAAGGATTATAAATAAAAGATAGAATAAGTCCTTAGGGCCTTAGAAGCTGCTAGTTTAAGCCTAAATATTGCAAAATGCAAGTTTAGCATCTAGAGAACTAAATATTTAAGATTTATTATTAAAGCAAATACTAGAGTCTATATAAACCCTAAGAAGCTAATAGCAATCCGCAACTAGAAGGCTCCTAAGATGCTCAAAGGCATATAGAGTTTTCTAGGATTTGCTAATTTCTACTGCTAGTTTATTAAGAACTATTCTAAAACTGCAGATCCCCTTTTAGCACTTATAAAGAAGAAAATGCTATTCTGCTAAGGAGAAAATAAGAATATAGCCTTTAAGTAGCTTAAGCTTAAATTTATCTTAGAGCTAATATTAGCGCAGTAGAACTTTAAGAAGGATACTATACTTAAAGCTAATTGCTTAGGCTATTTGCTAAGCAGCTGCCTATTGCAGAAGAATACTAAAGGAGCATTATAGCTAATAGTATACTACTTTAGATAATTATTGCTTATAGAGTATAATTACAAAATCTATAATAAGGAGTTATTAGCAATTATAAGCTACTTGCAAGCTTAGAATATAGAGCTCTATAGTATAGAGAAATTATTTATAATCTACTTAGATTATAAGAATCTAAAATACTTTATAACTACTTAGAGGCTTAGCAAATAATAAGTGCGCTAGTTAGAAGAGTTATTGCAGTTTTGCTTTAGGCTTACTTACTATAAAGAAGCTACTATAAAGTGCCCTAATGCACTCTCTTATAGAGAATAGAATATACTATATAGAATAATAGATAAGTGCCTTATTAGAAAAAAATTCTAGCTGCTAAGGAATAACTAGATTAAGCAAGAGTAGAACTATTAGAGGACTATATAAGTTGCCTAAGTTAGCGCCTAGAATAGATTGCTCTCTAAAGGAACTTAGATCTTTATATAAGAAGATCTCTAAATAGCCTAAGATGCTGCTTTATAGAATAATAGGAAGTTCCTATAGATTATCTAACTAGTTAAAGAAGGAGCTAGAGCATTTCTAGCAGACCTTAAAACTAGCGATAGGAACCCCCTGAATATATCTATTGCTAAGTGCAAGATTAATTTAAAAAGCATTCTTAGATTCTAAGATAAAATATAGATATCAGAATAGAAACTATTATAAACTGTACTAATACAAAATATATATAATTCCTATCTAAGCAGATATCTAAAGCAAGATGCTACTATCTTGCTACTAAGCCGCTTATACTTCTAGCCTAGCCTATATAAAATAGTATAGAGATTTACTTAGAACTATAATATCTGCAGATAGAAGATTATATAGCGATACTGCAAGAAGGGGCTTCTTAAGCCCTTACTTATTCCTAAGCAGCTATAAAGCAAGCTCTTAATTAACTTTATAGTAGACTTACCTATAGGAAATAAGAATAGCCCCTAGTACTTAATAGTTATTATAGATTAACTAAGCAAGGCTATTATACTAGAAGCTATGCATATAATAAATGCTAAAGCCTATACTAAGCAGTTTATAAGCTACTATTAGAGATACTATAATTTTCCTAAGGCTCTAATAAGCAATTAGGAAATAAACTAGGTAAGATCCTTCTAGCAATGCCTATGCAAGTTAACTAGGATTAAGCAGCGCTTAAGCACTACCTACTACCTAGAGACAGATAAAGCAACCAAAAGGGCTAACTAGGAAATCCTTAACTATTTAAGGGCATTTATAGTATATATGCAGAAGGACTAGCTATAGCTGCTAGCAAGCGCATAATTAGCTATTAATAATAAAGATACTACTATAATTGGACTAAGCCTTTTCTTTCTCTAATATAGATACTATGCTAATATTATCTAAAAGATAGAATACTCTGCAGTACTAGCTTACTTGCTATATGCAAGAGCAAAAGGTTTTATAAAATAATTAAGGGAGTTAATAGAATTCGCGCAAGCAGCTATAGCAGCAACCTAGCAATAAATAAAAGAAAGCGCAAACTAAAGAAGAGCACTAGCAGAATAGTTTGCTATTAAGAATAATATATAGCTATCCTTTAAGAATATAGCAATAAACTGCCTCTTCTAAAAGCTAGCCTAGCTGTATAAGAAGTATAAGATAATAAAAATAATTAGCCTATATATAGTAGAGCTAAATATATTGCATAGTATATACTTATAGTTCTATATAGATCTATTATTGCAAGCTGCTAGCAATCCGCTATCTTTGCAGCAAATGCAGGATGCTTGCCTAAATGCAATTATCCCTAAGAATAGCAGATATAAACCCAAATTCTATATAGAATTAATCTTAAGGGCTAGAAATAAACTAAGGATAGATTGCCCTTAAGTAGAAGAGCCCCCTAAATATAAGGTATAGATTAAATAGATAGGATAGGAAGAATTAATATAGAAGCTATTTAAGAGTATAGAATAGGCAAGAGTATTAGATAAATTTAAAAAATAATATAGATTAGTAAGGAAAAATAATAGCCTATAGCAATAGCTTCGGAAATATAGGGCTCTAAATTTACGAAACTAACAAAGTGCTAATTAGCAGCTAGGGAGCTAGTACTTCCGGAATAAAGAAGGCTGCCTAATAGAATAATCTAAATTTTACTATAGAACTTATTCTGCTCCTAAGCAGCAAGGTTATTATGCTTAATATACTTAGCGCCTAAAGCGCGCTTACTCTTAAGCTTGCCCTAAAGCTAAATTAGAGCTTAGCAGCAGAAGATAATTATTATAGCTAACTTATAAACTTAGCAGCAGAGATCTATTAAGTTAGCACTAAGAGCCTTAATTTCTATATTAATATAAAGCTACTCCTACTCCTGCTTAATATTATTAAATTACTCTTAGTAGTAAAAGATATAGTTAGAGGCGCAGCAAATGCAAAGGATCTAGCAGTTAATAGAAGCTAGCAGGAAGAAAGCAGCTTATTAGCAGCAAGGAAAGTAAAGAGAAGTAGAGAAGAGTATATACTAAGGTTATTATAATTAAAGAAATAAGCTATAGCAAAGAAGAGATTAAAATAAGTGCAGAGAGTATTATTCTTATAGAGCTAGAGAGTAGCGAATTAGCATAATAGAAGCTAGAAAAAAGGGAAGATAAGGGATACTAATAAAATAGCAAAATATTAGATATTTTAAGCAAGAGCAGCAATTAAAAGAACTAACTAATAAAGTTAGCAGCTAGTAAACTGCTCTAGAGCTAATAAGAAGATAAGAATATACTAGAACTATTAATATAGTAATAGCTAGAATTCTGGAATATAATAAAGGCATAATAGCTATAGGGAATAGCCTAGCAATTAAAGAAATTCTAAGCTAAGCAAAAGCGAATAAGCAACTAAGTAGCAAATAAGCAAGCAATAAACTCGATATTGCAGTTAAAGCCTTAGCAGAAGCGCTAGGCAAGCTTCTTGTTTTTATAAAGAAGATTACTTATATTAAGAGTTAAAGAGCTGCTCTATATTAGCTAAGGAGCTAGCTCTAAGCTAGAAAAGAAAAAGGGGGATTAGAATTACTTACTATAAAATTAAGAAGAAATAAGATATTAAAGGAGAAAGGAAATTTAATAGAATAAAGGGCAAGTTGAAAGCAGAATATATAACTTCCCCCCCCCTCCCTAATAATAAAAAAAAAAAAAAAAAGATATAATAGAAAGATATAATAGAACAAAGGCAGAAAGCAATAAACTAAAAATTTGAAAAAAAAGCCTAATAATAACTACTAACTACTAAATATCTAGCAGCTGCAGAGCAGTATAGTAACCTGCTACTACTAAAGATAGGCAAGATAAGCTAATCTAGGATTTACTTAATTTAGTCCTTATTATTATCTTTACTTTTATTATTATTCTTCTTATCTAGAGCAGTAGAGAAGCTATAGTAGCGCTTTTAAGCGCTAAGAAAGCAGTTTAGCTAAATAAGCTTCTAGTAGATAAACTATACAATACTAAAGAAATCCTAAAAAGCATTATAGGTCTTTTGCATTAGCTTAATCTTGCAGAATTATAAATAATTAGAGAGGAAAGATAAAGCTAGAAAGAAGCAGCTACTTATATAATATAAGCATAGCTTATTTAAGTCTAATATACTGCCCTTAAAGAAGGCAGCAAAAAAGCTAGCATTAGGACTAATAATAGCTTTCTTTAGCTGCATCTCTTTGCGCTAGAATAAGGCAGCCTAATTAGCATTATATTAAGCTGCAATAAAGTTTAAGAAGTAGATTAGTAGCGCTTAAGTAGCTAATAAGAAAGGGGACTTACTAGAGTTGCTAAAGTTAAAGTTTTAAGCAGCTAAAGCTAATGCAATAGTAGCATTAATTATATTAGGATTATAGGCAAGCTAAGAAAAGGGGGAGAGTTAGCTAAGAAATAGCAGAGAGAATAAAGCTTATAAGGGATATACTATAGTGCAAGTATAACTAGTATTTTTACTATTAGTAGTGCAAGAGCAGCAGAGGCACTGCTTATCTAAGCTTATTTAGATTAGCAAATAGGAGAGAAGCAGGTAGAAAGCAGCTATCTACTAGTAGCATTAATGCAAAATGCGCTAAGATTAGCAGCTAAGCAAGTAATGCACTTAAAATAAGATATCTTATAAGTGCTTATAGTTGCATTAGCAATTAGGGAATAGATAAAGAGCTAGGAACTCTTATCCTTAGGGTAATTAGATATTAGGCTATAGGGGAACTTAGCAGTAGTATTCTAAATAGCCTTCTAGCAGCAAATAGCAATAGTAATCTAACTATAGTCGAGAGGGCTAAAAGGGGCTCTAAAGCAGCTATTATTGCATAGAATACTGCCTAGAGTAGAGCTACTAGCAGTCTTAGCCTTCTTGCAGCTAGTTATTATAGATAGCTGCTTAGGAGTATAGCGTAAGTATAGGGGTAGCAGGTAGAGAGCATAGAATAGAATAGATAGGAGGAGATTTTACCTAGGAGGGGAGGTAAGAGATAGTTATAGGAAGAAGAAAATAGGGAGTAGGATAAACTATTTGGAAGGAGGAAGGGAGGGGGATAATATTATAGGCTAAGGCTGTATATAGGGCTTCGGCAGCTACCGAAGCTAGGAACGCTATACGACGCGCTATACAACACGCATACTACGCTATACCTATAGAGTAGCTCTTTAGCTGCTTGCAGGTGGAAAATTCCTTATCTTTCTCCTATTACTCCCTAAGCTAGAATATTCACAGTAATAGACCCCTAATTGGGTGCATACCCCTTAGCCAGGCCTTTCATACTTTACTAAATTTAATTCTAGTATAATTAGCTATTAAAGTATCTATTTAAAGCAATAGAATTCTATATTTAAGAGCTAAATATTAGTCTTTACTTACTATTAATACTATTACTATATTTATATTAAATAATATACTTTAAAAATAAATATAAAAGTAGCAATCTTTAATTATAAATTAATTAGCTAAAGCTTCTAGAAATTTGCTAAAAATATTATCTTTAATTAATTAATAAATAAAAGCTTAATTAATTAAGTAGTAAATAATAGCAGCATTACTAATATTTTTATTATTCTTTTATTTAAAAGCTAATATAATGCTATCTTTATTAAAATATAATTTATAGCTCTTATAATCTACTAAAAAGGCATTAAAGTTATTTATTAAAGCTCTTATAAAATAGCATTAAGCTATATATTAGCTATAAGTATATTAGCATTCTTTAACTAGGTATTTTATAGACTAGCAGCCCTTGCAATTATAAATAAAACACTTTTTTATTTATTAATAAGCAGATTAGTATATATTGCCTCTGCTATAAAAGCCTCTATAGCCTTATTAATTATTATTATATTAGTAGTTTAAATAATATTATTTTATACTCTTCTAAGCAAATATACTTAGCATTATAATATAACTTAAATATATTTTAATTGATAAATAAAGATTAGCAAAAAGTTCCTTATACTAGTAAGCTGTTATAGATCTGCTGTTCTGTTCCTGTCCTGCCTAGCTATATATGTGAGAGCAGTGTAAAGCCTTCGGCTTTACATCCTAGTCTTTTGCCTAGTGCAGCGGTAACGGCGATTGAATGCTCCTAGTAGGTCCGACCGTGACAATTTAGGATTATAAGCAGTTTATAAGCAAACTGCTTATACTTTTCCTTTTAGCATAGCTAATCTTATTACTAATTAGGTACCCTTATAAATCAAAATATAGGCGTTAGACCCTTGTAGTAACTATAAGCTACTATAATTTTTAAAGCATTAATTAAAACGAATAATAAAAACTATAATTAATTAAAAAGCACTAGCTTTAAATATATTACTTTAAAGTTAATAACTAATTAACTATTAACTATAAACTAATATATTAATTTTAATAATGTTTTATAAATACTATAGTAGAGCATTTTTAGGAAGCTTAGATTATATATACCTATATATAAATTAGCTCTCTGCTTTTATTATTTTCCCTATATAAGTTTTAGTTTTTTTTAGTTAGCAAATAATATAAGCGCTATTGCATTAACATTAGATATTAAAGTTTAGCGTATAAATTATTTATTTAGTAAAACGCAATTTGCATATTGAATAAGCTATAGCAGAATAGTATAAGATGTATAAATAATAGTAGCGCTTAATACTTTAAACAGCATAGATAGTAAAATGGCATATGAATAGAACATGGATTCTAGTAGATGAAAGAAGTAGCAAGACCCGCGACTGATCTTGGATAAGCACGATCGAAACATGTAGGCCTAGTAAGTTTCGCTAAGCGAGATACTAAAGGATATTCGATAACCAGGATCCTTGCTTAGCATATTACACAGTACATGTGCCGTGTTAAGTCCTTTCATGTGTTATAACGCATGTAAATACAGTCAGATTTTAGCTAGGCATGCTAGGAATGCATATTAAGCCACTCCATAGACAGGTCAAGGTTAGCGTAGAAGACTCTACTTGCAATAGGCGCCCCTTATACCAAGGTTAATTGAATCTATAGTCTATATAGTGTGCAGACTGCTCTTAAGCTTATAGCTTATAAGGGCTATAAATTAGTGCTAAAGTGTATAGAAAGTTTGGGGGTAGTATAAAAGTCTATTAGTAGTATAGTGCTACAAGACGAAATAATTTATAACTTATTTTTCTAAGAAAAAAACTATATTTTAATTTATTATAAAATATAGTTCCTATATATAAAGCATGAACTATGCATATACAAATTATATGTTTATATTAAAAAATAATAATTTAAATATATTATATAATATTAAGCATATGCTAAATATATTATTATAACTTATTTAATATATAATTTATAACGAAATTATAGCATAACATTAGAGCTATTTAAAACGAATTATATATATCTATAAGTATAACACTTTACTATAAAATAGAATAAATAAGATGATATAATCTAAAGTTAGGATTTATAAATAATTAGGATAAATAGCTTTAGATATAAGTTATTTATAAAGTTTTAAATAGCTTAAATATATTGCTATTAAATTTAGCTATTTAAAGAGCTAGATATATAAAAATATATTTATTATTAACTAGATAGATTATTATATATAGCTTTTTAGTTATTAATTTAAATATTACTTTTAATATAAGCAATTGCTTTACTGCTAATAATATATTATAAAGAATTTTAGGCTTATTTTTCTATTTTTAAAGCATATTTTAATATCTTACTTGCTTAATATAAATCTTTATATACTTATTTATAATAAGCACTGCTATAACTAAAGTGTATTATAAGTATATAAAAGGTTTATATTAGGCAAGCAAAGTATTAAAGTATACTCTAAAGAATATAGAAAAAATTTTAAAATTCTCTGCAGTATATTACTAGTAGTAAAGCTATTACTTATATTAAAAATAATATTTAGATTAATAATTACAAAGCTATATATAATAGTTTATTTGATTAGTAATAATTATATTTTTATATATTTTACTTTTAGTTTCCATAAGTAATATTAATTCTTTTTTCTAAAAGAAATTACTAGAATTAATAATTAACTTTATTAATTTATAATTATATTAATAAAATTAATAAGCAGTCTTATAAGTCTAAACTCTAATTTTAGATTATATAATTCTCATTATACTAATTCTGCATTAGAGTATTAAACTCTTAGCTCTTTAGAATCTATTTTAGGTAGCTTTAATGCTATGCTATAACTCTATAATAACTTATATATTAGATAAGTTATAATATTATTATATACCTTAGTTATAGTAGTGCTTATTATACATATACTATATAAGCTTTATTTTTTTATTTTTTGCTATATTATATAATAAACTTATTATATAAAAAATATATTATATATATATATATATATATATAATTTAGCATATGCTAATTATATAGTAGCTTAGCTAATACTATATTACTAGTTTAGTTGCTTCGTTACTACATTATTCGGCCCCACTTTTCTGTACCCCCTAGGACTAATCCGTACCCCCTGTCAATTTTTCTATACCCCCCGCGAGCTGAAACCCCCTGCTCCCTGTGTTTTTTCTGTGCGTGCCGGTGCGGGCACAACCTGGTTTTGATTTTGTCCAGGTTGTCAAGTGACATTGTCGGAGGCGACGGATACAGATATTCTGGCGTTCTATCCCGTTGCAAACAAGACAGAGCATCATTCGTTAACGTCAAGTCTTCTTCATCCTCTCGTCACGATGAATACCTCGTTCCTTGTACCCCTCGCATTCCTTTTCAATCAGTTCTCCGGCGTTACCTCAGCCGTGACGACGAACTTGACGACCAATGGCTTTTCAAACGGCACCATCGGCGTTTCCAATGGCGGCGGCTCGACCTGCATCTCTGGCGACATCAGAGTGTCTATCAACGTAACCGGCACCAGAATTCTCTACACCGCGCCTCAAGATCAGGCCGCCGTAACGGAGTCGTTCGTTAAGATGTTCCAGGTTGACTCGACTTTCGCCGCCAACGCTACAGCCGGTGGGCCTAGTATCATCTCCGGCGACTACAACATCTTTTGCAAGCTCTGCCTTCCCAGTGACCTCACAGATGCGACCAGGGTGAAGACTGTGCAGTTATTGACGCATGGCGCAACACTCGACCACACCTACTGGGACATTGCGCCTGGCTACAGTTACGTCGACGTGGCCTCAGCAGCAGGTTACGCGACGCTCTCTTACGACCAATTGGGCGTGGGAAACTCCGATCATCCGGACCCCATTCAGGTCGTGCAGGCAAACTCTCAGGTCGCCATTGTTCATAAGCTCGTCGGGCTGCTTCGCAACGCAAACTTGGGCGGGTTCGAATTTGACAACGTCGTCGGCGTTGCGCACAGTGCAGGAAGCACGCTGACGCAGGCCATCACCACGCAGTACCCGGAGGACTTCGACGCCGTGATTCTGTCCGGCACCAGCACCAGCGCAGCCTCCGTCGCTCTGACTGTCGCGGCATTCAATTTCATCAACGCAAACACAGACCCGGCGCCCAAGCTGAAAGACTTGCCCACAGGATTCCTTACGCAGCAAACAGCAGTCGGTATACAGTTTGCATTCTATCGGTACCCGAACTTTGACGACAATGCGTTTGCGCAACAGGTCGCAAACAAGCAGACGAACACGGTTGGCATCCTGCTTACACTGGGTGGTATCATCGCACCGTCAACGCAGTTCACTGGACCAGTCGACGTCGTCAACGGTGAGAATGATCTCGTCTTCTGCGGCGGCGATTGTCTTTATCCTACAGATCAGAATACGGCAGTTTTATCGACTTTTTATCCGGCGGCGTCTAATGGAAGTCAGACGTACATTGCGGCTGGCTCAGGACATGCCATCGCCGCCCATAAGAGTGGACCGGATAGTTTTAAGCAGATGATCGACTTCTTACAGGCGAATGGTCTATGATTGTAGCCAATTTAGGTCACCAAATATAAGACTCTAGGGCCACTACGCAGTTCCGAAAACCTTTTTATACCCGGATGGTCAAACTTCTAGCGAAAGTCCAAACCGTGGCGGGTAACAACCTGGTCATTCTTTTATCAAGTATAGAGGATTCGTCCGTGTATAGGAAGTTATGAATAATTATTGAGAAATATTCAAGTCATATTTAGGTCTGAGATCTCGAAGCATCTAGCTTTCGCGTTAGCTAGAATACGAAAGGTACTCAAGGGTGACGTGTGGTTCTACAGCGACCTGTATTCAATAAGCCAGCTAGAAATTCCAGGTATTTTGTACTTAGAACAACAAGGCTCGTACACTAAGTGAGAAAATGAGACATTGCGTCATATGACCTAACACGAGAACGACCTCATTCATATGAAGATTCCTTTTCAAGTACCTAGGTAAGTAGTTCAGTCAAGTACAAGTTTCAGTCGCACCCGGGATCGCTATACGTGTATTTCAACTTATATACGCCCACTATCTTTGGTTAATTACGCTTGTACACGCATCCACGTAAACAGGAACGTTGCACAATCCACAGGTGCACACTCTGGCGACATTCTTATATTGATCATGGTCAGCTAGTAATATTACAATGCCCGTTTTTAAACATAGCAAGCACAGAGAAATTGTATCCCCACACCTTAGCATTTAGCGGCCACTTAACAAAAGGTTTCGAGGCCAAGAAACGGAGCAGAAATCTAGCCCCTCGTTCTCAGTGAGTTCGATTCCCATCGCTGGCGAGCCAAGGAACGAACCGAGGCATGCTGATAGTGGTGTGATACAATTTGAGCCAGGACCAGAAATCTTCATTGTCCCCGACCAAAGCTCGCTGGGCGCTTTTTCAGTTGTGGGTTTGCAGTCATTGAGATCTCTGCTAGCTTTACCATACTTTTGGCTGTAGCCTGACTATGAGCAAGGCAGCAAAGGATGCCCCAGCCGCTGGAATAATCTCCAAAATGTTAGCAAGTATATATGGCAAGGTTGAATTCAGTCAGCAGCACGCACAGAAGCTTGACAAAGCGCCAAGTTGTATGCATTGCTCAGATGAAGTACATGATCCGGCAGGACTGCTTTTCGAGCATGTCTAGCACATGCCCTAATGAATTATTAAATATCTTCGAGACTAAAAAAAAGACTCTTGTAGGGTCCGTATCAACTGGGATTGGAAAAGCTGTTGGCTAATGGTTATAAACACAGCAGAGCTTTTTGCCTGCACAAATGTCGAGCTTATAGATCCGACGGGGATTTCTTCCTGCGGCAAAGCTGCTTGTACCATGAGCTGCGTCTGTTTGTTTGTCAGCACATCTTCAGTAATTGTCTCAGAGGTATATTAAGCTCACAATATTGACGAGCAGTGAGAAGCCTACAACACAGAGTATTTGATATCCAATCCAATGCGCACTGCTGACCTCAGGATCAAGAGTCATGAGAAGGCCAGCACCGACCGACAAGCAAGTCAATCCGAGTAGAAGAATGTGACTTGTATGGCCAATTTTACGACAAGGCAACCTACCACCAACAAGGTCACAACGTCCGAGATGACCGTCGGCAAGTAATAAACTCCAATTCGGGATGGGCCAAAGTTGAGTACAATCTGACCTCAGATTGGTAGGAGATACAACATTGGCTGGAATGGGCCGTTGCCTACCAGTGCTATCAGGCATATGATGGGTACAGTCCGGGCCTTGAGGACTGTCAATGAAATAAGAGCTTGTTCCTCACGTTTGGTTTACCATGCCAAAAAGGCTAGAACGATCAAGGGGGATATGGCCAGAGGGACGATAATTCTTGATGAGTTCCAAGGGTACGTAATGCCTCCGAGCTTCAATGGAATTAGAAATGCCACTGCCGCCCCGCGGAAAAGCAGGAGGCCCACCAAGTGAAATTGGCTCAATCGAGCAAGGACAGTAAGGCGAATGCCCTTGGATCTCTACTCCTGGAGGGTCGCGACATTAAGAAAGGCTCCAAGAGTTCCAATCGGCAGGCTGATGAAGAAGCACTAATATCTCTCGGTTATCTTCTCGGTCAAAGCGCCTCCGATAACGGGACCTAGGATGCTGGCTAACCCAAAAGAAGACGTCAAATCAGCCATGAACACTGGCTGCTTCTCGAGAGGCACTGTTGCGCCAAGGACAACTAGACTGCTAGCGAAGAGACCGGAAGCGCCGATGCTAGTAATAGCTCTGTCAACAATAAGAGCGGTCGAGGATATGGTGCCAGCGCACAGAGGAGACGTCCGGACTAAAAAATGCCTATGTAGAAGAGATACACGATATTTTGGGGCCAGAGGTAAGAAGCTTCTTGGCCAAGGGTTAGATCGCGCATCTTCAGAGCATGAAGAACGCGCAACTTAAGAACATGGATCGGCAATATGCTCGCCTCACGGTGAAATGAAGAATGGACTGCCGTACCAGCCGGCATCTGCAAGTGAGTTAGACTCACTCGTAATCACTAGAACAGGTACTACAAGTACCGTGAAGTCCTGTCCAATAATGTTTAACACAATAAATTCATGCTCCATCCAAGAAATAGGATACGACTAACAATGCCAACAGGCATTACGCAGAGGGCAAGTCCAGCAAAACGCCCCCCCAAGCAAAAAGCCGTTCACAGGCGCAGTACGAGCTGTATGTTATAACCCATTCAATATGCAGGTTACAAAGACGGCATAGTACAGTAGCTACCTGGAAAGGGTCCTATAGAGTTACGAATCTAATACTCTAGTAAACTAGAACTCGGGCGCTATTGCATAATAAAAAGGATAGAAGACCAAGTTATAGGCAAGGGCTCTATCAATCTAAGCGTGCTATATTATAAAAATAGCAAACTAAGGCTAATAAGGCTTAGATTTAAAGTAAAAAACCTGCTCTAGATCTGCCTACATAGCTTATAGAAGATCTAAATTAAAAAAAGAGCAAAAGAATATATTATTATTATCTATTTAAAAGCAAAGCTAGTAATAAATATTTCTTTTCTTATATAAGAAATCTTTAGAATTTACTATTCTTTTAAATTTAAAGCTCTTTATATTAGCTATTATAATAGTTCTTCCTTAGTAATTTGTTTTCTAAAATTGCAATATTAAATATAATATATTAAATTTAAATAAATATTAAAAAGCAAAATTAATTAAAGAAAGTATTATTAAGAATTATAAAAGGTTTTGAATTTTAGCTTTATTCTTTTTTTAAAATTTATTATTTATTATATTTATATTTCTTTAGTTTTTTTACTAAAGTAATTTTCTTAATAATATTAAAATAAATTATTTAATTTATATAAATTTTAAATTTGCCTTTATTTCTATTACTACGTTTTTTTATATAGCTTATATAGCTTATCTTTTTAAAACTTTAGCAAAGTTTTACTAAATAATAAATTAAATTATTATATATTTAGCTTTTGATTAATTTAATTTAATAATATATCAAAGCTAAATTATAAATTCTTATTTATATTAAGCTTAAGCAAATTTATAAAATAAAGCTTTTTTAAAAGAATAAATTAAAATTTTATGATTGTTAAAGTAAAAAAACTATATTAGTATTACTACTTTAAAATATTTAACTAAATATAGTAAGCTAAGCTATTATTTATTATTATCAGCTAAGCTAAGCTAAAACTCTTAAAGGTAAATAATTTATTAATATTAGTCTTTTTAAGTTTAATATAAAACTTTTTAAAGCTAAAAAGAAAAGAAATTTATATAATATAAAATGTTATAACCCGCAACAGTCATAACATAGGAAGGGCACAGCAGCAATCCAAGATAGACCCTTAGCGCTAGAAGTTTAATACTGCCCACATGTTATGACCCGCAACAGTCAGAATATGGGGGCACGGGGGCTGCCTAAGGCGAATCTCTTGGCGCCGGAAGTTCAACACTTACCTACAAAAGGATATTACGCAAACTAGGGTTAGGGTTATAATAGGGATGGATTATTGGATTACCAAATGATCCAATAAGCTAGGATTACTTAGATTATTAGTAAGCTAGGTAAGCTATAAGAAAGAGTAATATATATATAACTATAGTTATTATTACTATTAGATAGATCTAGTATATAGCTCTCTAATTATTAATCTAAGCATTAGATTATATTAATTTAATAGCCTTAAAGATAGTAAGCATTGCAGTATAGTTATAGTTATAATTACTCTTATATTTTATACTTAAGGAGAAACTTAGTATTGCTTTTGCTAGTATAAATTCCCTTATATATTTAAATTATTATTATTAATACTATAGTGCTTATTATATTTTAATAACTTATATTTAAAAATAATTTAATATTTTCTTCTTAATTACTATAGAATATAATAGCGCTCTAAATCCTAATTAGATCTACTGCTAATAGCAATACTACTAATCTTGCTAAGCAAATTATAATACTTACTAATTGCATTAAAAAGCTTAAGAAATAAAAAATAATTATAAAGAAGTTTTATTATAAGATAGAGATACTAGGACTCTATAAAGATAAATATTATATTCTCTAAGCATTCCTTACCTAATATAAAGCTTACTTCTATTATAAAAAGAAGAAATTTAATAATAAGTAGAATAAAATTATCTTTATAGAATATTGCTTTATAAAGAATACTTTTACTTAATTCAAATTTATTCTTAAAAACTATTTTAAGTTTAATAAATTTAAATAGGAGAATAATACTAAGTATATCTTTAAGGATTTTAATAATATAAAATAAGCTCTTAAAAATACTTTTAGTAATATAAATAAATAGTATAAGGCTAAATAAAAGCTTTTTAAGCTTAAGCAGACTAAGTTAGCAGCTAAGTATACTATAAAGTTTTGCAAGGCCTTTTTCTATCTTTAGTAGAATAATGCAGCTCTTATTATCTAGTATTATAATAAACTTAAGAATAAAGTTAAGAATAATTTTGCTAAGGCAGAATAATCTATAAAGCTTGCAGATTTTATTATACTAGCTACTAAGATTAATAATAGGCAGTATAAGCAATAATTCGAGAAATAGGAAAAAAGATAGATTATATAGATTTCCTAAGCAATAGCTAATTCTAGAAAAAAGTACTAATACTCTAAAAAGCAGCAGAACTAAAATTAATTTAGTATAGCTTATAGAAGAATAATCTATATAGGACTAATAGAACTAAATGCTATAAATAGAAGTAATAACTAGGTTAAGTGCTATAATTATAGCAAGTTTGAATATTTTGCAAGAAATTATTATTAGCTAAGAAAAGGAAGATAGCAATCTATTCCTAAAGAATAATAAATTAGCTATATTAGAGAATAATAAGCGAATATTATAGAAAAGGGATAACTAGTATACTAGAATTAAAGCTATCTTATAAAGCAAGCATTAAATAATATATTCTAGCATACTTTCCTTAGCTAGATATAATAATTACTGCTTAATATACCTTTTAGAGAAGAAAAGCTTTAAGTAGTTTCCTAAGATTCCTAAGGAAAAGAGATAAGTTATAGTAGAAAGGAAAGGACCTTTATATAATTAGGTCCTTAATTAGAATAATTCTAATTATTTATTTAATATTTTAAATTTTCTATATATTATAAATAAGAAAAAGGATTTAAAGTACTTTCTCTATAATTATTAAATAATATAGTAAGTATTAAATAATAGAAATATTTATAATTTTAAATAACTTTCTCTTTAACTAGTAATAGAAGAAATAATAATACTAATTATAAAATATAAATATTTTTCTAGTATAATACTAAGGAAGAGAAGCTGCAGAATAGATAGCTAGATAACTTGCTAGAATCTATTACTTAAGTAGAAGATAAGAATAGCAATAATATGCCTAAGCTTAAGAAAGTATAGAATTTTCTTATAAGTATTAGATAGAATTTAAAATCTATAAATATTAAATACTTTATATATAGATTAAGCTTTAAAGAAGTATTTATATTTATATACTTCTAGCTCTAAAACTTTCTTAAAGAGAAAAATGCAAGAATTTAACTTAATTACTATAAGCACTATAAGTATATATAAATCTTCTGCATTATATATAATTGCAAAGAATATTTTTAGAAGAAGATTAAGTATAGATAATTCCTAGTATGCAAATTAGAATAAATTATCTAAATTTATAATAAGAAAGAACTAAGATTTTAAGAAGTGCTTTAAATAAAGCATTATAATATATATATTAAGCTACTAAATAATTGCTCTAGAGAATATATTAATAAGAAAGTAAAATAGCAGCAATATAAGAGGATTTATTGCACTATTTATATTAGTAAAAAGTTGCAAGATTAGTATTAATAGAAAAATAGCTAGAAGAAGCATAAGTATAAGCAATAATAAGCTAAATAATTAGCTTAAATAGCAGTATATAAGGCTTAAGGAGCTTTAAATAACTAAGACTGCTTATAAGAAGATAATAGTTAGTTCCTATATAAGAAAAAAGATCTTTTTGCGCAATTACTAAGAATAACTACTTATATATTATACTTTAAGCATAAATTTATAAATAAAAATATACTATACTATTAGATAGTAGCATATAAAGAAACTTTATATCTCTTAGAATTATTAATTAAGCATAATTACTATAAAAATAGAAGGAATAATTCTATACTTTTAGCATTATAAAAGAATAGCTTATAATATATAATTAAGGCATAATAGACTAGTAGACTAATTATTTTCCTATTATAATTTATAATTCTATAATATATATATCCTTTAATATTATAAATATAGTATAATATAAGTTAATATTAGAACTTTCTTAGCTTAAAGAGTATAACTTTTAAATTAATTAGATTACTAGCTAAATCTTATAGAAATAAGCTATATCTAGTAAGAAGATTATAATTAAAGGCATAAAGCAAAGACTAGTTATTAAGTATATTTTAAGTTAAAAAGGCTTAAATAGTTTATTTATATATATCTTTAAATTAGAAAAATAGGAAAATAGGAATATAATTACTTTAATAGTTTATAAAGAAAGATTTAGCAATAGTATAGTTAATAAAATGCTAGACTATTAGTAGATTAAAATAATAATAGCAATAGAACTCTATAATAGAAGATTTGCTCTAAAGTAATAGAAATAAAAGACTAATTGCAGTTTTATTAGTTATAAAGAAATTTTGCTAAAATAATAGAATTAATAATTTGTTTAGCTTAAAGCATTTTGCCTAAGCCTCTAATTTAGCTATATAAAAGACTATTAATTAGCAAAAAAAAGCATACTTAATAGTATCTACTCTTTCTATAGATTGCAGAAGCTAGTATAAGACTTAGAAAGAAATTTAAAGGTATATTATAAGAGTATTATAAATTTACTAGATTATTCTTAAAAAAGGATAAAGAATTGCTTCTTAATAGAACTTAATTTAACTATAAAATATTCCTTAATATAGAGATAGAATTAAAGTTTTTTCTTATTTATAGACTAAATAAAGTAAGACTTAAGGCATTTAAGGAGTATCTAAATAAGAACTTTAAAAGAGAATATATTAGAGAATTATACTCTTTAGTAAGATATTTAATTCTCTTTATACTTAAGAAAAATAGCAAGCTTAAGCTATATATAGACTTTAAATAACTTAATAATATAATAATTAAAAATTATTATTTTCTACTAAGAAGCAATAAGCTATAAGATAGAATATAGGGCATATAATAGTTTATAGCGCTTAATCTTAAGAAAAGATACTATTATATTAGAATTAAAGAAGGCAATAAGTAGAAAATAGCTTTTAGGATTTATTATAAATATTATAAGTATTATATTATACTATTTAGGCTAACTAATGCACTAGCTATATTCTAATATATAATTAATTATATTCTTTGCAAATTCTTTAATATTTTTATTATTGCTTATCTATATAATATTCTTATTTATTTAAAAGATCTTAAGATATATAAGTAATATATATAGATTATATTATAAATATTATAAAATGCTAGGATATTAGTAAAATTTATAAAGTGCTATTTCTATATTTAGAAAGTAAATTATCTTAGATATACTTTTAAGCTAGAAATAATTTATATATAAAAGAATAAGATTAAAGTAATTAAGAATTAGCTAGTACTTAGGAACTTTATAAATATTAAAGCATTCTTTAAATATATTAATTTCTACTAATAGTTTATTAAGGATTATAGCAAAATAGTTAAGCTTCTTATAGAATTTACTAATAAGGAAATATTATTTTTTTAGATAGAAAGATAGCAATAAGTATTTAATAAAGTTAAAAGCCTTATATTAAAAGATCTAATTTGCAAAGAATTAGATCTTAATAAAGAACTTAAGTTATATATAGATATATTAGACTTTGCTATTAGAGCAGAACTTAATTAGCATAATAAGAAAAAATAATTAAAGCTAATTGCTAACTTTTTAAAAAAGCTTAATAAACTAGAATTGCAATATAGAATACTAGATAAGGAATATATAGCTATTATAATAGCATTTAAGAAATAAAAATAATATCTTATTAGTATAAAATACTAAATTAAGATATTTTCTAATTATAAGAATCTTATTATATTTACTATAATTAAGATACTTAATAAATAATAAGTAAGATAAATAGAGTATTTATTATAATTTAATCTTAAAATTATCTATATTTAAAAGAAAGAAAATATTAGAGCAAATGCTTTTAGCAGATAATTTAATTATTAAAATAAGATTATAGAAGAAATCTAGAATATCTTTATAATAGATAAGAAAGGAAATCTTATTAATGCATATAAGGAGCTAAATGCTATCTTTAGAGTTAGTTAAATAAGTAAGAATTTAAAAGATATAATCCTAGAGGAATAAGATTAGTATATTTAAAATATATATAGCGCTTTAGTATATAGATATTAGGGAGTTAAGGCAATCTTAGTATAAATTTTGAGATATTAGAACTTGCTAAGCCTTAAGAAAAGAGTTAAGAACTTTTTATAAAATTATAATAGCTATAAGAAAAATAAGATAGAAAGATATAAGCTTTATAAATTGCTTTACTCTCTATTAGTATTAAGTTTAATATAGCAATTAGCTAGCTTAGATTTTATTATTAAGCTATCTTTTTTATAAAAATTCTTAATTAAAGTACAATTTAATAGCATTCTAATAGTAGTTTGCAGACTAAGTAAGTATGCTTACTTTTTACTATATAAAGAAAGCAATATAATAAAAGACCTTATATATATATTTCTTAAAATAATTATAGCTAATTATAATATGCTATAGAAAATTATCTTAGATAGGGATAGAAAGTTCGCATTAAACTTCTAAACCTTACTTATAAAGCAGCTTAAAGCAGCTTATAAGATATTAATAGCATTTTATCTATAACTATATAAATAGATAGAATATATAAACTAGATTTTAAAGCAATATCTATACTATTATATTAACTATAAATAAAATAATTAAATTAAATTATTACTATTAGCATAATTTATATATAATAGCGCAAATATAAGCATAATAAAAATATTACTATTCTATATAATATATAGATATAATCTTATAGTATATTATAAAGTATTGCTAAAGGCAAATGCAGAAGTAGTAGATAAAAAGGCTTAAAGGATTTAGAAAATTTATAAGGATTTATAGTAAGAATTTGCATTTATTAAGAAATAAATAATAAGATATGCTAATACTAAAAGTATTAAAAAACTAATTTTTAAAAAGGAAAATAAAGTTTATCTTTTTTAATAAAATATTAAGATAAAAAAACCTAGTAATAAGCTTAATTATAAGAAGCTTAATCTATTTAAAATTTTGCGAAAAATCTTACTAGTTAACTATAAACTTGCATTTCTCTATAGCATAAAAATATACTTAGTTTTCTATATTTTACTACTTAAACTAGTACTAAAAGATATAAGAATTAATAATAATATTAAAATTGAAGATAATAAACTAGAATATAAGGTTAAAAGAATTCTTAAGTATAAAGAATATAATAATATACTAGAATACTTAGTTAAATAGAAAGGCTATCTATTTAGCAAAAACTTATAAAAGAAACTAGAAAACTTTACTAATGCGCTAAAACGATTTGCGAAATATTAGTTTAAGAAATAAGCTAATAAATAATAACTAAAGGGGCTATAACTTAGAAGGCCTCTTTAGCAGACCTCTCTGCTCTAGAACTAGAACTAAAGGCTGCAGTAGGCAACCCCTTAACTAGAAAACTAGATTGGTCTATTATAGCATTTCCTATATCTATAGAATTCTAATTAAACTTCTTAAAGCTAGAGATTATAGCAGAAATAGCTATTTTCTCGAAAACTATCTCTTAAACTATCCTAGAAGCGCAGTTATGCTTCTTTTCCTCTAAACCCTAATTTACTAATTTTATCCCTTTTTCTTAAAGAAAGCAGCATTGCTTCTTCAAATAGATTAGCTATACTAGCAATTCGGTTATATAAGCCTAAGGCTCTAGTAAATGCTTCTCTTTCTTAAGCTCTTAGCTATTAATATATACTAGCTTATTAGTTACTCAGAATACTAAGAAAAGATTAATATAAAGAAGAATAAAGGATAAGAGAGAATACTAATAGGAAAAAATAGGCATATAATCTGCATTATAGGAATAGCTATGCTTAGTACACTAAGAATAGCTCTTTATATTATCTACTATCTTGCATAAAACCCCCTTCTTTAAGCATAATAAATAAGGTATTATTTTATAGCTATAAGATTTAATATAGCTAAAATGCTTAAAGCAAGCTAGGCTCTTCTTTAAAAGAATAGAAGAAAAAGATAATCTATTAATGCAAGAATTTTTAATTCTATTTAATATAATAAATTAAAAAAGTATAATTCTATAAATAAATAATATATAGGAAACTTATAAGAGATTATTAGGATAATAATTAATAAAAAAAAAGATAATATTATAACCTGTAATAGTTATAATATAGAGAAGGCATAGCAGTAATCTAAGATAAACCCTTAGCGCTAGAAGTTTAATACTGCCTATAAGGTGCTACTATTATATAACCCTTAAGGTTAGGATTATAAAGAAGAGCAATGCTTACTAAAATTTAGTAAGCATTAGTAATCCTTACTAAGCAATTATAAGTAGCTAATTAGAATAAATATATTAGGCTACTAATATAACTAATATAATTAAGTATAATTAAATAGATTATATAAGTTTAGGATATTATCTTCTTAATAAATAGCATTTATATATAGCTCTTTAGTCATTAATCTAAGCATTAGATTATACTAATCTAGTAGCTCTAAAGGCAGTGAGCATTGCAGTTCAATTATAGTTACAATTACTCTTTATGCTCTATACTTAGGGAAAAACTTAGCATTGCTCTTGCTAGCACAAACCCCTTATGCATCCGGATTATTATTATCAATACTATAGTGCTCATTATATAAAAGCTTTTAATAATATATTAAAGAAATTATTTTTAATTAATTAAGTATATTAAGCATTTAAATAAAAAAGATTAGCTCTTTTAGATCTATTTTAATAATTTATTATAGCAAATTAAATATAAAAAGTAAACTTTTTTAATTGAAAATTAATCTATTTGCTTATGCTTATATTAGCTAGTATAAAGCTAGCTATAAATAGATAGTAAGATAAAATAATGCTAAGTAGCTTATTTGCTTTAAAATCTTTAATAGCTATTATAAAGATATTTTTTCTTATTCTTTTATATTTATTTATTTTAGTATTAGATTATTATAGCTTACTCTTATTTCTTAGAAATAAATTTATATTTTATTAATATTTAATATTTTTCTTCTATTTAATCTTTTTAATTTCTTATATATATATTTCTATTAGAATAAAATAATATTAAAGAATTATAAAATATTAAAGAGAGCTAATTTGCTTTAACTTTAAAAAGAAGGCTTAAATATATATATCTTTTAAAGCCTTTATATAATCTGCTTTTATAATTAATATTATATTCTTATAAAATAAAAGAATTGCTTATATCTAATTTAAGCAATTACTAAATATTTTATAAAACTTTATATATTCTAAAATATAATAATAAAATATTTCTAATATATAAAAAACTAAAATAATTTTAACTAAAAATAAAGGGATAATTAGTCAAATAATTATAGTAAAAGCAGATAAACTAATTTCTTTATATTCTTTATAAAAGAGCTTTATAATCTCTTTTTTAAAATATATTTTTCTAATATAAGTAATATATATTATTTTATTTATTTAATTATATTAAACTAGAAAAAGAGCTGCACTTTTTTTAAAAGCTTAAAATTTAGAATATTTTAAAAAGCTTAGCCTATATAAGCAAAATATTATAACCCATCCAATATGCAGGTTACAGGAACTAGCACTGCACAAAAGCTGCCCAGAACGAACTCTGCAGCTACCCAGAATGGACCTATAGGAGCTAGGGATTTAATACTCTACTGCAGAAGACACTTGAAGATTGTTTCTGTATTCTTTAAATTACACTTTGATACTAGACTTGCCTAATATAAACCATTTGTGTACTTGTTATATACCTCAGTTACAGCAGTGTTCATTATATATATGCTCTGCCTTAGCCTTCTCCCTTTCAACTTTTTCTAACTCTTTAATTATATTAAAACTTTAGCAAATAGCATATGCTATTTTAGATACCTATAAATAATGCTGCAGATAAAAGTATTAAACTTTTATATTTGCAACTATTGCCTCTTTTTTAGCTTAATTAAGCTTAGCCTCTATCTTAAAATACTAGAAAGTAATTTTATATATCTATATTAGCATTAAGCTATATATATTATAATTACCTTTCTTTATATAAATATATTTAGCATAATAGAAAAAGTCCTTTTTAAAAGCTATATAGAGTATACTATAATTCTTATAGAATAAATAAGTAGGTATAGTAATATTATAATAAAAAATAGATAATTAAAGAGAAAGAGACTGCGTTATTTTTTTAAAATAGAATTTATTAACTCTATTTAATATCTTAATTAGAAAAATATAATAATATAAAAAAGATTATTAAAAACTTATAAGAAGATTATTAAGAATAATAATTTATAAAAAGAAGATAATTATAATGAGCACTGCCGTAACCGGGGTATATAATAAGTATATAAAGGGTTTATATTAGGCAAGAACAAGATTAAAGTATAATCCAAAGAATATAGAAATAATCTTTAAAGTCTTCTGCAGTATGTTACTAGCAGTAAAGCTATTACTTATATTAGAGGTAATACTTAGATTAATAATTAAAGAGCTATATACTAAATCTATCTAATAGTAGCAAATATATCCCTTATATAACTAGTCTTCAAATATAGCTAACTTAGATAGCAATATATTCGAACTATCTAGATATCTCTAGATAGCATATATCTAAAGCTATCTATCCTGATTAGTTTTTATCCTAATCCTAACTTTGGGTTATATAATCCTAGCGTAGCTTTATAGATAAGTATTAAACTTTTCTTATACTAAGGGTTCTATTTTAAATAGCCCTAGTATGCTATATTATAATAGTTATAGGTTATAATATTATCTCCCTCTTATTAATTATTATTCCGAATAATTTTTTATAAGTTTCTTATATATTATTCTATTGCTAGATTATGCCTTCCTAATTTATTATATTAAATAGAGTTAATAAATCTTAATTTTTAAGTTCTTATGCTAAGAAAATAAAATAGAAGGATTCTTTTCTTTCAATTATTCTTTAAAATGCTATTACTATGCCTTTTTATTCTTTTTGCAAGGATTATAGCATTTTATCTTATTAAGTTTCTCTTAATAATTCTTCTTGCTACTCAGAATATATTCGCCTCGGACATTCTTAATATAATATCTAGGGCCTTAGCGCTTTAGAGATTCGACGGATTAGAGTTTAATATTAATATCTAGAGAAGTAGTTAGAGGGTGCTAAGGGCTAGCTTTGCGATACTGCTATAGAGATTAAGCATCTGCAGAAATAAAAGCGTATATAGTTTAAGAAAATAATGCGCGCAGTTCATTATAGCTTTAATAGCATAGAGGCATTAGAATGTGTAGAAGCTAAGGAGGAGCATTATTGCGCTTCCAAGATAGTCTAAGAGGTAGTTTCTAAAGAATCTACTGCTTTTGCTAAAGTTTCTGATTTTAAGGGATTTGATTAGAATTCTATAGATATAGGAAATGCTATAATAGACTAATTAGGTTTCCTAGCTAAAGGATTGCTTGCTGCAGCCTCTAGTTCTTATTCTAAGATAGAAAGGTCTACTAAAGAGGCCCCCTAAATTTTAGCTTTATTAGTTGCTATTCTAGGCTTTGAATTAATTAGTATATCCTTAACTATTTATATCTCTTAACTAGTATAGTATTTTATCTAGTATTTTTCTTTAGCTAATAGCGTATTCTGCTAACTAGTAGGATATTAATTAGTAGGTTATATTCCTAATTATATTTCTGCCTAACTAGTTTAGTTTCTAGTATATTAATAGTTTATTTATTTAGTCTAGATTCTAACTGCTTATTTTTGTAATTAGTTTATCTAGTAGTCTTAAAATGCTTATTATATATAAGCTAAGTTTCCTTTAAGTTCCTATATATTTTTGCTTACTAGATAGCCTTTCTATTTAATATAATATTCTAGGTTATGCTAAGAACCTTTATATTTTAGAATCCTTCCTACTTTATATTCTAGCTTATTATCTTTAGCTTTAATATTATTATCTATAGATATTTCTTATATTGCTGGTTCTAGGAGTAAAATATAGAATACTAGATATATTCTTATTCTTGCTAGCAATGCGAGCTTATAGTTAATTAGGGAGATTTTTCTTAAGATTTTGAAGGGTTTGATTTTTTTATAATTAAGTTTATTATTTAATCAAGTAGTTCTTATATTTTTTTATTTTAAGTAGACTTTATCTCTTTCCTATAGGATTAGTCCCTTAATTCTCTTAGAGTTAGCATATTTGGTTATTTATTCTTATATAAATTAAAGTTTTTATTAAATATTTTTCTAAATCTTTTTAATATGCTATATTTATTTTTTTATTGCTTCTGCATTTGCCTTTAGCAATGCTTTATAGTATGCTATTAGGTTATATCTATAGAGTATATAGAATAGTAAGGTCTTTATTATGCTTATATTTGCGCTATTATATACAAATTGCGCTAATAGTAATAGTTTAATTTAGTTATTCTATTCTTAATTAATATAATGCTTAAAATATTATTTAATAATTTGGTTTATTTATTCTATTTGCTTATCTGTTTATAGATAATAGGCTATTAATATTTTATAGTATGCTTTAAGTTGCTTTATAAGTAATATCTAGAAGTATAATATAAATTTTCTATCTTTATCTAAGATAATCTCTTCTAGTATACTATAATTAGCAATAATTATTCTAAGAAATGTGTATACAAGTTCTTCTACTATACTGCTTTTCTTATAAGGGAGAAAGTAAGTATATTTGCTTAATTTATAAACTATTATTAGGATGCTATTATATTGCACTTTAGTTAAGGATTCTTATAAGATAAGTAGCTTAGTAATAAAGTCTAGGCTAATTAATTGCTAAATAGTTATAGGTATTAGTAAGAATTATAGTAGTTTATAAAGCTTATATCTTTCTGCCTTATTTTTCTTGCAACTATTGCATTTCTAAATAATTTCCTTAATTTATATTTTAAGGCTTAGTAAATTCCAATATTGCTTAATTTATTTATAAATAGCCTTAACTCTTTAGTGCCTATATGCTAATGCGCTATATATATTCCTAATATATTCTTCTTATTCCTATAGAGTTATTTTTTTTAGTTTCTTGCCCTAATATATAATTCTAAGTATTAAGTTAATTTCTTATTTCTATATAAGGTTCCTTTCCTTATTCTAATTAAAGAGTATCTATTTCTTAATTTCTAATGCTAGTATATAATCTAATTATTAATTAAGAGTATTTGCTTTAGTATTTTCTTTTCCTTAAATATAGCTAATTTTAATATTAAATTATAAAAGGAATTCTGCTTATTATACTTATTATTTATTTAAAACCTTAGTTATTATAAACAATATAAGGTTTTTATAATTAGTAAGTACTTTAATTAGGTATTTTGCTTTAATAAGGTAGTATTGCTATTTCTAAAATGCATATACTATAGCTATAAGTTCTTTATCTAGGGTTTTATATTATAGTTCTAGACTATTTAGCTTCTTTAAGAAGTTAGCGATAAGGTATAATTTATTCTAATTATCTTATTAGATAAGTTCTCTGCTAAGTGTATAATCTAATGCATTAATTGCTATTTTGAATTCTTAGCTAGGGTTAGCTTCTTTTAAAATAGATTTTTATATAATTTATTTCTTAATAGCGTTAAAGGCTTGCTGCTCTTTTCCTATCTAATAGAAAGGTTTATCTTTTTTTATAAGCTCTATTATAAATTATATAATCTTTAAGTATTATTAGATAAATTATTAGTAGAAGTTAGTATATCTAAAGAATGCTTTAATATCTATAATGCTCTTAGATATTAGCTAATTCTTAATTGCTTCTATCTTATCCTTTTACATATATATATATCTAGATTTAATTGTATATCTAAGGTAATTAACTTTCTAAATATAGAAGTAGCTCTTTTTTGGTTTAATGAAGAGTTTGGCATCTTAGAGAGTCTATAGCACTTTTTATATATGCTATCTATAAGTTGCTAAGTTTAAAGAGTAAATAAGAATATTATTAAGATAGGCGATAATATAAATGTTTAAGTGCTCTTTAAGTACCTAATTAATTATTTCCTAGAAAGATGCAAGTACATTAGTTAATCTAAATAGTATAATCAAGTATTTATAGTGCCTATATTTTATGCGAAATGCTATTTTCTATTCTTTGCTTACCTTTATCCTAATAAGATTATATACTTCTTTAAAGTCTAGCGCTATAAACTATTATGCGCCTTATAGTCGATCTTATAGTTCCTTAATAAGTAGTAATAGATACTAATTTTTAATTATAATATTATTAAGCTATCTATAATTTATATAGAGTTATAGTTTGCTATTTTTCTTTAGTATAAATAGGATTAGGTATCCTACTAGTAATTATAATAGTTATATATAGCCTTTCTTTAGATTTTTATTAAGGTACTCCCTAAGTGCTTTAAGTTATGCTTTATTTAGTCTATAGATAGGGAAGAATTTAGGCTAAGTTTCTTCCTTAAGTAGGATTTTATAATTATATAGATTATATTCTAGTAGTTCTATAACTAATTCTCCTTAGAATAGTTTTATAAACTTATAATACTCTTCTAGTATATTAGCAAGTATTAGGATTAGTTCTTTCTCTATTTTTGCTTCCTAGAGGAATAGTAAGTACTATTAAGCGTTTTGTTGCAATTATTTATTATTTTTGCTTTATATTAGACTAAGTCTTTCTAACTAGTCTTCATTTACTTATATTCTTAATCTATGCCTAATCTGCATTTATAGATTCGAAGCGTTTATAATTCTTCTTTATAAGCTATTAGTCTTTGCTAATTTAGAGGTATATAGTAAGTGCTTGTTTAAGCGCCTATCTTAGCTATCTTTAGTGACTAAGTCTTATTCTGCGCTTTTAATTGCAACTATCCTATTAGGTATAGCTTATTTCTAAGAGATTTAGCTAGTGGTCTAATTAATTTAAGAATTGTGCTCTTTAAGCTATAGAAGTTCTAATATTATATTATAGTATGCTATATCTATAATATTAAAAGAAATAAATATTATATATCCTTAGTTCGAGATAAGTAGATAATTAGTCTCTTTATTAATTACTCCTTAGTTATATATAATAGGTTATCTTTTTATAGTATTAAGTGTATAGAGCTTCTCTTTCTGTTGCTATAGTATCTTTGCTATATTAATGATATAGGGAGATATATAATTCTCTTATATGCTGCTATTTAATAGCGCGCTATAATATTAGTTATTAATATTTATATTAAGCTGTATATATATATAGCTTCTTTTTGCTATTATGCATAGGGATCTTATAGTTTTAATTAACTATTATCTCTTTATAGATAATTTTTTCCTTTTAGAGCTTTCTTAGCTGCTTGCTAAGCTAGTGCCTTAGCTTATTATTATATATACTTATAGCGCTTTTTATTATATTGCTATATATGCTAGGCATATGCCTTATTCTATATATAGATAGTATATTATTCTATTAGATATTGCTATTATTTGCGTTTTTTGTTTATGCAAGGCTTAGGGCAATCCTCTAGTAGTCTAATAAGTGTATTATAGTATTTCTTCTCTAATACTTCCCTAAACTATAGTTCGGATTTTTTATATGCCTAAATAAGTTATTCTTCTTTCCTAGTTAGGAACTATTTATATTTAACTTTTTCCTTAAAATAGATTTAATAGCTATAATAGATATATAAGATCTATGCTAATTAGTAGTATCCGAGATAGAATGCATTAATTCTAGGATTCTCTAATTTATTTGCTTTATAATTCTAAAGTAGAATGCTCTTAAAAAGGGTTTTTAGAGATATTCTATATATAAAGTATTCTATTTGGATATTAATATCTGGATTGCTAGAACTAAGACTACTGCGTTGGGTAGTTAGTACTAATTCTTCTGAGTTATTTATATATTATTGCATAATAGGCTTAAGTAGGATATTAAGTTATTTATTCTAGAGGGTTTCTTCTTTAAGAATAAGTATCTCTATAGTGTATTCTTCTATAGGGGCTAGAGTAAAGTCTGCATTTTCTAAGTTATTATCGCGCCTATTGTAGGCTAGGGATATTATAGTATCTAATATATACTTATTATTATCTGTAAGCTATATAAGATAGTACTATAGGGGAAATTTTCCTAAATCCTATTCTTCCTTAGATTTCTAATCTATAGGATTAGTAGAATAACTTAATTATTTATCCTTAATAGAAGCTTTGCTTCTAATAGCAAGTTATTATTATTCCTTAAGTTTCCAGAGGAACTATTCTAAACCTTCTTTCTCTAAAAGATATAATACGCAACTATTATTATAATATGCAGTCTAATTAAGGGACTTATAATTAATAGGGTCTATTATTTGCTCTATTAGAATGTTTTTATTTAGATAATTAGGTTTCTATTGCATAGCAATGCTAAGCTATTATTCTTTCTAAATAGATTGCTATTATTTTCTTTATAGTTATTAATATTCCTATACAAAGTGTTTAGTCTTCCTATAATTAAAGCATACTCTATTGCCTTTGCCTTAAGTTTGAAAGTTATTGCATTAATGCGTAGTATTTAGTTTTATTAGATTAGCATATATACTGCTGCTTTATACTATACTTATATAATTCTATTATTTTCCTTAGTAGTTCTGCTAAAGCTAGTAGCATTTTCTACTATTAGCTAGGGCCCTAAACTTTTATAGTTATCTATTACCCTTGCAGTTTTTCTTCTATTATTATTTAAAGATGCAGTTATTAATCTATACTGCTATTGCAATATATTCTGCTAAGTTATTAGGTTAGTTTATCTTATAAAATTTATCTTTAATCCTATCCTTTAGTTCTTTATAGAACTAGGATATTAATGCTTTATTTTCCTAGCTAACTTATTCTGCATATTGCTTAAATTTAGCTATATAATCTAAAGCAGCTTTAATCTGCTTAAGGTCTATAAGACTGCGTTCTGCTATGCACTTCTTATCTAGGTTGCTAAATGCATTCTTAAATGCTTTTTTGAAACTTTTAAATAAGTTAAAGATAGCTTTAGTTTCTTTATTATAATTATTAAGCATAATTAAGTTATTAAAGTAGTCTTAAAATAAAGGTTCGAACTAGGCAAGAGCATTGCCTTCTAACTAGATTCCTGCAAAGACTGCTTTCTCTCCCTTATTTATAAATTAGGCTAGATAATAAAGAAAGTAGGCCTTGCACTAAGTAATAAAAGCCTAAAGAGTGCCCTTTAATCCTTTATAAGGGATAGGCTTATCTATCTTATAAACCTTAATTTAAGTATTGCTAGATTTCTTAAATTCCTAAATGCAAGCTTATAGAGCTATAATAGTTTACTGCAGCTTAGCGCTAATTAGAGCTCTGCCTATAGTAGAGAAGGTTAGAGTTTAGAGAGATATTATATTTCTATATTGCTTAAGAAGGAATATACTAAACTATACTTAAATAAGAGTTATTAAAATATAATAAGTATTGCTATAACTAGGGTATATAATAAGTATATAAAGGATTTATATTAGGCAAGAATAAGATTAAAGTATAATTTAAAGAATATAGAAATAATCTTTAAAGTCTTCTATAGTATATTACTAGCAGTAAAGCTATTACTTATATTAAAGGTAATACTTAGATTAATAACTAAAGAGCTATATACTAAATCTATCTAATAGTAGTAAATATGTCCCTTATATAACTAGTCTTCAAATATGGCTAACTTAGATAGCAATATATCTAAATTATCTAGATATCTCTGGATAGCATATATCCAAAGCTATCTATCCTAGTTGGTCCTTGTCCTAACCCTAACCCTGGGTTATGTAATTCTGGCGTGGCTCTGTAGGTGAGTGTTGAACTTTTCCTGTACTAAGGGTTCCGTTCCGGATGGCCCTGGTATGCTATGTCATGACAGTTGCGGGTTATAACAATAATATTATAATCTATTTAATATATAGATTATAGAAAATAGTATAGTATAATAGCTGCTTAGAATAAACTCTATAGCTACTTAAAATAAATCTATAGAAGCTAGGAATTTGATACTCTAGTATAGAACTAGTATAGCAGATTATATAATCTAGGGTTAGAGTTTAGAGTAATAGGACTGCTTTTAGTCCTTATAATTAAGAGAATTGCTATTAATCCTAATAATCTACCTATATAAGAAACTAAAGAGCAGAATATATAAAGATATATTTATTACTATTTAAATAGAATATTTATATATAGCTCTTTAGTTATTAATCTAAGTATTACTTCTAAGATAAGTAATAGCCTTACTGCTAGTAATATACTGCAGAAGACGCTTAAAGATTATTTCTATATTCTTTAGATTATACTTTAATATTATACTTGCCTAATATAAACCCTTTATATACTTATTATATACTTCGGTTATAGCAGTGCTTATTATACTAAAGCTGCTTATTATATATATAAAGCGATAATAGTTTATTATAGTTTAGCGCTAGTCTAAGCTTTATTTATAAAGGAGGTTAAAGTCTAAAGAGATATCATATTTCTATATCGCTTAAAAAATTATACTAAACCGTACTTAAATAAGAATTATTAAAATATAATAAGTATATAAAAGTTTATATTAAGCAAATATAGTATTAAAATATAGTCTAAAGAATATAAAAATAATCTTAAAGATCTCTGCAATATATTACTAGTAGTAAAGCTATTATTTAGAAGTAATACTTAGATTAATAACTAAAAAGCTATATATAATAACCTATTAAGTTAGTAATAAATATACTCTTATATATCCTACTCTTTAGTTAAATAACTTAGATAGCAATATATTTAAGATATCTAGATTGCTTTAGATAGCTTATATCTTAAGCTATCCTTTTTAATTAGCTTATAAACCCTAACTCTGGGTTATGTAATCCTTGTCTGTAGTTTTGCACTAGAGTGTTAAATCTTTAGCTCTTATAGATTCTTTTCGGGTAGCTACGGGGTCTGTTCTGGGTAGCTATTGTGCTGTGCTATTTCTCGTAACCTGCATATTGGATAGGTCATAATACGAAGCCTAATGCATAGCTCTAGTCTAGACGCCTAGGGCTGATTGAATTACTTCTTTCACTCCTCCATTAAGCATCTTATTATTCACACTCCTATTGTTTACTCTGTAAGAAAGGTCCCATCCAGCAGCTGCCACATGGACTAAGTCGGTTCTGGCGAAAGGCCGAAAATATAAGCACAAGTCGTATGAGCCAGGGGCCGTATCAGCTGTGCTAACTATAGTTCAGAGAAAAAAAAGTCCCTTGCAGCCTCATATCCGCCCTACCCTGCACCTTGGTGCCGGCGGTGGGAACGAAATCATCGCGAAATAGCCGGGAACTCCACTTTGTGCTGTGTAAAAAGTCCCTCCACTGCCCACCTCCCGGGCTGCCTTGCCACGCCACACTTTGTTTCTCTGTGTACAAGCAGACGGGTGTCGCTATGGCCAAATTTCCGTCCAATCCGAGACCGTATATCTTCGGTCGTGATCACAAATCTAGCATACGGTATGTCCTGGGTCTTTGCTGTGGTTGGAGTCCATGATGGTGCTGTTGGTGCTGACCACGGTGATCATTCCAGACTGAACTATCAGCACATGCTCATCAAGAAGCTCTGCAATGATAAGCTTTTGTACTACACGGTGCAGCGGGCCATTGCATCGCGTTCATCGATCAAGGTTGCGGATGTCGCCACCGGCACAGCGTAAAGGCCTCTCGTGTTTGCCATCTTGGACTGCTATTGACTCAACTTGACTAGAATATGGCTGACCGAACTTTGTGACGCCTTACCTGCGGACTCCCAGCTGCATGGCTTCGACATATCGGGAGACCAATATCCTCTCGCGGAGTGGTTGCCCAAAAATGTGTCATTGCACGAGCACGACGCCTTCACGCCTTTCGCACCTGAGTTCCTCGGATCATTTGACGTCGTGAATTTGCGCTTCTTCATCACCCTTCTTAATAGAGACAATATCCAAGCACTTTTTGGAAACCTCAAGTCTCTCCTCAGTATGTACCATGGTTCCTGCCATTGTTTCGATCGGATTTACTGAGATATTATCGTTAGAACCCGGTGGCTTTCTCCAATGGCTTGACTTTGATCCGCGCTCGGCCAAAACCATCTCCACTCTGCCTGACATGCAGATGCCCCGCACCGAAGGTGTCGTATCCATTATGCGCAAAGCACAACCCGACCTTGACTTGTGCGTACCTTTAACATAGATCAATTTACTTGGGTACTTGGTAAAGATACTGAACAATAGCCAGGTGGATCTCACATGACACTGATCTGCTTAAAGCTGCTGGACTGGATCCTGTCGTTTACGACCGCATTCGCCTTCGCGACCATTTGAGACCGCTTTGGAACGATTGCCATATCATGGGCATGGAGGAGTTGTCTCGGCGTATGGACAGCAGCTCAGGCGATCATGGTGATGATTCATTGCCTCTGTTACAGCAGATCGAGGACCTCAAGGTTGAATTTGCACGGGGCGCGAGTATCGATGCGCACTGGTTTATGATAATTGGGAGATTGTCAGAGACACAGTAACAGGGTGGCAGCCGTTTTGATCCCTTATTCTCAGCATTGCCGTACGCCTACTTGTCTGACCATCAGAAGACCGACCCTTAAGTAACACACGCTGTGAGAGCAGCATGCATTGCAATCTGATTGTACGTTTTGCGAAAACGCCCAATGGCAGTAGAATAACGTGTTCACCGTCAATTCTTATTTTCTCTGGGTATAAACTTGATAGGCACATTTCTCGCGAGCCGCAAGCTCATATCGAACTTAGTGCCCTCAGAGAGTGCGAGTGCAGCACGCCGGCAAGCCTCCAGCCATGCCTCCTCCACGTACGAACTACTCCCAGCCTCAAGTATCAGCTCTACGGAGTGCGTCTTGAATACCCTCGAGACGACAGCGCAGACCTCGACTAACGCGAATCGCCGCCCGAGACATCCACGATTGCCTTCGGAGAAGGGGAGGAAAGTCCCCGCCTTGGGCTTAAAGAAATTCCCCGCAGCCGTGATCAGTTCGTCCGCCTTCCCAACATGCATCCACCTCCATGGATCAAAGTCCGCCACAGCGAATGGACGCTGGCGGAGATCATGCCTTTCGTCCGGCCAAGCACGCTTCCCATCGCCCGTACTGGATTGCCTCTTTGGCCAATGCGTCGGATGCCGATGTGTGGCACTTGTGTTCGTAAACGCGATGGTGTTCGGCGGCAGCGGATGATGTTGGCCTTGGACAATAATAGATCCCCAGGGACCCTTGGGTGGGACACATTTTGGCAGGACGGGGATGACACTGAAGAGGCGGAGGGCCTCATTTATGACCGCACCAACGGTGGTTTGCATCAATGAACCGTAATGCTCATCATATGACCACATCTCTGGGGGTGTCTGACCGAGAATACGGTCAAGATCCTGTTGCATGGTGTCCTGGACTTCAGGGTGACAAGCCAACAGAAGGATAATTGAGATAACCAAGTTTGCGTTGGCTTCGTGCCCAGCAAACATGAAGATAAAGATTTGGCCCATGACTTGGTCATTGACTAACAAAGGTCTGGCATGCTCCGGAGAAGATTTACCCGCTCGTACGAGCATTTCTAGAAGACTTTGATCTGATGTGTCCTGCACGGATTGATCGGAAAGCATGCTCTCCTTTTCCCTCATTAAGTGGTCCATATATGATTCAAGCTCCGAGTAGCATTCGGCGGCATAGCGGTGAGATCGGAACGGCGACAAGCACAACAGCCAGTGAGGCACCAGAAAAATTGCCGTCCAGTTGTCCATCAGCCCATGCAAAGCTTCGCTATAGCTGAGAGTCCTCCCATCCGGTATATTGTCTTTGAAAGCCAAGGCTTTAGAAAGATCGGAGTCGGTCTGGTTCCTGAAGCAGATCTGACTCAACGTGTTGAGTGAAAGCCTTGCAGATAATGTTCGTAAGGAACGGTGCGCATTTGGGCGCATCAGGGCGGGAAGAAGTAGCTTTGCTCCAGAGACCGACTGCTTGAAGACGCGGCGCAGAGTGTTCTCGGAAAAAAAAGGCCCAGTGATCCTACGATAGAGGCGAGATTCTGGGCCATCGGTACCGGTGATGGTAGGACCATAAATGTTCAGGATGGACATCAGCCCGGCTGGCTTCCCAAAGCTACCATCACGGAATAACTGGGCGTTGACTTCTGGATCGCACGTATAAAGGATAAGTCCGCCGGGAGAGACGGCTAGGAATGTATCGGCATTGACTTGCTCGAACGGCTCGTAGCCATTGTGCCAGAACTCGTTGAACAGCAGGAGGGGTAGCCATCCCTGGGTTAGTCGTTTCGGAACGAGCTTTGCAACTGGTCCCACGATGAAACGAGCCAGCTGCCATGGTGCGCCGAGCAACGAGTACGGCAGGATCACGAAAGGTAGGCCAGTAGCTCGTGCAAGGCGGATATAATGTAACAGACCAATAAGGGACCAGAGTCCAAGGCACAGAATGCTAATAAGAAGTGCTGAAAGGCAAAAAGCGACGGGCTGATCCATCATGGCGAGAATTTCTAGAGATCTGCTACGGCGCTTTGTTTTGGGTGTTTGTTGAGCTGTAGTTGTTTATTACTTGAGAATACGATAAGCACGAAATGATGGCTGTCCTTCCCGAAGGGCATAATTAATGGTCAAAGGATCCAGATGAGATGAGAATATGGTGACTGTAACGTGGGGTCCGAAGGATCGCCTTCCTGTTTGTGGCTAGTACTGTAGTACTTCGTCTCTGCGGGCACGTTTTCCACTTCGAGCGACAACACTGCACACACCACTTCAGTGTGTGGCGGCTTAGGACATTCACTCCTGAGCTTTCTAAGATAGGATGCCACTGCCAGGTTGTCTTCGGTCTGTTGCCTCTGATTTAACTTCTATTTACTTAAGTATCTATAGACCCCGTTGTTCTTTGCAAGCAGTACGTGAGAATCACAGCGTTACCTGAGCTGCTACCAAAGTCCTATCCCTCGAATCTCGCATACGATATGGCGACACCGATTCCAAGTGGCCCCCAGCCATCCCTAGTTACTTCTGCCCTTCTCGCGGTCTCTATTGTGCTCCCGGTCCTCGGGACAATCGCAGTCGGCTTGCGATTCTGGGTACACATTAGCGTCAAGAATCAGAAGCCGTCTAGTGACGATTGGATCTGCGCATTAGCCCAGCTTGCTGCATGGGGAATCTCGATCGATATCTTTGTAGCAGCAGGCTTAGCAGGCACGAATTATACCTACTCGTCTCTGGGTCCCCTCTCTGCTGCCGTTATTTTTTTACGTGTGAGTTCTTAATTCATGTGAAGCTATCTCTCTTACAATGACTGACAGCAACCGAAGACTCTGTGGATTGAGGGTTTCCCCCTGGTTATCAGTCTTTCCCTCGTAAAGATTGCCATTCTCCTCTTCTACGCACGAATCTTTACGACATACCATTTCAAACTCGCCGTTTACATTTATGTTTGCGTTCTGATCGCGTGGTGTATTTCCATGATCATAGTACTTCGAGATCCTCTCTGACCACCATTAGTATATCGCTCGGAGATCAATGTACTAACTCATCTTTCAGTGTCAGCTCCTCGCGGCGAATCCTATCCAAAACGCCTGGAGCCCATTGGCGACGGCGCCCCTACGTTATAACTACAATGCTTTCTCACTGGCCTTCGCTGGTATGAGCATCGTCTTTGACGTCATCGTGCTTTGCTTCCCTTTTCCAGTCATCCGTAAATTGCAGATGACCTGGGCGCGCAAGGTCCAAGTCGTTGCCATATTTTGGCTGGGGATCTTCTGCTGCATCTCATCGGCCGTACGGTTCTATTTCTTGTACTCTGAGATCAACGAAGCCACCGCCAACACAGGCCCGGACCGCTACCTGAAGACGGCGAAGGCATTCATTTGGGGTACGGTCGAGCCCAACACCAGCATCATCGCCGCATGCTTGCCTTGCTACGCTCCATTCTTCGCGAAAGGACAAGGACTCCCAACGCTGTTCGCGAACTTCAAAAGCTTGTTCTCCAGCGGTCGCGGCAATAAATCAAACACGAAATATAACGACAGTTTCCCCCTTGGATCTGACGGCAGCTACCAGATTAAAGATACCAGAAATAGACCATGGGAGCGTATTAATGAGGGTAATTCCTCTCACGATGTGGATATTGAGAGAGCGAACAGCTGGCAGGCTGACCAAGAGCCGCGTAAAGATGCCCACCCTTTTCAAATCAAGGTCACACGAGGCTTCACAAGAACAGAAACCCGAGGACTTTGAGCATCACACTCAGGCAGCATTACCATCTTGGGAGGCTTAAGCTTGAGCTGCTTCGCGCGGAACAATGGAACAAATATTTTGGAGATCAATGCCGATGATCATCTGAAGCCCAGAGATAGTTGAATTAACAATGCCTTGTTGGATGTTCGCACCTTGAGCTTCAATCGTGAGAGTTCTCGTCTGCAGTGAGGTATAAATCTACGCACCATACCAATTGGCATGAGTTTGAGAGGTCACAGTGCTAACGAGGCATCAAAATGACGGCCAGTTCGCGATAAGTTGGAATCCGAGAAATGTAATTCCAAGGTTTATTAACTTGCAAATGTGTGAAGATGCTTGCAACAGCGCACATTATCGCGTAACAGAACATAACTTGCTTTGGTCAAGCAAAGGTTGCAATTCAACCGCTCTTGACCTCCTGCTCATTCAAGACACTTAGGACCTTCTTGACGCTGTCACGGCTCAAGCAAGCATTCTGCCACTTGGTGAAGTGTGGGAATTCATCAGGGTTCCAAGCATGTTCGCCAGTGCGGCTGCTCATGAAGAAATCGATCTGCACGTTCCACATAGTGAAGGCTAGATCAGCATAGGTGCACTTGTTGCCTACAAGCCACTCTGACTTAGCCAGCACGCCGTCGAGGACGCCAGCTACACGCTTGACCTCGGCTCCGTAGCGGATTTTGGCCGACTCTGGAGACTCCCCGTAGACCTTTTCGTGGAAGAGGTTGAACCTGCACAGAACGAATGGAATCAATCGAAGCCCCTATCAAATCTTTACAGCGCGCGTAGTATCTTTTAACCATGGATAGACTCACCACGCGGATTGACCAAAGTAAGGGCCTTGGCCAGACGCTTGGTAATAGGACCACTGCTGAGTCAGGTATTTCTCGGGGAAGCTACTGTACGAGATTTTGTTGTCCTTGTCGTAAGTATCGATCAGATACTAGTTTGAAATGTTAGCTTGATTCGAATGGCAATTATTAATTCTCCTCATGGTGGGCCCACCTGGACAATCGCGCCAGACTCCCAGAGCGTGATGTTATGGTTTGGGTCCACAATAGCAGGAACACGGCCATTAGGGTTGACATCAGTGTACGGCTTCTGCTTGAGGCCATCAAGTTCCACCCAGGAGGACTCGTAAGGTAGTTGAAGCTCTTCAAGAATGATGAGAACTTTGGAGGGGTTGGGAACCTGGTCTGCGAATGTGTTAGTGACGGCTTTGCCCGGGCTCCCCTTGCAAGGTGAAAAGGTCATCATACTCACTCCTCCAGTACAGTTTGATCGGTTGAATACTCATTATAGCGATTGATCCCGACTGACTTGTATGGGGTTGTCTAGCAGTAGGATAGAGGTGATGAGTTTGCGGGGGAGAAGTTGATGAACGCTAAGTGAAGGCTGGGTCGATATTTGGAGGGGCTGTTCCTAAGCATAGGTTCGGCAGGCAAGTTGGGCTTAAGGGGCTGATGGGTGATGCGCGGGCAAATAAGAATCACGGTAAGGAGTACATGGTAATGGTACAAAAGTAGCGCCAAAACACTAAGCCGTCCTGGCCGTCCAATCTCGAGGAGGGTGCAGGGGTCAACGGGCCGGAGACATGGTCAGCGTTGCATTCATTGGATGGTGTCTTGCCTCCATACGAGCCTCTGAGACATTCATTACATATGCGGTGCGCCCATGTTCAGCGCTCCGTAATGTAGCTGCGCAGGTCGCTATCACGTCTACAGTTCCGTCGTGGCGAGGTGCATGCTTTCGTGAATGCACGTCAGCATCACTTCCAAGGATACGAGGCAATGATGCTTCAAGCAAGCGCTGTGGCTGCATTCATTGGATGCTGCGTGTTCCTATACGAGACAATGGCAAAAGTTCTCACCAATAAGCACTAAGTAGCAACGCCATGCAGAGTACTATTATCATCGGCGTTATCGTTAGGGGAAGGTGCATGTTTTCATGACTCAGATTCGCATTCCTGAGACAAATGCACTGCCAGCAGACGCGCAGCTGCCTTGTTAGGATAGGTAATGTTTGAGTAATTGTTAGAAGCTGCGTCAATGGGTGTCAAGTAATAGTCCCATACATAGTACTTTTGATATTGTGATTGAGGCGAGGTGCATGCTTTGGGTACTTATGCAAGCTAGCATCGGCAAGTTCTCCGCGAGTTTGGGGGCAAGAGTGCTTCGATATAGCAATGCTTATTATAGGCTAGCAATTTATATATTAAGCTAAATATTCCCTTTTATAAAAATAAGTAGCGATAAAATACAAACTTATTTAGTATAATACTATTATAAGAGTAAAAAACTATAATACACCTATAATAATATAATAAAAAGCAAACTAAGTTATATAATTACTAAATTTAATATTATAAAAATTAAGACGAAAAGGATGAATGTTAATAAAGCTATATTTATATGTGTTTAAACTACTTTTTGCAAAAGAAAAAAGGGAAAAAATAATGAAGATATATGCTAATTTATATTCTCTAAATATATAAATAGTAAATTCGACTAAGCTAACTAAGCGAATTAAGGCGTCTATTTAGTAATATAAATATAATATATATATATATATGTAGATAATATTAAAGAACGCTTAAGTTACAATTTAGTTTTATAGAATATATTATAATATAAAACTAATATTTTAGGTATTATTTTTATATAAAAGATTTATCTATTTTTATTTATAAATATTTATCTATTTTTATTTATAAATATTTTACGTTAAATTCATTTTTCAAACCTAATAACAATAAGAGAAATTTTGAGTATATATATTAGTAAAAAGCGATTTAGAAAATAATAGCTATTTCAAACTTTAATTAAAAATGATATTATACTTTATTACGAATTACTATTACAACTCATTACACAGCTCCTAACTTGCTTTTAATTTGCATAATATATGCTTATCTAGATAATTCCTATCTGTCTCTTCATAAGGTATAGTATCAATACAACAAGGAACACTGACTGAGTACTAACGATGCAAATTTGAAGTCAAGCCTTTAATGAATCCAGTCTTGTATTCATTATCTTTAGAGCTATACTTTTTCAAGATGCGCTGCTTTTCTAAGGGTTTGGACATCTCTCTGCTCTGGATAAAGACCTTACTTATCAATTGAGGACTTCTCTTGAAAAAATCGCTTACTCTGTCTGTATAATTTTCATTTATTCACCTTGCTTGTTTACCGAAAATATGGCAAGCACAACTTTATTATGGGACATTCCACATGCATTCCATTTGTCTTCCGCAGAGCACTTAGCTTCTACATGGATGTTCGCATTTTTGGCGGCGGGAGCATATATGCTGTCCTTTGCATTTTCGCAGATATTCGGCTACAAAGTTCCTCTTTTGGGGTCTCTACACAGCTTGAGCCTATTATGATCTCCAACTTTCGCTTCTTCCGCCGGGCTGAGGAAGTCTTGAACGAGGGCTACCAGGCAGTGAGTCAATGTGGAGACATAATGTGGTGGCCGACTGACTGAGATATTTTGGTAGTGCAAGGATGAAATCTTCCAATTCAGAAGAGCTGACACCGATATGCTAGTACTGCCGTACAAGTATGTCGACGACATACGCAAGCTCCCAAACACTGTGGCAAGCCCCACGGTAGCTCACGTCCACAATCTGATGGGCTCCTCAACGAATATGCACATTATTCTCCGCAATAACCTGCACTTTCGTACTCTCCAGCTCAAGCTCACTCCTCACCTCAGCTCTCTTACAAGACCTATGCAAGAAGAAGTGAACTTTGCTGTGGAACAAGAGCTCACACGATCCGAAGGTGAGCACCAGTGAAATTTCTTGTTAATGAGTCCAACAACTGACACTTATGAAATAGATGAGTGGGTGACGGTGAAGGCTTACCACACCATTCTGGACTTCGTTGCTCGTGTAAGTGCTCGGATATTCCTCGGTAGGCCATTATGCCGCAATCCGGAGTGGCTCGAGGTTTCGACGCAATTCACCGAGAATGTATTTGTCTCTTTGGTCTTCTTGCGACTCTTCCCAATGTGGACCCATGGCTTCCTCAACTTGTTTATGCCCTCGTCATACAAAGGCACGGCATATATAGAGAAGGCTAAGAAACTTCTTGTCCCCGAAATCAACCGCCGACGCAAAGCAGAAGCTGAGGGCTGCACGGAGCCCAATGATAGCAAACACAATCTACTGTCTTGGATGATGGAGATAGCCACGCCCGAAGAGGGCGAGGCTTCGGCTCTTGCTCATCTCGAGGTAGTGATGTCGCTCGCCTCTATTCACACTTCCCAGATGAACGCGGTACATTGTCTCTACGACCTTCTGGCTCATCCGGAGTATCTTGAGCCAATTCGAGAAGAAATACGAGCGGTGGTGGATAAAGAGGGTCCATGGATGAAATGGGAGAAACCTGCATACTCAAAGCTCCGGAAACTCGATTCATTCATGCGCGAATCGCAGCGCTTCAACCCGCCAACCCTACTGTCCATGCACCGCGTTCTTCTCCAAGACGCCAGGATGTCGGACGGCACGCTGCTGCAAAAGGGCGCCCATATCAGTATGGCGGTTAATTCCATACAAAACGACCCTGAAGTGACACCAGATCCAGAGAAATTCGATGGTTTTCGTTACTACAAGCTCCGGCAACGCGAGGGCGAGGGCCACTTGCATCAATTTTCAACGACACAAGACCGAATTCTCAATTTCGGACACGGTCCAAATTCGTGCCCAGGGCGTTTCTTCGCCAGTCTCGAAATCAAAATCATACTCGTGCGCCTATTGATGGACTATGAGTTCAAACTCAAGAATGGTGGCGAGCGCCCGCCGAATTTGCGCGCCCACGAGTTCATCTTCCCGAACCCAGATGCTGAGATACTGATGCGAGCCCGGCCCGCGTCAGAGCGGCTGCCACTCTAATCGTTTTCGAGCATGTTATATTCAGGTCAACGCCGCATAGGATGGTGTAGTGCGAACATACGTTCATCGATCAAGCTCATTATCTGGTGGTACATCGTAGATCCTCCTGCATCAGTTGATTTTGATGTCATTATTAAGACGGTTTTTGCTGAGCTACATACAACTCCCGGCACCTGGGCACCCCCTATCGAGCTATTCTCCTAGCGGAACACGATGATCCAACTTGTCATTTCGGTAGCTACATACAAAGACTAAGCGCCGTGCTTAAAGGTTGCAACCGGTGTGCACTCAGACAAAGATATGAGAAGATTTGTGAAGTTCTCCTGTAGGTGTACGTAGCAAACGTCGTTCAGGTCGATGCAAGGATGTTTAGCGTTGTGGAGTACAAAATATGGGCCCTAATGCATGGTACTCTTTTCGCTTCTCGGCTCGGGCCCGATCTATCCGGATATGGGGCTGTTCTAGGTTAGAAAGGGGGATCCAATGTAACGACGGAAGGGACCGAATGAATCTTCCGGCCGAGGGGTTCTTTTGATGTACATGGTATGGGTCCATTAGCATGTCAAGGATCAGGGTTGGCCCTGCAATACTTGTGTGTGAAATGATGCCGATCACGTGTGCTCGGCTTCCCAAGCTCCTTCGCAAGCAAGCCGCAGTTTCCGTGTTCGCTGTACGCTCTATTGACACGACACCACCAGCTAAAATTCATGCGTCAAGAGCAATCATCACCTTGAGTCGTGCAAGATGGCTCAATTTTTGGAAATCCTCATCTGGTCTATGAGCTTGGCAGCGGCGGTGAGTTTGGTCCTGGCGTATCGTCTACTTTTAAATATAGTCTATTAATAATATACAGTATTTTGCCAGTCTGTTGGTTTACAATGTCTGGCTTCATCAGCTGTCGAAGTACCCAGGTCCGTTTCTCTGGCGCGCTACTCGGCTTCCTTTCCTATCATCATTCATGCACGGACGGCTGCCACACGATGTCAAGAAGCTGCATGAACAGTACGGCGACATTGTCCGCTTAGCTCCCGATGAGCTCTCGTTCATCGATCCTGCCGCTTGGAGAGATATCTATCCCAAAAACTTTCTCCGTCCTCGCGAGTACAAAGATCAGCCACCAGGAAAAACTGCGTCAAACTTGATTGCATGCACCGAGGAGGAGCATGCTCGTTTTCGAAGACTTCTGGCTCCAGCATTTTCAGAACAGCGCACCGCGGCACAAGAACCATTCGTGTGCTCTTACGTCGACAAATTAGTATCAAAGCTGCATGAACGCATCGGCACCTCGTCGAAACACGGGTCAACTGATATAGACGCTGTAGAGTGGATCAACTATGTAGCTTTCGATATAATCGGAGACCTGGTTTGGGGTTCATCGTTCGGCTGTCTGGATGGTCTGACAATTCATCCCTGGATTCAGACTGTCAGTCAATTCAAGGCAGCTACGATTGTTACATCTGCGAAATTCTACCCCTGGATATACACCATACTCATGGCGATCACACCTGCTTCAGCTTTCAGAGAGGTGATGGAGATGTGGCGCATCACTGAACAGAAGGTCCGCGAGCGTATTGCCGCCGGCTCAAACCGGCCTGACATTATTGGTCAGCTTCTCAAGTCTGAAGGTGACTCTACAGTCGCGTCTATGAGTCGTGAAGAAATGGAAGTCAACTCCATGATGCTGGTAGCTGCAGGTAGCGAATCGGTCACAACCGTGTTGACTGGGGCACTCAATTACCTTCTACGCAATTCCGACGACCTCACCGCAGTCACGGGCGAAATTCGATCAGCTTTCAGTTCTGGAGCGGACATCGCAGGATTCAAATTGAAGCAGCTTCCTTTACTCAACGCAACGTTGAATGAGGGAATGAGACTCTGCCCGACAATCCCAGATGCAATGCGCCGCAATGTTCCTCCGGGAGGTGGCCTTGTTGCTGGTGAGATGCTTCCTGCAAATACGGTGGTCTCCATCCCGCCATGGGCCACCTACAGAGCCAGGAGGAACTTTGTCGAGCCAGAACGATTCATGCCTACAAGGTGGCTGAGCAACGCGGACGACGGCGTGCGAGACGATAAGACCGCTTTCAATCCCTTCTCCCTCGGGCCACACAACTGTCCTGGGCAAAGTTTGGCTTGGCTTGAGCTTCGTTTGATCCTCGCTAAATTGTTGTGGACCTTTGATGTGTCTATTCCTCCAGCGATTGACCTGCCAGTATGGGAAAAGCAGGGTATCTGGTGGTTCTGGGATAAGCAACCCACCATCATCCGTCTCACTCGTAGAAGCTGATGCAGCTTCGGAATGGTGGATGCTAGAATGTGGTTGAATTGATGGCGCGAACCCCGGAGAAATGGAGAACGGGGCAAGGGGTGGAGATAGGCTAAGATTCAGTTGTGTAATCATGTACGAAGGTCGTGATCTGTATGGAGTATTGCAACTTTTTCCTTGATACGTACGCATTGCTTTATTACGGAGTTGGCTAGCATCCCCGCTACTACTCCCGCTAGCCTCTATTCACATGCGGTCCTTTTGCACGCTATCATACTTTGTGTATTGCGCATGGATCGACATTGCATGGAATCTTCTCCCAGAGAAAAGCGGAGACGACCGGACCCGACTGTGAGAACCTATGGTGATACCCCCCGGCTTATCTCTATGAGCTGAGTTTGGTATGCTGTCGAACATCAATTCAGTGTATCGTTTGAGAGAGAGGACCATTGATCTAGAAGAATGAATATATCCCCGTTGAGTTGCCGCCACAACATCAGATTCTTTTTTTCATACCCAGCTACACATCTTATTGATTCTAGCCTCAGCACTTTGTCACCTTAGTTACAATCAACATGCCTCTAACGCAGGGACAAGAAGTTGAGATCCCCCGGAATGTTGTCCAGGACGCGAATCGACTTGTGGCACATCTGGCAGAGGGGTGTTCTCACAATCACGGCTTCGGATCTTTCAGCATATCGATTTACGACACTGCATGGCTGGCTATGATTGAACGTCCTAAAGGCTCAGATAACTGGCTGTTTCCAGAATCATATTCTTATCTATTGCTTCACCAAAAAGAGGATGGAACATGGCCAACATATGCCTCAGAGATTGATGGCATTCTCAACACGATGGCAGGTCTCCTGGCTCTGATTAAGCATCACAAGTCAAGAAATGTTGACATCGATACCCATTGTACTCCGGGAGCTTGGAAGTTACCGTCCAGAATCGAGAAAGCTCGAGGCGCGCTGGAATCAGCGCTCAAGCATTGGAACGTGCACCAGACTGTTCATGTCGGTTTCGAGATGCTAGTGCCGAGTCTGTTGACCCCGCTTAGTGAGGAGGGCATCTCCTTCGAATTTGAAGGTCAAGCAACGCTTGCAAGTCTTCACCAGCAGAAACTTTCAAATTTTCACCCAGACGTGGTTGCTTCAAAGAAGCAAAGTACACTGTTGCATTCCTTGGAAGCTTTGATTGGACTTGTTGATTTTGGTCTTTTGAGGCACCATTGCACCGAGTATGGTGGTATGCTGGGATCCCCAGCATCAACAGCTGCATACCTCTTGCACTCGCCAAATTGGGATTTCCGAGCACAAACTTATCTGGAGAGCGTCGTGCGCAGTTACAGCTCTTGCGGCGGTGTACCAAGCGGCTTTCCCACCCCCGTGTTCGAGATATCCTGGATCATGTCGACACTTCTTGCGTGTGGTTTCAATGTTGAGGATTTTAACGATCACGACCTCCACATTATCACTCGATATCTCGAAAAGGCGATCAGTGATCAAGACGGCGTACTGGGCTTCGCACCTGCGATCCTCCCTGATGCAGACGACACGTCCAGGGCTATGCTTGCTTTGACAGCTCTCGGAGTGCAAATCAACCGCGCCCCTCTCATCCGGTACTTTGAGGGCAGTGGTCACTTCAAGACATATCAGCTGGAGAGGAACCCCAGCGCAAGCGCGAATTGCAATGTTCTCCTTGCGCTTCTGACATCTCCCAACGTCGACCAATACGTGCAACAAATCGAGAAAGCAGTCAAATTCTTATGCACACATTGGAATGCGGACAGACTGCACGACAAGTGGAACCTCGCTGCTGAATACACGGAGATGCTACTAGCCTCGGCTCTTTGTCAGCTGTTTCGCGTCTATGATCATGGCTCACTGAGGGTCATAGACGCAGATGTCATCAAGATTGATGTACCAATCATTCTCGTTCAGTTACTCTGTCGTACCATTGACAGACAACGGGAAAATGGTTCATGGAAAAATTCGGTCGAAAGGACCTCGTATGGGGTTTTGCTAATCTCCCGCGCCCTCCACCTCCCCTGGCCTCTTCCCATCCGAAAGCATGCCGAAGCTGCGTTGTCAAATGCGAAACAATATCTGGAGTGTCATGCTAGCCAGTGGGCAACTGGCGAATATCTCTGGATTGAAAAGGTCACGTACAAATATCCTATTCTTTCGGAGACTTATTGCTTGGCGGCCATGAACTCTTTAGCCAACAAGGAACCGTGGACACCCGACGTCGAGCAAATTTTCGGGATTGATGAAACCAAGACCCAGAGAATGTCCAAGTTCTTCGGCAAGCTCCCACTTCTTCGAGATCTCTCGATTGCAACGATGACGTTCTCGATCTACGAGGCAGCAATGTATGAGAATCGTCTCAAGCAAATACGCCTCGGCGTCTTTCCCCGAGACAATATGGGCATCTCGGCAGACGGATACCTTGTTTACATCCCAATCACGTGGACAACTATCAATGCCGCCAACGGTTTCAGGCTTTCTTGTGATGAACTATGGGAAATGATGATCATCTCCATGCTGAACTATCAAGTTGATGAATATATGGAGGCTGTTGTGGCTCGTTTGGCTGAACCGAGCTTGCAGGTTCTGAGGATGATCATTATCGCCGAGATACAAAGCTCAGGTCAACATTCTGCCTCACTTTCACCAGGCCACATAGCCATTTCCCAGTCAACAACTCTTAGAACTTCATCGTCAGACGTTGGCTCGCCCCCCAAACCCCCGAACTTGAAAAACGTGGCTGAGGTATTATCCAAGTATATCAGCTATGTGAAGCAGCATAAGGCCCTGCTCAAAAGTCCAGACTCGGTCAGACTGCATGTGCTACAGGAGCTCAAAAAATACCTTCTCGCACATATCGCGCACAATGCAGACAATATGAGACTGAAGGAGCAACAACAGCGCACCCAAGCCTCAGGGGCAACACCAGACCTGATGCCGTACTATGATTGGGTTCATACGACCGGAGCTAATGATACGAGTTGTCCATATTCATTCGCCTTCTTTGGCAGTCTGATTAGTGCAAGCGGTTCTCATTGCTTAAGGTCTATGGACCAGAGATATCTTGCACGGGAGATGTGCTCGCATCTTGCCGCCCTCTGCCGACAATACAATGATTACGGCTCTGCGATGCGAGATGAAGCAGAGGGAAATCTCAATAGCCTGCATTTTCCGGAATTCGGTGATGAAGATCAACAGAACCTGTTTCCTCTGGTGACAACCAACGAAGCTGATGAAGGTCCAAGGAAGAAGTCTCTGGAGAAGGCAAAGGATTTGTTAATGAGAGTGGCTAGCATAGAGAGGGCTTGCTTGGAAGTTTGCTGGCAAAGGCTCTTACCAAGTCTCGATGAGACTGTAAGAATGAAGATAAAGGCGTTCATTGATGTTACTGACTTATTCGGCCAGATATATGTAGCACAAGATATCGCTAGCAGACTTGAAGAAATAGTCTAAAAGCTAGCTATAATTACAATGCTTGTCTACAAAGACATAAGAGTGCATCGAGCCTTAATATCAAGAACCAGGAATTGTACATAATATAGACTAACTTGCTAGATATAAAATGCTATAGAGGTCTCATGGCCGGAGGCTATGGCAAAAGCGCCACCAGGAAAGTGAAGAATGACTTTCGTCTTTTCCAAGCTGCTGACTTCTATAGAGGGCAAGCTGGGAAGCCATACGCCCTTGACGGTTTTCGGTTTGATAGTATCGGTAGGGTCCAAAGCATTGCGAAAAAGGTATGCAGCTGGTGGCTCAATCTCAATCGGCCTCTCTTTAGTCTCTTCGAGCGTGTCCAAGACATGCCGAGACTGTGTCATAGCAGAATACTGGACGCATGTTTTCAGCAAGGTGCTAGCAAGGCTTATTTTGGCAGTCAATAAGATCAGCCAGTAACAATTCCGCTGAATCAAAGCATCATTTTATCATATTCTCGGATCAGTAGGGTCTAGATATTCAGGGAGAGGGGGAAGAAAAAGTATCTTACATCCTGGATACAGAGAGGCCCAAGTAGATACTAGGCAAAGAGAGTAATTGCTTGCGGTATGATTTGAGGACAACGAAGATTGAATATACGGTCTTCAGGGGTGGTGACAACCAGAAAGCCATATTGCTTATTGTTGACTTAGGCTGATGGGATGCTAATAAGATCCACACAGAAGCGGAACAATGGGGAGGGAAGCAGTAAAGGGAAGATGACATAGAAGGGTAGCCCAAAGCGACGCTTATATAGTGACTACCCACGTCACAAACCAACTAACCAAATATTGAAATTGGTCTCACATGATGCTCTTACATAATGTCTACTCTATTGGACACTGTGCGGTGTATTGAGGGGCTGTGATAAACGCTAATTATCGCAGGCCCTCCAAATACTTTTGAGTCATATGTGTACTGTTTCAGCATGTTACAGACTATTAGTGCAAAAGAAAGATGCATTCTACTTGGCAATTAGCTTCTTCATAGTAAGATCCTCTATTATCTTTTCATCCACCTGAACTTTATTAGCTTAGCAAACCAAAATACTTACCCACAAGGCTTAATCTCAGATGTATTTGGGTGTGGCCGTGTTCACCCACGTGCAGCTTGCTGGAAAATGATCCAAATCATCACTTCTGACTAACTTCAATTAAAATATAGTTCTATTTACTTGCCTTATTTTTTGTTAGAAAAGGGAGTCTAGTAGATAGATATTAGTCGCGTGATTCATAAAGATCAAGGCAACCAAAGTCCTCAATTATCCTTCTGATTTCATAGTCCATTTTGATAAGCCTTTTCTTAATATTTGCCACTTTTCTACTATGTAACATCTTGCATAGCCTCTGCCAAAGATTCACCCAAGTCTATACAACTAACAGCTAAATAAAACAATCTGAATAAGTATTGCGAGAAACCTCTAATATTTCTAGGAAAAGGGGTAAAAAGAAGAGAAACTATTCTGTGGATATATAACGAGCGGGTCCACGTGATTTGGGCCATATGGGCCTAGACCAACGCGATAATAAGCTACATTATTTTCTTAGTGATTGAAAACTTTCAGATCGCAAGGTCTTGACACCAGCTCTCCTTGCAGCCCTCAGAAATGATCGTCCTGATGTTGTGAATCTTCCTATCACTTCAATGTAGATACAAGTGTGGATCCATGAAACAAAGAATGCATTTGTAGAACCAGAGTATTTTTTCTGAAGCTCATTATGATACCAACCACAGCCTGGACGACCGTGATGGCACTCTGATGTGCGCCCTTACAGTGACTCAGCCATGAACACTTCTAATGTAGGTAGTATGGATTTGGCCCTGAGCGCTTCATCACAGCGCTGACCCAAATGCTAAAGAGGGCAGCATCTCTTCTTCTGACAAAAATTGAAGTTATCTATCATGTAGACGCCCGGGCTGATATTGTAAGCTTTATTATACTGAAAGGAGACGATATCAAAGAGTCTATTGCAATCCTACTAGCTGTTGGGAGAGCCCGTGCTAAGTTGCTGCATATGCTTCTCGATTAGGGTGGGCGAACACCAACACAGTACCCAAGGGTCAAGGTAGCTGATGGAATTAGGAGATGATAGCGCCACTAAATTGCCAGATGTTGTTGCTTAGAGCCAGGCTCCATGTGCGCGCTTTCTGCAGAGCAGAGGTGTCATCTGCATATCGAAGAGCAGCCAGACGAACATCAGATAAGTCAGCAACATTTGCTGAACTGAAAGTGCTATGAAGTTCTGACTGAAGCATAATGATAAAAAGACCAATGCGAGTTGTGGTTTGAGTTCTTATCGGTCATCGAAGCACTTCAAGTCAAATGACCTGGTTCTGCAGATGAAGCAATTTGGCACTGATTGGTCATTTAAGAGCGGCTTTTAGCGTATTGCGAGGATGCAACTTGGGAATGTATAGCTGTAAATTGCTACCTATGTTGTCTGCGGTCCTCTTTATCCCCTCAAAAAGAGGCCGAACAAGCTTTCCTCAAAGTGGTCACGAAAAACAGAAGCTGCCCCAGCCGCCGTACTTCGATCTTATTCAAGCCGCTATGCAGGTCATTCTCACGCTATCCGCATCTCGCATCCTAAGGAGGATGTCTAAATTCACATTATTGATACACTTGATAACCCGCTTCCTCGCAGCCTCTTCCCCTTCGCCGGGATCCCGCCTCACTCCGAGACGATGGCTTTTAAGTAGGCACGCTAGGACCGCTACCATCTCGACTCTGGAAAAATTTGCTCCAGGACAGTTCTGTGGCCCGGCAGACCACGGGAAATAGGTATGTGCGGTAGGCGTCCATAGGTTCTCACCGGTGATACCCGAGTCGGACCTTACGATCCAACGTGAGGGTTCCCAAACCAATGGGTCGGTCCAGTATCTTGGATGGGTGTGCATGGCGAGCAAATGTGGAGAGGTACCGATACCAGGAGGAATAGCCAGCGTTTGATCGCCGACCTGTATCACCTGCGCCCTTCCCTTTGTCCACTTCGGAAGAGACATGATGGGCGGATAGAGGCGCAGTGTCTCGAGCACGACGGCCTGGCAACGCTTAAGTTCAGGAAACACGGCCTTGTAGTCCCATTCCTCAACAGGCACGTCACCTTTGAGAGTAGTTTGCAGTGCTTCTACCTCCTCCGCCAGCCAAGCCTGCACTTCGCGGTGAGCAGCCAGGAGGAGCAGGGTGAATGCCAGAGTGTTGGCAGTTGTGTCGTGGCCTGCGAAATTGATCACGAAGATGTTGCCAAAGATCTCGTTGATCGAGAGACCCTTTTTACCCCCTTTGCTGTCCTTTGCGGCCGGGTGGGTAACAATTTCTTTCTCGTGCACGTCGAGTGCTCGCACAAAGGCACTCATGATACCGCCAGAACCGGGCTTGCCTCTTCTCAAGGCATTCGTTTCGTCCTCGAGCATCTGTTCCATATGTGTCTTAAAGACCCGTGCCGCGTCGCCTATCCCTACGAGTTTCTTCGGGATCAGGGGACCGCGCAAGTATTTGTATGGAATGATCATGAGGAGGATTGCATTATCAAGAACAGCCTGGAGGGCATCGCGGTAGCTGCTGGCCTCGCCTTGCTGAGCTGTTTCCGCCGAGCCACGAAAATCGTAAGACTTGCGAAAGCCCGTTGCTGCAAGCACGTTGAGCGAGAGAGTCCTTGTATCTCTCTGCATACTTTTGATTCCGGTGGCAGCTTGGGACTTTTCAGTCCAAGATCGCAACATAGCCATGGACTGACGCAGGCTTTCGTCCCAGACGAAGTGCATAATGCTGTCGTTGAATGGGGCCGCCAGGACTTTGCGGTGGCGTGCCCAGTCGTCCCATCCCGCCGTGAAAATGCAAGGGCCATAGACTTCTAGCAGCTCTTTTTACAACCTTCTTGTCAGTCATATAAACCACTCTAGAATGATGCAGAACGGATGGCCTGCTTACTATAATTTTTAACAGGTCGAACGAATTGTGATCGTCTCACAAACAGTTCGTTGATGGCGTCTGGATCAGTAAAGTGCAGATAGAATGTGACGGGGGTTGCTAGAGCCCAGACTGGTCCGAATCGTACGGCTTGGTTCGACTTCTCCCTGAACTGCCATCCGCGGTACGAGAAGCGGACGAAATCAGGATATGAAGACCATGGGATAGGGAGCCGGTCGAGGAGGCCCCAGACATGACTCTGCAGGAATACCCACAAGAAGTTCACCGGGTCGACGGGCAGTCTCACGACAGGGACGTTCAGGGCGCGTGCTTTGCGGACATTGATTTCCAAACAAACCAAACTCCATCCTAGGTGGGATAGCGCGAGGCCGAGCAAAAGATGCAAGATCATAGCGGTGCGGTAAGTTGTTGGTGGTAGAGAAAGTTATAGACTTAGTTGGTCCTATTGCGAGGCAGAGGCGTGGATGTTCGAAAGCAAGTAGCATGTTTCGTTTTGGCGAACAAAAGTTTATTCTCCCACAGTGTACGCAACGGATCTTTCCCTCCTGTTGTGAGAACGCGTGTCCCAATTGGAAGACAAAAGAAAGCACCCGACGCACCTAATATCCCTGCGGTTACTAGGGAGGGTTCCCCGCGGGTAGTGGGACCTTGAACCCGTCAAGGAATCAGTCAATGCATAAGCGCTTGGGGGGCGCGTACCTAGGTACATAGTATCCATTCATTAGACCGAGTCTATACTGCTGACGAGTCATTGAGAAAACACTTAGGTATACTGTCCTTATCTTGTAGAACTAGGCTGCTTCTCAGCGGCCCCTTTCTTCTTCGTCCTAGATGTTGCTGGCTGTCGGCTCGCGCATTCACCACGCGACATATACGCCGCCACCGTAGTATTTACAGTTCATTTGACAAGTGTTATTATGTCTTCTATAGCATCAATACACATTGATGGCTCTACAGGGTATGGGCTCACTTATACATCAAAACTTACCTTGATACCCATTTAGACAATATCATTAAATGTATTCACAGCCCAAAAAAAATCATTTTAAATCTGTAAAGGTACTTACTCACGTCGTGGAAGCCCGGGAGTCTTTCCCTGGGCTTCTTTTATGAACCTAAGAATCAGAAGGGTCTTCAAATCGCTCTTCGTTGCGGCATCTATCGTGCGGGGCACACTGTTCTCACCGGACCGCTGTTCCGCATCCTATGATGCTCATGGACCTGCCCTGATCCCTCCAATTGCTCTAGTCCTCGACCATTTCGTCAGGTTTGTGGCATAGCTCCCGGAACCATAGTAAACTGTGTTCACGTGCCGATGTTCTTGAATACATTGTTGAGGTTCTGTACGGGCAGACTCTCCTGGAATTTGTTGGTTGCATGGGCTCTGCGATCCTCAAATATACCCCGAAGGTGTGTCGGGCACCATGGCTTACATCTAGATAAACGGACACAGAGCTGCCTCGCCTGAATAGATCGATGAGACAATATCATCTCACTCGCTCCTACGGTCTTCTTATCTTCTAAACGGCTATTTTCGTTCACCAAGAATTCAACGAGCAAACTGACAAAATAATATATCGGAGAAATACGAGGAGTACGGAACACTACCCGCGGCTATGAAGGCACAGCACAGGGCCCTGGCTCGTGAACGGGATTCAAGATTGTTACTGAAAGTCAACAAGAGAGCATTTTGAAGCTCTTTTTCTCAAATAAAAAAGTGCTCGCTGGGGTTGTTGAGATTGAATTATGCGACGGTTTGTCGTTTAGTATGGAGCCTGTCTATGGGGCCATTTCCAGATCCACCGGCACAAAAATATCGTTGAGAGGTTGTGGTAAGTCAATACAAACAGGAGTATTTTACAATTCCCAACATCCATAAGTATCAAAGTCTAACGTCACAAAGCTTGACAAGGAAGCAAGTGCGCCACTGATTTGTTGAAACTGAATGTTTCCCTCGAGCTCGCTGCTCTTGTCAAGAATAACCGGACGTGAGAGCCTTTGTTGTTCAGTGCAATGCGTGAAGAGCCATACGGCCAATGGCTGCAAACCCGCACAAGCCTCTTCTATCTAGCCCTGCTTCAAAGTCAACCACGTATACAGCACATCCATGCTATACATGCAGACGAGCACTTTAGCCTCCCAGTGTCAGTACTCTTTAGGCCGCTGATCTCTGCCATATCATTGTATTCTGTGGCTTAACTATGTACTACATCTACTTCTGATTCTTTTTCAAGTACGCACATTCATATAAGAAAAGCAAAATTAAAGTAATACTAAAAGGACAGTCATAGGCGCCAACATGCCCAGGACCATTGCAAGCTAGGCACTGCTCAGCATTCTTCTCAATGAGGTTTGTTGTTTGCAGAGTGGGACTGCCTGATCCCGGGTGGCTTAGGAGAATAGGTCCTCGAATGGCAAGAGAATCCTGAAGAATAACAGGTTTATCCTTGTCTCGCTATCCACTGTTAGAGCTAGACAGAAGTAACCAGCCGTGGGGGGACTTCATAAACCCTGCAACTAATAATTGTGAGCCACAAATGGCAGTGTCACATGCAGCCAACCCGATCCCCGTGCCATCATGTAGATAGATACTCCAGTGGAAGGTCGAGCCTGGAACCTGGGTTCTAGTTTGTATAGATGAGCTGCTGTACAATTTGTCACCATCGTTCGGGGATGCAACATCAGCGGTCTATTGGGTAGTCGAGAGTAGCTCAGGACAGAGGTATTCTTCATGGTAATGGTATGGGGCTGGGAAAGCATATACCAGAGTATATCAAGGATAGGAAGAGTGTAATCATGTATAATCTGACCTTGTGTGGCGATAAGGAAAGAGGCCACACAGGCAGGAATCAAGCCGTTTCCAAAGCTGGGTGGACATATAGTGGGCAGCTACGTTGCGTTCCCTGCGATCCCTTCCCACTGACATGGGCTCAAGTCTTGAATCTTGTATTGTGAAAGTACTTGATAAAGTTCCTGCACGTTGCTCCGAGAACCCACCACAAGCTTCCTATGACCGAGGTTATAGAGAAGAATGCCAGATCATTGTCAAAGAATGTCATCAGTCGCCCTATGGAACCAAGCTCTTCCGGATCCATCCTGTAGTATATAGCACCTATCTCGGCTACACAGTGCACACTCGACGGCCGGCCCAGTATGTGGATATATAATGGGGTGCTGTCACTGCTGGCGTGGGCTCCTAGGCCGCCCCACTCCAGGGCCGGGATAGGGCAGTGGTGTCTCCATGGAAGTTCAGCAGCTGGCGAGTTTAAAAAGTACTCTGCATTAGTAGACCTGCTAAGCCTCATATCACTATATCGGGCGATTTCCGCAAGGCGAGCCACCTGGCCATAGGGAAGGACCAACATTCCACTACAACACTCTAGAACCAGCGCTTTAGAGAGGAACGACTGGTGGTAGGCGGGCCGAAAGGATCTCTGTCGGCGCACACGCAAGTAAGGACTGCAAATTACGAAGAAATAGCATCATAACCGCAAATCCCAGGGAGTCTCGTCAAGGTCATGGCAACAGTGGATCTATTTCAGCGCAAAGAACGCATGAGGAAAGCCCGCTCTTCGCTTTTTTCCCCTTTCTTTTTTCCCCTTTCTTTTCTTTTCTTTTCTTTTATTTTTTTTTTTATTTTTTTTAGTTTTCTTTTAATTGTTTTAATCACTTTGCATCGTCAATTACCCTTAAACCCAAACAGATAAAACATTCTGTTATTGATGTACCCAATTCTCGTAGACTCTGTCCCTTTCGATTTTCCGAAGGCCTCTATCACATTATGTTTCGAATGCTTGTAGAATGAGCTTTAATCGCCATAGACATGGTAAGCTGGGCAAACGGAATCGTTCACTCTATGCCTACCGAAGTCATAGGCACCGCGGATGACTGTGAAAACGCACCTCCCCTCATTTCCAGAGAATCGTTGCTCCATTGCTTGTCGACAATCCTCTCGGAGCTGTTGCTCGAGGTAAGGCGGATGACACGGGAGAAGAAACTGTATAGGTACTAGTGACGGACGAGCTATCGCCTCTCACCGCTCGGCTTTCTTGCTTGCTCGGCCTGACTGGAGACAAAGAGTTGGCGGAAGGAGGCGATGCATGCAACCATAATGGCTTTACACGTTACAGTAATAAGTTAGTCAAGACTCGGCCTCAATTCCATAGGAGCACACGGTCCACTTCATCCTGGGCGACAAGACTTACCCACTCCCATCTCAGCATTTGACCAAAAGTAAAGCCATTCTATGCTAGCTTGCTGCAGGTGCTTCTGCGTGCCTTTGACCAATGTGGCACGAATGACAGAAACCACCATGATGAGGATTGCGACTGAGAAAATCGCAAACAGGCCGACCTTCTGCCTCCATGGGATCTGGACCTTTCTCAGGACAAGAAATGGTATTGAGACGATCAGAATATCGGTAAAAACATCAACAGCCATATTAGCATAGAAAGTCCGAGCTTGGAACTTGACAGGTCCCGCAAGAGGACACTCAGCTTGCCCCAGATATCTTTGTTCGCCGTCGACGACAAACATCAAAGACCAGAATCCCCATGCCTAACCGACTTACAAAGAATGACCACAATGTCTCCTATGGAGCACTTGTAGTCAAAGTCTGCAATGCATGCCACCCATCCTGCGATGGTAAGGCCGCAGACCACCCACCACCAGATTGAAAAAGCCTGTACGTGCGTTCCGGAACCCAATCTGCGGAAGAAGATGAGGAAAGAGAACTTGATGGACCAAATACACGAATAGTAAAGGATCGAGAAGGTGGTAATATGGGGAATGAAGGTCCCATACGCCGCAATAAACTGATCCGTGAATACAGATTTCCCAGTCGTGATGTCGTACAGCAGGTACATTATGTGGGCCTTCACCTGCCATATGATGGTCGAGGTGAGCAGCATCAGCCATGCGGCTATCACAAAGTAGTCATCCACCTGTAATCTGCGAAAAGCTCGGATACGAACAGCGACGCGAAACAAAAGACAGACGGAAGATACGCCGGTTAAAGCCCATGTGACACCCTGCAGATGAATCAGAAGAGCTTGTTATGCTTTAGAATTGTAGCAACAAGACTTACGAGGAAAGTCTTCTGGCTGACCTTTTCCACAGGATTCAGCACTGTTTCCTCTCTTGCGAATGGTATCTTAGAGTCTATATCAGGAGTTGTGCGAGTCATAGAGCCATCGGCAAGTCGTAAGAAGAATGGTGAAAACTCTAGGGACAGACGGATGGGAGTGCGCCAGGACAAATATAAAAGTGAGCCCGATGACAGGTGAAGTAGTATCCACTCCCCCGCCGGGCTTCCTCTAGCGACACAGTACTCAAGTACCCTAGTCAGGGCATCTCTCACGTCATATCAAGGTTGTCAAACAAAATTCATCAATCTCCACGCTGTAAATATAGATCTTGTCCTATTCTACTCCTGTGCCCCGCCAACATCTAATCCTGGAACACACGATTTACTACAATGCAACGCAGTTGCCGCGATCCTCGGTGGTGGTCCGAAGCGCGACAAACGTGGTGCTCAGTGTTACCCACAATACTGGTCTACCACAGTATCCTGCTCGCGAACCGAGTTCTGGCTGGGAAATCCGCACTGTAGATAGATTGTGAACGGTGAGCGGTGGTCTTTGAGGGATCTCGAGGTCAATACGCCCCTAGCATCAGATCCTACCCGAATACTTAGTTGCCTTTCTCTACATCCATCAGCTGGGAACTGATAGTCTTGATCCTGACTATAAGCGGTGTTATCCCGTCTCTCGGCTCGTACAGCAGCCTACACGATCTGGAAGAGAATGCGCCGACTAACCACTCGATCAAGACCTCGCCTCCAACCGCCATCAACGATGTAGCTCCTCTGCAGCGCCTATCGTGCTGAAGCATCTATCGGGCCACTCATCATCCCAGCCATGACGTTGACTAGGATTCTTCTTAAACTCCATTTTCAAGGCTGGGGTTTTTCTTTTTTCTTTTTTTTTTTCTTTTTTCCTTTCCTTTCCGACACATGGTCAACTTTTGTCCTGATACTGCTGTTGATTGGCTTTTGAGATTGGTCCAAACCGTATGATGTTCTATATTTGATCTCCCCGTAGACTGGACTGGAACGCGTTGAACATCCATTATTTCAGGTTGTTGTCATCTATGTCCTCCTTGGTGTCAACCTTAGCTCATACAGTAACTCTTTTCCTGGTCAGGTCCGTTGGGACGCTGCCTATTGTCGCAAGAAAATCGAGCTTTTGGTCGGTTTAGGCAAGAGTAGGGTGCTAAGCAATCTGCTCTCAAGGCCGGACGCCATTCGTGCCGGACACTGGAACTAGAATGCTGCTCCTGTCGGCGCCGGGCGGTACCTCCTCAGCGCTGCGGAGTCGTAGACTGGGGGTTTGATGCCGACTTTGTCCGACAATATCCTCGAGGCCGTGTGAGACTTCATCCGCCACCACGGCGCCATTATGCTGCAGCATGTGGTAGTGGGTGGCGTCTCTGAACACCACACACATTAGTATAGGAACGAAGTTGTACGAGAATGAAGCAGCCATCAGTACCAATCCTTATACGCTAGTCTGTGCCACCTAAAATTCAAACTAAAATAACTTCGAGGCGTCATATATCTCCATTTTGGTCAAATAGCTCAATGTCAAAAGTGCAGCACGCGATAGTGTGTATAGCACTGGCGCGATACCAGCCACCACTTGTTCAATTGGTTTCGATGAACACTCAATACCCAGCCTCGAAATTTTCGCACAGAGAACGCTAGAAAGCTCGTGTTCCCTTGTGCAGAGATATATAAATCCATTGCGCCCCTCATCATACTTCCGCATTTCATCTCCAATCCATTTCTCTTCTTTCCCAAAATCCACACCTGTAGAACCCATCTCTGTCCTTCTCAGCCACCAAAATCCACACCTGTAAAACCCATCTCTGTCCTACTCAGTCACCCTGGTTGATCCATCTTTCCTTCCTAAGAACTCCCCATATCCCCTCCACTATGCGTGGCTTCAAGAGCTTCATTGTGATAGCCATCATGGCATTCAGTGGGTGAGTCTCGTTGTCTTTGCCTTTGCTGCGCCAATGTCCATTAACACTTGCAAGGTTGATTGCTGGACATCCGATTGTCCATACCGATGCGCTTATCGCCAATTCAACTCTTCTCGCCGATCCGTCTATCACTGCTATAGAAGTGGATCATTATCATGCCCTGGACAAGCGGCACCCGGACTGGAATATCAAGTTGGGTGATGCTATGGAGAGTAAGTCTTCTATCTTGGCGGGCAGACTTACAAGAAGGCATCAGGCCACTTGATGAAGTAGCATGCTTACACCAGTCTCATAGTGTTCGGCGGCTGGCCCGAGGCCAGAAAGGTATGTCATCGCAAGTGGGATGGGTGGGCCGGCATCCATCTTGATTCGACGACTCTCGGGGAGTATTGCAAAAGCAAGCGCATCATGGTGAATTGGCTTGATAAGCACCTCATCCGTATTTGTGTGTTCAAGGAGGCGAAGAGGACGCATGAGCCCGAGGTCACGCCCCGCATGAGAAAGTGGTTGCTCGACGTGTGCGACATCAATACGTTTGGAAAACACGGTTGAAAAGACTCAAGTAATCTGCTGTCCATTAGCAATTTTAGGTCAGGTATAATGAGAAGCCCTAAAGGCATACTTAATCCATGAGCTCGACGATGTGCAAGCACCAGCGAATCACTGAACCAGGGCTGCCAGCGGCATGCTGGACCAGCACTCATGGCTCTGGACAGCCCTAGAAAATTCTTCGTCCGACTATTCGCCCTTTCGTCCTTTCTCAACTCTCTTCACTGTAGTGCCCGAGTTGAACCAATTTCCTTAGATGGTCTTGGGATAAGACAGAACCACGTTCATGAAGAGGTTGGCTACTGCTTGAAAGAAAGAGTTGTTCAAGCTGTCGAAGTCGTTCAGGGCCGTGGAAAGGAATCACTTACATGACACCGCTGATTCACGATATGAATCGAGCCATCAAGATGTTGCTCGAGCCCCGTCGACCATGCATCTGAGCTCACTCAAGACTCGATTTTGACAAATTCTGTGAGAATCATGAGACTGTTGAAATTTGGCAAGCTGGAGACTGAGATGAACCACTCGGTCGTCCGCGCCGAGGAAAGTGTCGGGCCTGGCCCCATCGTATACGAGGTCCCTGTCCGCCGCTGATCTTGTTATTGGGCTTAGCGGGGTACTAAACAGATGTGACACGAAGAAGACACTTACATACCAACGATATCGGATATCACCGAACCCATACCTCTGCAAGATTGATAGGCTTCTGTCTCCCCTCGCCTAGCTCCTCCAGTCGCATGATCAACAGACCCACGGACGAGAGCACACACCCCTTCTAATCGCTCAGAGCGCTCGTACCGACGTGCAGCAAGTCGTAGCACTGCTCGGCTTGGGACAGCCGGGTCGAGCAACGGGGTGATGCGCGGCTCGTGGGACTTATAGTTGAGGGGCTTGAGGATGCCCTACTTGTCCTGGGTGACGTGGCTGTAGATGTTCCGGTAGTCGCCTACGGTGGCGAAGGACGGCGTTGAACGCATGACTAGCCGTGCTTTCTGGAACGCCGCTACACCAGAGTTTGTACTTGCTTCTGACCTCAGACTGGCCCGGCCGTCTTAGATGTGCCTGCTTCCTCGTTCAGCTATCTCCAGAAAGACGCTCAAAGAGAAAAGACAAGGAGACAGGTGTAGCAGTAGCAAGGTCGGCTATGCTGAAGAGGGAGTGGAACGCACAGGTCTGTGATCGTGGAGTAACGGGAAAGCCTGATCCAATGTTGATGTCAGCGTCTTTGAAAAGTAGGCAAAGCAGCAAGAAGAAATGAAGATTATACAAACTCGGGTCATGCACATGGGAGGTGCGTAAATTCTCGATCTGCATATGAGTAGCGCTGATCATAACGCGTTAATTAATTAATACTTTGGCAGGACATGATTATATGCTATGGATGTTTCAGGCCAAACCAGAACATTAACGAATATCAGGGAGAGAAACGTACCCACAAATGCCAAGGTGATTTCAAAAGCCATTGGAGACCCAAAGTAGGGCCGCAGCTGCGTGCAAACGTGTCGCGAGGTACGAACATATTGAGGCGCAGGGCTTGAGGTGTGCACAATCGTGCCTCGAGTGAATCGGAGTACCGGCAGGCGAAGAACTTTGGGTTGCTGAAAGCGTGAACCTCCACCGACCTGGCCTGAGTTGGTTCACACGTCGGTGATGGGTTAAGGCGTATGCCGCGAAAAGCCGATTGCACCTCGGAGGCGAGCTTCTTTGAGGAAATCTCGTTGTACCGCGACGATGGATAGAGGGGCAGGGATTGCAGCTTGGTTAAACCTCATGGCGGACTGTACTGACTTGGAATGCGTCTCTGCACCATGAAGGAGCTGGTGCGGGATGCAAAGAAAAGGACTGGGCCCAAACAGGCTGGACAGGGTGTTGGATGCCATAGCATGGAGCGCAAAGAACTGATGCACCAATGTGCTTGAGACGGATAGAGCTGAAAATTTGGCTCGCAGGCGCGTGAAACGCGAGGGAGTCGCCAGACGGATGGGCTTCAGATGGGATTGAGCTGGATCAAAGCACATGTCTGCTGGAAAGAATTTTCACACGGACTAGTCGGGTGCAACGATGAAGCACAGATGCTCATTGACTCAAGCATTTGCAATGCTGAGGTGGACTGAAAATGTGAAGGTGCGTCCTGATACGCACGTGTTTGAGAGCTGAGCGTTGCAAAGGCTCATGTAAGGGCTGAAACCACTGGGCTGGAAAATGGGCCTGCAGTGAGTCCAATTGAACGTTGATGATGAAGGCTGCTGAGGTGATGAGCCCGCATCATCAGTGAGGAACGATCCATTGGTCCTGGTGCAGTCGGACTGAGAAGACTGAGGTGATCCAGGCTGCGGTTGTCGAGAGCAACTTGTCGAAGTTTGAAAGGCTGGGCTTGCGTAGCCAAGGTGCTCCTATGAGCGATTGAACAACATCCCATGGCTGGAAGGACTTGGCGCGGCCATGCATGGCTCTGAAATGGTGATGATGGAGCCCAGTTGAATTGCATGGGAAAGGACAGTATCGTTGCCAATGTTGTCAGCAAAGTCTCGAAAACTCCGACTGGATGTGTGTAATAGTGATGGAAAAGACCATATGGTGGGTTGATGGTAGGTAAAGCTAAATTGGCGGCTGAAATGTCCGCAGGATGACGGGACCCGAGCGACTTTGGATGACTCAAGGGTATACTGGGTGGACATGCTAGCTGTGTTGGTGGATGCAGCTTGCTCAACGTAGTCAAGCAGAGTGGAATGTGATGAAGTCAAGAGGCTCGAATCTGACGAAGTCGATCGCCTGTGGAATTGTTGGTCTCGAGTAATTAGCGGACCCGAGGCATGCGGGATGCACACGCTGGCTGTGATGATGGATGCAGCTTGCGTAAAGCGTTGTGGCGGGATTGATTGTAATGAAGCAGGTCGTCTGTAGGACTGCTGGCCTCGAGAAATCAGAGGACTCGAGGATTGCTGGGTGGACAAGCTGGCTGCAATGATGGTGAATGCAGCTTGCTCGATTAGGTTGAGCTGACTTGAATGTAAATGGCCAAGTGAACTCGACTGTGATGGGGTCCGTCACCCGTGTGATGCTGATCTCGAGCAAACAGAAGGCCCGAGGTGTGCTGAATGGGCAAGTTGGCCGTGATGATGATGGATGCAGGCTTGTTGACATTGGTGCGGCTGAGTGATGAAGTCGGGACATTTGCAGGATTGCTGGTCCCGAGCATTTAGAGGCCTCGATATATGATGCTGGGCAGACAAGCTGCTTGTGGTGATGGTAGATGCAGCGTGCTCGAATTGATGTGGTGGACTGGACGATTGTGATGTGGTCGAACGTCCGCAGGGTTGCGGGTCTCGAGCAATGAGAGGACTCGAAGTATAATGCTGGGGGGGGACGAGCTGCGCGTGGTGATGGTAGATGCAGCGTGCTCGAATTGGTGTGGTGGACTCGACGATTGTAGTGAAATCGAATCCGGCAGGCAGGTGGGTGGAGGAAAGTCCTCGCCCCGATGTGAGTAATTCGAATTGATGGATGACTCGATATGGAGATGGCAATCTCACTATATTGAACGAAGGTGAGTGAGCGAGGTTCGGTTCAGTGGTATTCTGGGTGACCGTGGCTCGTTGCCATTGTGCTTCTGACTTGGCATCTGTGTGCTGTCCCTGATTGACGACGGACGTTGCCTGTGCACACAGAAGTTCCCGGAAGGCACCCACGCGGAGGTGCAGAAAGCGTTGCCTTCCTCCCTTCCCGGTGCTTTGGTACATGAGACCCAGCAGCCGTCATGTACCGCTCGCGGAAAAGGGAGAGACGTTCAAAGCCCGCCTCAGGCCGTGCGAACACCCTTAAATGGCCCTAGCCTGTGCCAGAGGACGTAGGGGATAAGGGTGGAGGAATTTCATGGTGGGGATGCTATGGGCCCCGGAGATGTCGGGAGGGGAAGTGGAGGGGGAGGTCCAAAGAGGTGCAGGGGGCGGAGCCGGTAGACGTCCAGCAGCAGTCACCGAGCTCGTCAGGTGCACCTCTTCCTGGTGTTGGTCCAACGGCGCAACAACAGCAGGCCGCGATCCAGCGGCACGCGACCCAGGATCGGCTCTGACCTCCTCAACCCAACGCCAAAACTCGTCGTTCATTTCGAAATCGCTAGGACCACGATGATCACCGTAACCGACGCACCTGGGCGACCGCCTCCACGGCAGTAAGCAATCCCAGCCTCCAAAGACCTGGTAGAGGTTGCGCCGGACCGAGAGGTCCCAAGGGTTACGGCCACTGTGGTATTGTCTGTACACGAATTCGTCTGTCGGAACGAGCTGGATGGCGAACCATAGCCGGCCGCCTAGTCCCGCGGCGTGCTGGCGAAGCTGGTTCATCTCCGGGATCGTGCGGTTCCTCATCGCCAAGTCGCGGATCTTCATGTGCATGTTGTGCCAGCAGAGCCAGAGCGCCACAGCGACTGCCAGGAGCGTTGTCAGCACATGCAACAAGTTGTCCAGTTGATCCGGTATCGACAAAGCAGCGACGGAACACGAGAACACGATGATTGCGTCCAGGAACAGGAAGACCATGCTGAGAAGATACGGCTTAATAGTGTCCAGGTACACGTTCACCCGCAGCCAATTGCAGAAATGATCGTACACCGGGAGGTGCACATCAGGTCGTCTTCCAGAATCCTTTCGGCACTTCTCTCCGAGATGAGAACAGTGGTACACGCGGTCTGCAAGCGGACGCTCTCCATCAACGCAGCCCTCGTTGGAATGAACGTACTTGCAGAACCGCGGTCGGCCAGAGCGGTCTCTTGGATTGCCGGAGAGGTAGCCCATAGCGCAGTGAACATCCGATTGCATCGTCTGTCGCTTCCCCAGGACTCTCGTCGATGGTCTCCAGGAGCCTACGACCGCACAGCACCACGAGGTGAGCCATCCGAGTCGCAGGAATCCTCCCACGACCCAAATGGTCACCGCGGCGTATGCGGCCGCAGGACGGAAAAGCCCGGAGGCATCTTCGATAGTCCCCGCCAACCACAGAGTTTGGTCTGCATGCCAATGTTAGCCAATCCAGTGGAGAGCTTGAGCAGGCACGTAGAAGGGTTCGGGGGCGGGCTCCCCGGGGGGGGGGGGTGGACAAGCTTGAGAAGACAGGAGGAAAGGTCTGGGGATCGGGGACAAAAGGTTTTGAACCAAGCAGAAGAAAGGTGGGGAGCCTTCGTACACGCAAACTCGTAGTAGACGGAGTAGGTCGACACGAGGAGGTAGAAGAGGAGGCCCGCCACGATAGCCCAGCCAAAGTCCATCTCTACCAAAAGACTCGTTGTTGTCGATGGAAATTCCTCAATGTTGTCGTGAAAAAGATATATAAGAATTCTCAGCAAAAGATGCTTAAATAATCCAAATCGTGATACTTTATGCAACACGACTGTTCGGCACTGAAGAGAGGAAGAAGAAGAAAACGGGAAAAGCGCCGGACGCGGGAGCGCAATGTTTTGAAGGACTTTACAAAAACATTGGGAGAAGGAAGGAACGGGGGACGACGAATGGCAGCTGGCTTGTACGTTCAGAATGGAAGGCAACGCAATAGCTACTTCCAGCCTTCTATTATTATGCAGCTCGAGCTTCACGCAACGTGGCTTCCCTTCGAGAAGCCCGTCGTCGCCTCCACGAGCCGTTACACCGCGGCCATTTACAGGAATCGTTCTACTGCTGGTGAATAGGGGCACAAGGAAAAGAGTGACTACTCGACTAGAAGAGCAGGTGCGCCCTGTGTGATCACGACATACTGAAGCCCCAATGGAACCAAGAGGAGAGAGCAGGCGACTACCTGCCACATGTTTTTTTCTTGTACCTAATCCAGAAGACTCCAATAAGGTCTTATTTCTCATTCTCTCTTTCCCTCTTTTTGTCTAGAAGTCGGAACCTTATTACCATCTCTGTCAGGCTGCTTCTTGTTCTTTGCACAAAGCTTTTGGACAGGGTTTTGGCCCTCATTGCTTCTTATAACGCTTTTGAAAGAAAGTTTACCGAATGTCACGCGTACGCTTATTCGAAATGATTAGATGCAATGTCCGTATACACCCTGACTTCTGCCTGTCCAAAACTTTCCGCCGGAAGTACATGTTTTCATAATGGGATATCAGAGCTCTTAGCACTCTGCCTCTTCCTTGGGCCTACAGACTTCTTATCATCCGGGTGACTCTAGCACGAGGCGGATGGCCTGCCAGAGCTCCAATCCAGACGTCGAACAAAGTGCTTAGGTTTCACATCTTTGCGCCTGCGAATTTCATCTCTAACTTGCGGTGAAAACCCGAGGGTCTGCAGATCGAAGATGTCTGTGCCTCTTTGGTGCATGCGGCTATGGTGAGAGAAGCCTATTAGCAAGGAAAGACTGATGTATTTGCGGCATAACATGCAATTGGCCAGAGGATCGTACCCGGAACGGAGACGAGATTGCTGTCGGCAAAAGCATAAATGCCTCCAAATATGTATCTGCAGGTTTGCTTTCGTGCATGCAAAGCCTTGACCTGGTTTCGCAAGGAATAAAAATTCGGAAGAGGATGGAAAGCGCATGGCTCCTGTTTTCAAAAGGCGCATGCACCCGCTACTGCTTTGCTACCACAACCCCTATGTCTGCGCAACGGAACTCCTCTCCAACGGTGAGTACTCTCTGTCCTGGTGAGCTGTCCAATGGCTCTGTGTCGTAATGCAAAATGAAAAACAATAACACATCTTGAAAGCTATTGCGAGAGCATTCCCCATAGACGTTTCGTCGCCTCCTCCTCACTTTCAGCTGGTCCCCAAACCATGATGTGATTCGTTTTTTCTTTTTACCACGACCAGATACCCACTTCCCCATCGGCAAGTGAATTTTAGGCTCACCATGTGTATGGGGTCTCGAAGATCGAAGAGATACACTTCCCGCTCCCAGTCCCAGATCTTGACTCTGCGATCCTTACTTCCGGCAGTAATCATGAACCTTCCAACTTTGGCTAGCCCACTAATGGGCGCTTTATGTGTAGAAAAGGTCTTAGTAAGTTCATCTTGCTGCGTCCAAGTCCTGACCACCCCATCTGTGCCGCAAGTCACCAGGTTCCCACAAATGTCCGAGAGCTGAGCAGTCACTCTGGTCTCCATCTGGCATACTGCTATAAGTTGCCTAGGCATGACACACATCAGTCTGTACTGAAGGTATATCATCTTTCACTTACCCATCTTTGGACATCACGATGCTCATTCTGAAATTATATTCATTGTGATCATCCTAGAGAACTCTACTTGCTTTCTAGAAGATAAAAACCATAGCGTTCGAGCCTATCACTACTTATTCGCCGTTCACTTCACGAAGCTGACACTTTCAGGAACCCGTAGAATTCTCCGTCATTCAGCGGAGCATCCTGCGCTTCCAGCAGCCTCATAGTAAAAGTGTCAACAATTCCCGCACCCACTTTGCTAGGCACAAAGGTGTAGGCCCAAGCTGTAACATCTCCATACCCCAAGAAGACACCACTTTGCGTTACTCCGTCGATCTTATGCTGATATAGCTCAGGGACGAAGCCAGAATTCAGGTATCCCAGCTCGCCGTTAGTCGTAGAGATGTAGACCGGCGCATTGGTGTTATACTCTTCTACCGAGCCGTCGATGCAGTAGAGTCTATCTTTCGCCGCTTCAGAGTTGGTGGTGATGTCGATGATGGACTTGTTGGATACTTCGACGGTGCTGTAAAGACCATCAATTGTGCTGTTGTCGGCCTGGTCTGGGTGGAAGTAAAAGGCGCCTGTAATGTCTGAGCCCATTACATTCTGCCAGAGAGGAAAATAAACGCATGTCCCTGCTCCGACCTGGACGGGTGTAACGTCTGGGAGGGCTGAGACCAAGTTTGCGCAGAGCACTGAAAGCAGAGTCAAAGTCAACGTCGCTGCCATCGTGACTTAAGCTTGTTGATATTTATTGTAATCAAACAAAAGTAGCAAGTCTGGGTGTATTGGAAACTATAAGCAGTTCAATTCATAACCTTTGAGGAAGTTTTGAGGCTTTTATAAGAATTCGAGATCCTTTACTCTCGTCATCAATACATGCTTGGACCCGAAAATTATACACTATTACAGAAGGGCATGATCCATGCTCGCTAGTAAAATCATATCGTGGGAAGCTTATATTTGGAATATCACTTTACCTACTTTTGGTGATATCGGGAGTAGCTAGGATCAGGGCCTTGCCGGTTAAACTGCAGGAAGGATTTCTATACCACCGACGTGGGCATCATGCTAGATTAAGCTAGGCTTATTGGCTATGGGCTTATATGAGCTGGGCTGAGCACCTTGATTTTATGCCAGGCTGACTTACAACAACCTTGTAATATCGTGCACTCGACCTATGACAAGGAGCGGAAGGCTGCGGCAAAAGCAATGGTGCGCTTCTTTCCTATCCTTTGCGGCACCTGCTGCACAATGTAACAATCAGAGCATCCTAGAGGATCCACAATCCAGTCGTTCACGCTACATCCTCGATTCCTCGCGGCCTGCGTTTGTGTTGATAATCTTAAAAGTGGATCAGCTCCCAATAGTAAATACTGCCCTTCGGAATTATGTCCGCGGTCAGCACTTACGGGGCGTAGGAGGAACTGAGCGGACAGCTCAGCTTATTGCTGTCCATGAACCTCGAATCGCTAGATAAGTCGCGTTTTGGGTTATATACAAGTCTGGCCTTGGCTCAGCACGCCTCGTAACCCTCGGGAGTTTTCGGATAGTAGGTATATTTTCTTTCTACCTGATATTAAGTAGACAAACAAATAAACGCATATAGCGTACTGTCGCTAGTCACTGACATGGTAAGCGTGGAACCCCGTCGGCAGAAGTGAAGGACGTAATTACAATGGGATTGACGTGATTGGGCATCGGTATAATTACTCATGATCCAAGCTCTGGAACGGCCGGTCGGAGCTCATGGAAGGAATGTGGACGTCCAGCTCCCGTAGATGCCTTGAAGATGGGACGCATTACACTAATTACTACAATAATCATCTGCTTTGCGTCCTAGCGATCTGCCACTCGAGAAGAATAAATGATGGGCCACATCCACGTTAGTCTCGATATCCCCCAACAGCAACGCTTGGCGTGAGATAACTTTCAACGTCTAGGCACACAGTTGATTTGCGAGGTTGATTTATGATATTAATCCGTGGCAATGTTGCATCATGAAAGTACCTTCGTCTACGCCCCCTAGGGCACCGCAATGGAAATGAATTAGGCAACGTGGCCGGGTCTGGTCTCAACACGTGAGCTGGAACAAAGTATAAGATGAAATATAATACTCATGCTCTCTGATTCCCTCTCTATATATGTATACATAGTGTAGCGCATGACCAAGGTGGAATTAAATTTCACTTGTGGACTTTCTGATGGTAAAAACTTCAGAATCTTTGCAATTGACATACCATCGTCCCATCAACATGGTGGACCTAAGACCTGAATTCTCGTGCTCAAGCTAGGAATACGTTCGTTTGTTCTAATCAGATATATTTAATAACATAGTCTAATATGATTTAAACGTTGAGCATGCAATGGTCTCTACGATCTTACGCTATATCTCGCAGAGCTACTGGGCTTTCTGAATTGCGCAGTTCCCGAGTCTGATCAGCTCCGTAATGAAATCTTCCACCAGTTTCAAATGCATAGTCTCATTAGGTGTCAACCTCCGTGTGCGCATCTTCTTAAAGAGCTCAGGCGCTGTCTCCAGCAGGACAAGATCGTCACGAGCTTCGGGATCGCGGGGTTTCAGTAGGATATTGCAGAATATGGTGAGAATGGCCGTCATTGGGTAGAAAAGCACCATCCTGAAAGCCAATCAGCATTGGGGTCGTGTACAAAGTTAACAGGCAGGCTGTGCGACCTATAATACTCACCAGAATGCCTCTCCGAGGAACGAGTGTACCGCCGCTCGCAGGTAAAAGAGCGTAGATCGACTAGCCTGAACAGTCAGCTCCAGGCTCGACCCTACGCCGTCCATGTTGCCGTCTTCCACATTTGCCCATGCCTTGCACCTGCTCGTTGCCCGATGTATCGTCGCCATCAGGTAGTAGTACTCGAAATGAATGAAGATGGCATGCATCCTTTTGGGAGGGCCCCATTCGCCAGGGGCTGTTCGTGAGCCACCAGATTGTATCAAGCTGGGTCGCCAGTCCTTGTCCACGGACATGCGCCAGGTCTCGAGTTCGTCGTCGAGCTCACGGATGTCTCGGAGAAGCTCAGCGTCTGATTTACGAAGGGATTTGGCGGCGTACAGGAGCTTGCCGGCTTTGGCTTTGATGAGACTAAGCCTGACGTTGCCCGGGACCAACAGCACGGGCGGTTCCGATTCGTCAATTAGGCTGCGATCGGCATCCCATCGGGCTGAGAGGAGGTCATCGTAATTTTCGGGCAAAGATAGATCGCAATAGTCGTCGTCAAGACAGGGAGGCTGTCCAGTACGGAGTGATATGTCTTTATCAAATGTATAGCAAAGCCAGAATAACCGGCGTAGGTGGTTTTGTGCTTGGTAGGTATCCCGACTCATCCTATCGGTACGAGTAGGACATAATACATTAGCACCGAGCATATAGATGAGACGACAAGCACACGAAATGTGTATAGATGCAAGCTGAGTATGGCCAGAAAGCATGTGATATATGCCCTACTCAATGTTAGCGGTGGAGGAACCAAGTGCTATCGGATCTGTGGGGGGTCTTTACCAGCATAAGCGCGACCTGAAGGCTATTGACGGTAGACTGAAGGAGGATCCGCGGCATCAACTGCTGCGCCTTTGCCACGCACAGCTCGCCGTCGACCAGCTCGTCCTCTATGTTTCCCTCGAAGAGGTGGAGAATGCCGATAAAGGAGAGAACACAAGCCTGGGCATCCAATACCTCAACAGACTCAGTGGTCTGGGGCTGCGAGTAGGCGAGATCGATGGTTCCTGGAAAAGAGGGTATATGGACGACAGGAAACACAAGGCTCAGTGTAGTGGTTTTGAACAGCTCAAAGTACGCGTCAACAACCTTGCGCGAGGGCAGCCACAGATTAGATGTAGGAGCGATGGCGACCTCGTTGGCAACGTGCTGCTGATTCTGCCATAGTGGTGCGACTAGAGATGAAAAAGCAGGTTTGGTCCCAGTCCTTTCTTGGATCCATTTACGGCCGTCAGAGGAAAAGAGAGGAATGCCTTGGAAGGAATTGATATCACCAAGCTGATATCCGGCGAAATGGAGTTTGCCAAAAGAAGCTGCAGGAAAGGGATCTGGTGACGAAGCAGATGGTGACGCATGGTGAATGTGAGAGAGTATCGAGCCAGCGATGGATCCACCCTGGCCTGGCTGACCTTGGGATGACCTCGATACTGAAGACTCCTCAGGATCAACCGACTGGGCTGACCGTCTGTCACCGACGGCATGAGACACGAGCTCTTCCAAGCGTTCTAGCCTTTTGGTCAATTCGCTCTTACCATCGTTGGCTCTAATGCAGGGGAGAATATCAGCTGCTCAGCACTTCTCTATACTTGAGATGGCCAAACAAGTATATGAAGAGACTGTCCACGGGGTCAGGCAGGGGGGGGGGGGGGGAGTTAGGTTTCTGGGGTCGAGGGGCAGGGGAGAAGGCAGGGTCTCAGGGTCTCTGGGTAATACAGAGCCCAGTTGCGACTCACCTTTTTTTGTTGCGAGCCCTGGGCTTCCTCTGCTTTATCGGTCGTGAATAGGTACAGGCTATTTCGTGGTGTGAACACCAGTTGCAATGGGGAGTGGCGCCATCGCAATGGATCTATCCAGCGTTCAGGCTCTCGGACTGACGTTAGCCTTCTTTCGTTCGTTGCAAGGGCGTTCGTCCACTCCCCTCTCCTCAATTTTTGAGCAGGACATGATGACCGTACCTTTCGCTTATAGCAAGAGTCGCATGCACGCTTCTTTAGTCCAGTTGCCCTTGCAGACACACTTTGAGGCGACTCCGTCATGAGGACATCAGGCTTCCCGCACGTACAAAGCTTTATTTGACCCCAAGCGCGTACGCAGCACACAGTTGTATGTCCTCAGCAGCCGGTTCCAGAATTTATCAGAAAGTTGACGTGGAAGAATGAAACAAAAGTGGGACTATCAGGTCGGGACACGGTCGGAACATGACGTCTCACCATCCGTGAACCTCCCTTAGTAAGCAAGTCTACGGCTCTGATCTTATATGTGGAATGATGTAGAAGACTGAGTCAGCGGGAAGAGATCACAGGATAGAAGCCGCTTCCGCTTACTCAGCGGAGACTGACCGGACTTTGTGCAGCGGATCAGTCGGCGAGAGCAGCATAAAACAATACTTCATCCGCAACACATCTAGTTTCGGAAAGAAGCAAACTTCTTGTTCATCACGGTACCACACAGCGACTATCACCTACTCGATCATATTTCAACATGGATTAAGTCAGGTCTGCTGGAGCCCCTGATGAGTTCAGCTGGCGCAAGACCGCCGGCATGATCCGAGAGCCCACTTTTCGCGGGCGGGCGGGCTATGGATTACCGCGACCACGTCTGTCAGGAGTTACGTTCCTGGGTATGGCGACTCGTGTGCAGAGAAGACGATTTATTGCTCAGCATATCGTTGACGTCCTCGTAAGCCATCTGTCCTATTGTCGCAATTTGGATCAGATCTGGTCGGACTCACTTAAGCGTGCAGGAACCGCTGAAGAACTTGATGAGGCTATTGTTCACGCCTAGTAGCCCGCCAGGCACACGCAGTACGAGTCGGCCATAAAGGGAAAGCCGAGTACACACAACCGCTCTGTGGCGACAAATTGACGACTTCAACAACTAATCGCTAGCTCTATCTCCCGGGGGCTTTCCAGCGGCTTCTACTTCCGCCTTTTTTGAAGACTGCGTCAATCAGCTGCAGATCCTTTCACAGAGCGCCACGATATCTTTAGAGGCACGCGGAGAAAAGGCCCAGTATGTACTCCTATTTTGCCTTCTTTGCCGGCCTGATTGTGTTCCGAGTATATGCCACTATTGCCTCTGTCCTGTGCTCATCCTTGTTTGCCGATACTACACCATTGGCATTCTACTGGAGTCGACCAGAGCTGGGTGGCATCTTGCTCGCCATGCTCATTCATTTGGGCAAGGGCTAGAGTCAATGTGACTCGGCCACTTCATCGCCGTATACATCTCCATTGCCATCTTTACGTCTTCGGCAGGCCCCGTTATCGTTAATATGTTAGCCTCAGTCTGCGACACTCTCGTCTAGCACGCCTCTCGCATTGCCTCCCGGAAGCATCACTGGCTGTGAGATTCAATTTCCAAATACCTCATCTGAAACATGCTGGCTCCTGGTGTATGGGGCCTCAAAGCTCTGACAGCGTTTTCCATGTCCTCTTCTTTACACTTATTCTATTAGCTTTCGCGGACTTTTTATGGCGCTGAGTAGAACCTCTACGGTCTGAATGGCATCATTGCCGCCACTCTTGAATTTCTTCAATCTTCGGATTGTGCCCTGACAATCGGGGGCGGCTGGCGCCTCTGATGATCAAAAGAGGCAACAAGCTGCTCCAATTCGGTATAGTATGTGTCAGTGAGGCGCAGAAGAACCTCCTACGTGGGCATGCAGAGGACTTGATGGCTCTGGAGCAGGAGTTCACGCCGCCCAATTGTTGTTCCAAGCTGCCGGCATTGGTAGATGCATAGGCAGCAATACGCTTGGAAGCATTGACTGGGATTGTTCAAGGAGCATCAAACATCTGCAGCCACTCATATTACTTCAATAATGCTCACTATGGACTTGTCCTTGGCTTGGCATGACCGGACGTATATATAAAGCTGCGTGCGGAGCTCGACTGAGGAAACATTGGAATTCAGCTGAGCGAGACCCGAACGGTTCAAGCAACGCAATATATCTTCTACCAACCCATCGCTTTGAAAGAAGCTCTCCGTCTGCATTTTGTTATGAAATTAAGTGAACGTTCCCCCCTTCCCCCCCCCCCTCCAAAAACAACACCGACATCGGGATTTTTTGATAATTATTTGCATTGCAGCTAGGATATTATGGGTTCGGGATATTGAAACATTTCAGCCAATAGATAAGTGTTGTCACAACAAAGGCTTCAAATTGACTTGTATAGCTGTGGGAAGTGTGGCTAGTATAGTGTCTTGATCAAGTGATTGGTAAGACTAAGTCGTTGTAATTAATTACATACCACTTCGATTGACTGACGCTCCGGAGGAGGGGGAAGGAGATGTGAAATGAATGCGCGCTTCATGCCATCCGGGCCGGGACCACGTACTCACATTGGAAGCAATATCAGGCTGGTGGAAATCTACAAAGTGATTCTTCATCTGGTTAACTGATTATTTAGACTCGAGCCTTAGTCAGCCCAAAGGTGAACAGATATCAGCTTTCTGCACGCTACGATTGATTTGTAAAACAGGACGAGCGTGTGGGGCTATTCATATAGGACTTTAGCGAGTATGAAATTCGGGCCACGAGCCTTAAATCAAGCACATATTCGTTCACTCCTTCCGTTCAGTGGTCTATGAAAAGCCAATGAGTTAGCAGGTTGCTACAGTTGCTCGTTGGAACGAAGATGCTGCCGCCCAGGCCCAGGCATGTAGCAATATGTGGAAAAGTGGGTTATATAAACCCTAACCCTCTATTGTTGACTCAGATATATATCACCACTAAGCCTGAAATGGCTATATACATATTTCTTTTGTTTTTTGAGATAGATTTAATCTTAGCACTGTTTTGCTACTTCTATGCTCTAGTGTAATGAGCACTGCCGTAACCGGGGTATATAATAAGTATATAAAGGGTTTATATTAGGCAAGAATAAGATTAAAGTGTAATCTAAAGAATATAGAAACAATCTTCAAAGTCTTCTGCAGTATATTACTAGCAGTAAAGCTATTACTTATATTAAAGGTAATACTTAGATTAATAACTAAAGAGCTATATACTAAATCTATTTAATAGTAGCGAATATATCTCTTATATAACTAGTCTTCGAATATAGCTAACTTAGATAGCAATATATCTGAACTATCTAGATATCTCTAGATAGCATATATCTAAAGCTATCTATCCTAGTTAATCCTTATCCTAACCCTAACTCTGGATTATATAATCCTAGCATGGCTCTATAGGTAAGTATTAAACTTTTCCTATACTAAGGGTTCTATTTTAGATGGCCCTAGTATACTATATTATAATAGTTATAGGTTATAATATTATCTCCCTTCTATTAATTATTATCCTAAATAATTTTCTATAAGTTTCTTGCATATTATTCTATTGCTAGATTATGCCTTTTTAATTCGTTATATTGAATAGAATTAATAAATCTCGATTTTCAAGTTCTTATACTAAGAAAATAAAATAGAAGGATTCCCTTCTTTCGATTATTCTTTAAAACGCTATTACTATGCTTTCTTATTCTTTTTGCAAGGGTTATAGCATTTTATCTTATTAAGTTTCTCCTAACGATTCTTCCTGCTACTTAGAATATATTTGCCTTAGATATTCTTAATATAATATTTAAAGCCTTAGCGCCTTAAAGATTTAATAGATTAGAGTTCAATATTAATATTTAAAGAAGCAGTTAGAGGGTGCTAAGGGCTAGCTTTGCAATGCTATTATAAAGATTAAGCATTTGCAGAAATAAAAGCATATATAATTTAAAAAGATAATGCGCGCAATTTATTATAGCCTTAATAGCATAGAGGCATTAGAATATATAGAAGCTAAGGAGGAGCGTTATTGCGCTTCTAAGATATTTTAAAAGGTGGTTTTCGAAGAATCTGCTACTTCTACTAAGATTCCTAATTTTGAGGGATTTAATTAGAATTCTATAGATATAGGAAATGCTATAGTAGACTAGTTGGGTTTTCTAGCTAAGGGATTACCTGCTGCAGCCTTTAGTTCTTATTCTAGGGTAGAGAGATTTACTAAAGAGGCCTCCTAAATCTTAGCTCTATTAGTTGCTATCCTGGGCTTTGAATTAACTAGTATATTTCTAACTATTTATATCCCTTAACTAATATAGTATCTTATCTAGTATTTTCCTTTAGCTAATAGCATATCTTGCTAACTAGTAGAGTATTAATTAGTAGGTTATATTTCTAGTTATATTTCTACCTAACTAGTCTAGTTTCTAGCATACTAGTAATTTATTTACCTAGTTTAAATCCTAATTGCTTATCTTTATAACTAGTTTATTTAGTAATCTTAAAGTGCTTATTATGCATAAGCTAAGTTTTCTTTAGGTTCTTATATATTTTTGCTTACTAGATAGCCTTTTTATTTAATATAATATTCTAAATTATACTAAGAATCTCTATATTTTAAAATCCTTCCTATTTTATATTCTAGCTTATTATTTTTAGCTTTAATATTATTATTTATAGGTATTTCTTATATTGCTAGTTCTAGAAGTAAAATATAGAATACTAGGTGTATTCTTATTCCTGCTAGCAATATAAGCTTATAGTTAATTAGAGAGATTTTTCTTAAGATTTTAAAAAGTTTAATTTTTTTATAATTAAGTTTATTATTTAGTTAGATAGTCCTTATATTTTTTTGTTTTAAGTAGACTTTATCTTCCTCCTATAGAATTAGTCCCTTAATTTTCTTAAAGTTAGCATATTTGGTTATTTATTCTTATATAAACTAAAGTTCTTATTAAATATCTTCTTAAACTTTCTTAATGCACTATATTTATTTTTCTACTACTTCTGCATTTGCTCTTAGCAATACTTTATAATATGCTATCGGATTATATTTATAGAGTATATAGAATAGTAAGGTCTTTATTATGCTTATATTTGCGCTATTATATGCAAATTGCGCTAATAGTAATAGTTTAACTTAGTTATTCTATTCTTAATTAATATAGTGCTTAAGGTATTATTTAATAATTTAGTTTATTTATTCCATTTGCCTATTTATTTATAGATAATAGGCTATTAATATTTTATAGTATGCTTTAAGTTGCTTTATAAGTAATATCTAGAAGTATAATATAAATTTTCTATTTTTATCTAAAATAATCTCTTCTAGCATGCTATAATTAGCAATAATTATTTTAAAGAATATATATGCAAGTTCTTCTGCTATATTGCTTTCCTTATAGGGGAGAAAGTAAGTATATTTGCTTAGTCTATAAACTACTACTAGGATGCTATTATATTGCACTTTAGTTAAGGATTCTTATAAGATAGGTAGCTTAATAATAAAGTCTAGGCTAATTAATTGCTAAATAGTTATAGGTATTAGTAAGGGTTATAGCAGTTTATAAGGCTTATATTTTTCTGCCTTATTTTTCTTGCAATTATTGCATTTCTAAATAATTTCCTTAATTTATATCCTAAGGCCTAGTAGATTCTAATATTGCTTAATTTATTTATAAGTAGCCCTAACTCTTTAATGCCTATATGCTAGTGCGCTATATATATCCTTAATATATTCTTCTTATTCCTATAGAGTTATTTTTTTTTAGTTTCTTGCCCTAGTATGCGATCTTAAGTATTAAGTTAATTTCTTATTTCTATATAAGATTTTCTTCTTTATTCTAATTAAAGAGTATTTATTCCTTAATTTCTAATATTGGTATATAATTCGATTATTGACTAAAAGCGTTTGCTTTAGTGTTTTCTTTTCCTTAAATATAGCTAATTTTAATATCGAATTATAAGAGAAATTCTGCCTATTATACTTATTATTTATTTAAAACCTTAATTATTATAAATAATATAAAGTTCTTATAATTAGTAAGTACTTTAATTAGGTATTTTGCTTTAATAAGGTAATATTGCTATTCCTAGAATATATATATTATAGCTATAAGTTCTTTATTTAGGGTTCTATATTATAGTTCTAAACTATTTAGCTTCTTTAAAAAGTTAGCAATAAAGTATAATTTATTCTAATTATCTTATTAGATAAGTTCTCTGCTAAGTGCATAGTCTAATATATTAGTTGCTACTTTGAATTCTTAGCTAGGATTGGCTTCTTTTAAAATAGGTTCTTGTATAAGTTGTTCCTTAATAGCGTCGAAGGCTTGCTGCTCTTTTCCTATCTAATAGAAAGATTTATCTTTTTTTTATAAGCTTTATTATAGATTATACGATCTTTAAGTATTATTAGATAAATTATTAGTAGAAGTTAGCATATCTAAGAAATGCTCTAATATCTATAATGCTCTTAGATATTAGCTAATTTCTAATTGCTTTTATCTTATTCTTTTGCATATATATATATCTGGGTTTAATTGTATATTTAAAATAATTAACTTTCTAAATATAGAAGTAGCTCTTTTTTAGTTTAATAAGGAGTTTAGCATTTTAGAGAGTTTATAGCACTTTTCGTATATACTATTTATAAGTTGCTAAGTCTAAAGAGTAAATAAGGATATTATTAAGGTAAGCGATAATATAAATATTTAAATGCTTTCTAAATACTTAATTAATTATTTTCTAGAAAAATGCAGGTGCATTAGTTAATCCGAATAGTATAACCAAGTATTTATAGTGCCTATATCTTATGCGAAATGCTATTTTCTATTCTTTGCCTGCTTTTATCCTAATAAGATTATATGCTTCTTTAAGGTCTAGCGCTATAAACTATTATGCGCCTTATAGTTAATCTTATAGTTCCTTAATAAGTAATAATGGATACCGATTTTTGATTATAATATTATTAAGCTATTTATAGTTTATATAGAGTTGTAGTTTGCTATTTTTCTTTAATATAAATAGGATCGGATATCCTGCTAGTAATTATGATAGTTATATATAGCCTTTTTTTAGGTTTTCGTCAAAGTACTCCCTAAGTGCTTTAAGTTGTGCTTTATCTAGTTTATAGATAGGGAAGAACTTGGGCTAAGTTCCTTCCTTAAGTGAGATTTTATAATTATATAGATTATATTCTAGTAGTCTTATAACTAATTCTCTTTAGAATAGTTTTATAAACTTATAATACTCTTCTAGTATACTAGCAAGTATTAGGGTTAGTCCTTCCTCTATTTTTGCTTTCTAGAGGAATAGTAGATACTATTAAGCATTTTATTGCAATTATCTATTATTTTTGCTTTATATTAGACTAAGTTTTCCTAATTAGTTTTTATTTACTTATATTCTTAACTTATGCCTAACCTGCATCTATAGATTTAAGGCATTTATAATTCTTCTCTATAAGCTATTAGTTCCTGCTAATTTGGAGATATATAGTAAGTGCTTATTTAAGCGCCTATCTTAGCTATCCTTAGTAACTAAGTTTTATTCTGCGCTTTTAATTGCAACTATCTTATTAGATATAGCTTATTTCTAAGAGATTTAGCTAGTAGTCTAATTAATTTAAGGATTATACTCCTTAAGCTATAGAAGTCCTAATATTATATTATAGTATGCTATATCTATAATATTAAAAGAAATAAATATTATATATCCTTAGTTCGAGATAAGTAGATAATTAGTTTTCTTATTAATTACCCTTTAGTTATATGCAATAGATTGTCTTTCTATAGTATTAAGTATATAAGGCTTCTCTTTCTATTACTATAATATCTTTGCTATATTAATAATGCAGGGGGATATATAATTCCCTTATGCACTGCTATCTAATAGCATGCTATAATATTAGTTATTAATATTTATATTAAGCTATATATATATATAGCTTCCTTTTGCTATTATGCATAGGGATCTTATAGTTCTAATTAACTATTATTCCTTTATAGGCAATCTTTTCCTTTTAGGGCCTTTTTAGCTGCTTGCTAAGCTAGTGCCTTAGCTTATTATTATGCATACTTATAGCGCTTTTTATTGCATTACTGTATATGCTAGGCGTATGCCTTATTCTATATATAAATAGTATATTATTTTACTAGATATTGCTACTATTTGCGTTTTTTATCTATGCAAGGCTTAGGGCAATTCTCTAGTAGTCTAATAAGTGCATTATAGTGTTTCTTTTTTAGTACTTCCCTAAACTATAGTTTAGATTCCTTATATGCCTAAATAAGTTATTCTTCTTTCCTAGTTAGGAACTATTTATATTTAACTTTTTTCTTAAAATAGGTTTAATAGCTATAATAAGTGCATAAGATCTATGCTAATTAGTAGTATCCGAGATAGAATGCATTAATCTTAGGATCTTCTAATTTATTTGCTTTATAATTTTAAAGTAGGATGCTCTTAAAGAGGGTTTTTAGAGATATTCTGTATATAAGATATTCTATTTAGATATTAATATCCGGGTTGCTGGAACTAAGACTGCTGTGTCGGGTGGTTAATACTAATTCTTCTAAGTTATCTATATATTATTATATAATAGGCTTAAGTAGGATATTAGGTTATCTATCCTAAAGGGTTTCTTCTTTAAGAATAAGTATCTCTATAGTATATTCTTCTATAGGGGCTAGAGTAAAGTCTGCATTTTCTAAGTTATTATTGCGCCTATTATAGGCTAGGGATATTGTAGTATTCGATATATGCTTATTATTATCTATAAGCTATATAAGATAGTGCTATAGGGGAAATTTTCTTAAGTCCTGTTTTTCCTTAGATCTTTGATCTATAGGGTTAGTGGAACAACCTAATTATTTATCTTTAATAGAAGCCCTGCTTCCGATAGCAAGTTGTTGTCGTTCCTTGGATTTTTGGGGGGAACTATCCTAAACCTTTTTTCTCTAAAAGGTATAATATGCAATTATTATTATAATATGCAGTCTAATTAAGGGACTTATAATTAATAGAGTCTATTACTTGCTTTATTAAGATATTTTTGTTTAGATAATTAGGTTTCTATTATATAGCAATACTAAGCTATTATCCTTCCTAAATAGATTGCTATTATTTTCTTTATAGTTATTAATATTTCTATGCAAAGTGTTTAATCTTCCTATAATTAAAGTATGCTCTATTGCCTTTGCCTTAAGTTTGAAAGTTATTGCGTTGATGCGTAGCGTTTAGTTCTATTAGACTAGCATGCATGCTGCTGCTTTATACTATATTTATATAATTCTATTATTTTCCTTAGTAGTTCTGCTAAGGCTAGTAGCATTTTCTACTATTAGCTAGGGCTTTGAACTTCTATAGTTATCTATTATCCTTGCAGTTTTTCTTCTATTATTATTTAAAGATGTAGTTATTAATCTATATTGCTATTGCAATATATTCTGCTAGGTTATTAGGTTAGTCTATTTTATAAAGTTTGTTTTTAACCCTATCTGTTATGACCCATCCAATATGCAGGTTACAAGAATGGTTATAAGCAATAAGGACTAGGTGTTAAGGACCCAATATCCTGACTAAGAAGAAGCAGAATCCGGATTACATAATCTAGGGTTAGGGTTTGGACCGACGGGACTGCCTATCGGTCCCATCGATATAACCATAGACTAACATAATCGGCTATCAGTCCCAGCAGTCCACCCCTATAGGAAAAGAACCAATATTATTAATAAGAGACTAAAGAGCAGGATATATATATATAAGGATATATTTATTACTATTAGATAGATTTAGTATATAGCTCTTTAGTCATTAATCTAAGTATTACCTCTAATATAAGTAATAGCTTTACTGCTAAGTGATATACTGCAGAAGACTTTAAAAGTTATTTCTGTATTCTTTAGATTATACTTTAATATTATTCTTGCCTAATATAAACCCTTTATATACTTATTATATACTCTAATTATAGCAGTGCTTAATATATTTTAATAACTCTTATTTAAGTATAGTTTAGTATACTTCTTCTTAAGCAATATAGAAATATAATATCTCTCTAGACTCTAATCTCCTCTACTATAGGCAGGGCCTAAACTAGCGCTAAGCTGCAATAAACTATTATAGCCCTGCAGGCTTGCATTTAGGAACTTAAAGAATCCAGCAATATGCAGATTAAGGTCTATAAGATAGATAAACTTATCCCTTATAAAGAATTAAAGGGCACTTTTTAAGCTTTTATTACTTAGTGCAAGGCCTACTTCCTCTACTATCTAGCCCAGTTTATAGATAAGGGAGAGAAGGCAATCTTTGCAGGAACTTAGTTAGAAGGCAATGCTTTTGCTTAATTTAAACTTTCCCTTTAAGACTACCTTAATAACCTAACTATATCTAATAATTGTAATAAGGAAACTAAAGCTATCTTTAACTTATTTAAAGATTTCAAGAAAGCGCTTAAGAATGCATTTAGCAATCTAGATAAGAAGCATATAGCAGAATGCAGTCTTATAAACCTCAAGCAGATTAAAGCTGCTTTAGATTATATAGCTAAATTTAAGCAATATGCAGAATAAATTAGCTAGAAAGATAAAGCATTAATATCCTAATTCTATAAAGAACTAAAGAATAAGATTAAAGATAAACTATATAAAATAGACTAACTTAATAATTTAGCAGAATATATTATAATAGCAGTATAAATCGATAACTGCATTTTTAAATAATAATAGAAGAAAAACTGCAAGGGCAATAGATAATTATAGAAGTTCAAAGCCCTAGCTAATAGTAGAAGATGCTATTAGCCTTAGCAGAATTACTAAGGCAAATAATAGAGCTATATAAGTATAGCGTAAAGCAGCAGTATATATGCTAGGCTAATAGAATTAGACGCTATATATTAATGCAATAACTTTTAAAACTAAAGCAAAGGCAATAGGGCGTGCTTTAATTATAGAAAGCCTAGATACTTTGCATAGGAATATCAATAACTATAAAGGAAATAATAGCAACCTATTTAGGAAGAATAATAGCTTAGTATTGCTACTTAATAGAAACCTAATTATCTAAATAAAAATATTCTAATAAAGCAAGTAATAGACTCTATTAATTATAGATCTCTTAGTTAGACTGCGTATTATAATAATAGCTGCATATTATATCTCTTAGAGAAAGAAGATTTAGGATAGTTCCCCCGGAAACCCAAAGGACAGCAATAACTTGCTATTAAAAGTAGGACTTCTATTAAAGAAGAATAATTAGACTATTCTACTAATCCTAGAGATTAGAGATCTAAGGAAGAATAGGACCTAGGGAAGTTTCCCCTATAGCATTATTTTGTATAGCTTATAGACTATAATAAGCATATATTAGATACTATAGCATCCCTAGCCTATAATAAACGCAATAATAACTTAGAAAATGCAGACTTTATACTAGCTCCTATAGAAGAATATATTATAGAAATACTTACTTTAGAAGAAGGGACCTTTTAGGATAAATAATCCAATATCCTACTCGAACCTATTACGCAATAATATATAGATAACTTAAAAGAATTAGTGCTAACTACCTAATGCAGTAGCCTTAATTCTAATAATCTAAATATTAATATTTAAATAGAATATCTTATATATAGAATATCTCTAAAAACCCTCTTTAGGAGCATCCTACTTTAGGATTATAAAGCAGATAAACTAGAGAATCCTAGGATCAATGCATTCTACCTAGGACACTATTAATTAGCATAGATCTTATGCACTTATTATAGCTGCTAAATCTATTTTAAGGAAAAAGTTAAATATAGATAGTTTCTAATTAGGAAAAAAGAATAACTTATTTAAGCATATAAAGAATTTAAACTATAGTTTAGGGAAGTACTAGATAAAAAACACTATAACGCATTTATTAGGCTACTAGAAGATTGCCCTAAATCTTATATAAATAAGAAATGCAAGTAGTGGCAATGCTTAGTAGAATAATGCACTATCTATATGCAGAGCAAAGCATATACCTAGCATATGCAGCAATGCAGCAAGAAGCAATACAAGTACGCTCAATAATAAGCTAAGGCACTAGCTTAGAAGGCAGCTAAGAAGGCTCTAAAAGGGAAAGATTGCCTATAAGGGGATAATAGTTAATTAGGACTATAAGGTCCCTATGCATAATAGCAAGAGGAAGCTATATATATATACGCCTCGATATAAATATCGAAAGCTAATATTATAGCGCATTATTAGATAGCAGCATATAAGGAAATTATATATCTCCCTATATTATTAATATAGCAAAGATACTATAGCAATAAAAAGAGAAGCCCTATATACTTAATATTATAGAAGGATAATCTATTGCATACAACTAAGAGGTAATTAATAAAGAGACTAATTATCTATCTATCTTAAACTAAGAATATATAATATTTATTTCTTTTAATATTATAAATATAGCATACTATAATATAATATTAGAACTTCTATAGCTTAAAGAGCATAATTCTTAAATCGATTAGACTACTAGCTAAATCTCTTAGAAATAAGCTATACCTAACAGGATAGTTGCAATTAAAGGCGAAGAATAAGACTTAGTTACTAAGGATAGCTAAGAAAGGCGCTTAAACGAGAACTTAATATATACCTCCAAATTAGCAGGGACTAATAGCTTATAGAGAAAGACTACAAATGCCTCGAACCTATAAATGCAAATTAGGCATAGATTAAATATATAAGTAAATAGAAACTAGTTAGAAGAACTTAATCTAGTATAGAGCAATAATAATAGGCAGCAATAATAGAAATAGAAGCTATAGCCTTAGAAACTTAGTCTAGCCTAGAGCAGCTAGGATAGGCTGCAGAAGCAGATAAACTAGGAATTATAAAAAATCAGATAAAGCTAATTAGGATATAATACTTCTGCAATATCGCCTAGGAATGCTTAATAATATCTCCTATTCCTATAAGCAGTAGCAATAAAAGAAGAACCTCTACTAATATTCGATAGCATACTATAAAAGTACTACAAATTTACTAGGTTATTCTTAGGAAAGCATAAGGGATTACTTCCTGCTAAAACCTAATTCAATTATAAAATACCCTTTAAGAAAGGAATAGAATCAAAGTTTTTCCCCATTTACAGATTAAATAAAGCAAAGCTCAAGGCACTTAGGGAGTACCTAGATAAGAATCTTAAAAGGGGATATATCAAAGAATTATACTCTCTAGCAGGATACCCAATCCTCTTTATACCTAAGAAAAACAGCAAACTTAAGCTATATATAGACTTTAGACAACTTAATAATATAATAATTAAGGATTATTACCCTCTGCTAAAAAGCAATAAACTATAAAATAGAATGCAAAGCGTATAATAGTTTACTGCACTTAATCTTAAAGAAGGATACTATTATATACAGATTGCAAAGGGATATAAATAGAAAATAGCCTTCAGAACTTGCTATAGATATTATAAATATTGTATTATACTATTTAGACTAATTAACGCACTAGCTATATTCTAACGCATAATTAACTATACTCTTCGCAAATTTCTTAATATCTTTATTATCGCCTACCTAAATAATATCCTTATTTACTTAAAGGACTTTAAGATATATAAATAATATATATAAACCATACTATAAACGCTGCAAGACGCCAAGATGCTAGTAGAACTTACCAAATATTATTTCTATACTTAGAAAGTAGATTATTTTAGATATACTCTTAAACTAGGCGCAATTTGCATGCAGAAAGACAAAATTAAGGCAATTAAGGATTAGCCTGCATCTAGAAACCTTATAGATATTCGAATATTCCTCAGATATATTAATTTCTATAGGCAGTTTATTAAGGATTATAGTAAAGAAGTTAAGCTCCTTACAGAACTTACTAAAAAAGAAATACTATTTCTTTAAGTAAAAGGATAATACTAAGCATTTAACAAAATTAAAGACCTTATATTAAAAGACCTAGTTTGCAAAGAACTAGATCTTAGCAAGGAACTTAAGTTATATATAGATGCATTAGACTTTGCTATCGGAGCAGAACTTAACTAGCGCAACAAAAGAGGACAATTAAGACTAATCGCTAACTTCTTAAAGAAACTTAATAAACTAGAATTGCAGTACAGAATACTAGATAAGGAACTTATAGCTATTATAGAGGCATTTAAGGAATAGGAATAATATTTTATTAGCGCAAAATACTAGATTAAAGTATTCTCTAATTACAAGAATCTTACTATATTTACTATAATAAAGACACTTAATAGATAATAAGTAAAATAGGCAGAGTATCTATTATAATTTAATCTCAAAATTATCTATATCTAAAGGAAGGAAAATATTAGAGCAAACGCTCTTAGCAAAAAATCCGATTATTAGGATAAAGTTATAGAAGAAATTTAGAATATCTTTACAATAAATAAAGAAGGAAATCTTATTAATGCATATAGAAAGCTAAATGCTATCCTTAGAATAGATTAAATAAGCAAAGACCTAAAGAATATAACCCTAGAAGAACAAAATCGGTATATCTAGGATATATATAATGCCCTAGTATATAGATACTAGGGAGTTAAAGCAACCTTAGCATAGATTTTGAGATACTAGAATCTGCTAAGCCTTAAGAAGAGAATTAAGAATCTCTTACAAAATTATAATAGTTGCAAGAAGAATAAGGCAGAAAGATATAAGCCTTATAGATTACTTTACCCTCTATTAGTACTAAGTTTAGTTTAGCAGTTAGCTAGCTTAGACTTTATTATTAAGCTACCTCTTTTACAAGAACTTTTAACTAAAGTGCAATTTAATAGCATTCTAGTAATAGTTTGCAGATTAAGCAAGTATGCTTACTTTCTACTATATAAGAAGAGCAGTATAGCAGAAGACCTTGCATATACATTTCTCAAAACAATTATAGCTAACTATAGCATGCTATAGGAAATTATCTTAGATAGGGATAGGAAGTTCGCATTAAACTTCTAGACCTTACTTGCAAAGCAGCTTAGAGCAGCTTATAAGATATTAACTGCATTCTATCCATAAATAGACAAATAAATAGAATGCATAAATCAAATTTTGAAATAATATCTATACTACTATATTAATTATAAATAAAATAATTAAATTAAATTATTGCTATTAGTATAATTTGCATATAATAGCGCAGATATAAATATAATAAAGGTATTGCTATTCTACGCAGTATATAGGCGTAACCCTATAGCATACTATAAAGCATTGCTAGGGGCAAATGCAGAAGCAGCAGATAAGAAAGCCTAAAGGATTTAGAAAATCTATAAAGAACTGCAGCAAGAATTTGCATTTATTAGGAAACAAATAATAAAATATGCAAATACTAAGAGAATTAAGGGATTAATCCTTAAGGAGGGAGATAAGGTCTACCTTTTTCGATAAAATATTAAGATAAAAAGACCTAGCAATAAGCTTAACTATAAAAAGCTTAGTCTATTTAAAATTTTGCGAAAAATCTTATTAGTTAACTATAAACTCGCATTTCCCTATAGCATAAGAATATACCTAATTTTCTATATTTTACTACTTAAACTAGCAGCATAGAATATAAAAGTCAATAATAGCATTAAAATCAAAGATAATAAACCAAAATACAAGATTAAAAGGATCCTTAAGCACTAAGAATATAACAATATGCTAGAATACTTAGTTAAATAGAGAGGCTACCCTTTAAGCAAAAATATATAGGAACCTCTAAATAATATCACCAATGCACTAAAATAGCTTGCGCAATACTAGTTTAAAAAAGGGCAGTTATAGCAGCAATCTATTAACTTACAAAAATACCAGAAACATAGCCTATTAGTTAAATATCCTACTAATTAGCAAGACAAACTACTAAGGGAATACTAGCTAAGGGCAGTACTAGAAAAAAAAAAAAAAAAAAAAAGATATACTAACTAAACCAGAAATCAGCAACCCATCAAAGGTCTAGCTACATTTTCCAACCCATAATTATCTAATATACCCAGATCCAGTAAGGACTAACTAGCCTTACTAAGATCAAGGAAGATTAAGTTAGAGGGACCCTTGGAAAGTAAATCCCTAAGGGCTAGGGCCTTAATGCTTTAGTTAGCCTCCTAGGCAGCCAGGCGCTCCGCCTCCGCTTTCTCCTTTTCGGCCCAATCCAGCTTATTAATAGTCGCTAAGCTGCAGCAGATAGCGCAGGCTATCTTCTTTGCCTAGACGCAATGCTATTTTCGCAGATAGCAAACCTTAGCAGCAGCTAACTCTAGCTCCTCCTCCGCCTTATCCAAGTTAGCCTTAGCAGCAGAGTATTAGATAATAATCTTCTCAACCTGCAAAGGGGAAAGGCTATATATATCGCAATTGCCATATTTATAGCAGATACACTTAGTATAATAAGAAGAGTTCTTCTCAAAAGCAAAGCAGTAAGCCTTGCAGAACTTACAGGAAGAATAGGTAAGCATCTTGCAAAAATAGGAAAGGGCTAAGAGCTAAAGAGAAAAGAACTGCTCTATTTTCTTATGCTAGCGCTTAGTAATACTAAAAGATATCTCGATTAGGAAAGCATAACCTAATAATAAAGGAACTTGCTATAATACTTACAGAAAATTATTAAAGATAATAATCAATAAGAGAAAGATAATATTATAATCTATCTAATATGCAGATTATAAGAATAGTTATAAGCAATAAGGACTAAGTATTAAGGATCCAATATCCTAACTAAGAAGAAGCAGAATCCAGATTATATAATCTAGGATTAGGGTTTAGACCGATAGGACTGCCTATCGGTCCTATCAATATAACCATAGACCAATATAATTAGCTATTAGTCCCAGCAGTCTATCCCTATAGAAAAAGAACTAATATTACTAATAAGGGACTAAAGAGCAGGATATATATATATAAGAACACATTTATTACTATTAGATAGATTCAGTATATAGCTCTTCAGTTGTTAATCTAAGTATTACCTCTAATATAAGTAATAGCTTTACTGCTAAGTAATATACTATAGAAGACTTTAAAGGTTATTTCCATATTCTTTGGATTACACTTTGATATTATTCTTGCCTAACATAAACCCTTTATATACTTATTGTATACTCCGGTTACAGCAGTGCTCATTACACTATCCTTTAGTCCTTTATAGAACTAGGATATTAATGCTTTATCTTCCTAGCTAACTTATCCTGCATATTGCCTAAATTTAGCTATATAATCTAAAGCAGCTTTAGTCTGCTTAAGGTTTATAAGATTATATTCTGCTATATATTTCTTATCTAGGTTGCTAAATGCATTTTTAAATGCTTTTTTAAAATCTTTAAATAAGTTAAAGATAGCTTTAGTTTCCTTATTATAATTATTGGGTATAGTTAGGTTATTAAGGTAGTTTTGAAGTAAAGGTTCGAATTAGGCAAGAGCATTGCCTTCTAATTGGATTCCTATAAAGACTGCCTTCTCTCCCTTATCTATAAACTAGGCTAAATAGTAGAGGAAGTAGGCCTTATACTAAGTAATAAAAGCCTAAAAAGTGCCTTTTAATTCTTTATAAGGGATAAGCTTATTTATCTTATAGATTTTAACCTAAGTATTGCTAGACTTTTTAAGTTCCTGAATATAAGCCTATAGGGCTATAATGGTTTGCTATAGCTTAGCGCTAGTCGGAGCCCTGCCTATAGTAGAGAAGATTAGAGTCTAGGGAGATATTATATTTCTATATTGCTTAAGAAGGAGTATATTAAACTATACTTAAATAAAAGTTATTAAAATGTAATAAGTACTGCTATAACTAGGGTATATAATAAGTATATAAAGGGTTTATATTAGGCAAGAATAAGATTAAAGTATAATCTAAAGAATATAGAAATAATCTTTAAAGTCTTCTATAGTATATTACTAGCAGTAAAGCTATTACTTATATTAAAGGTAATACTTAGATTAATAACTAAAGAGCTATATACTGAATCTATTTAATGGTAGCGAATATGTCCCTTATATAACTAATCTTCGAATATAGCTAATTTGGATAGCAATATATCCGAATTATCTGGATATCTCTGGATAGCATATATTCAAAGCTATCTATCCTAGTTGGTTCTTGTCCTAACCCTAATCCTGGGTTACATAATCCTGGCGTGGCTCTGTAGGTGAGTATTGAACTTTTCCTGTACTAAGGGTTCTGTTCCGGATGGCCCTAGTGTGCTATATTATGACGGTTGCGGGTCATAACATCTAGCCCTCTATTTCTTCTTAGTTATAAGCCCAGTTTGCATAGACTGGGTTTTCTCTTCTCCTTAGCTATTAATAAATAAGGCTAAGCATTTATTTTACTCTTTATTATACTTATTATTTAGTCTCTTCTATATTCTAGCTATTATAGCCTCCTCTAATCCTAATAACTTTAGTATTACTATTAAGTGCATTAATGCCTACAGCTTTTTAGCTTAGTATAGTATCTTTAAGTCTTAAAGCTAAGTAAAGGGCTATTAAGCTTACCTTAATCTAGATAAATTTAAGAAAAATTTATTAGAGCTTAAGGGATTTAATATAGATTATAATCTTTTTACTTGCAAGTACTAAATAAAGCAAAAAACTATATATTCTAATAAATTATATATAAATAAATAGCTTAAAGTCTTATATAATTATAAAGTAAAAATCTTTTAGCTTTAGCAGCTTTTTTAAATGCTTACTTTGCAGAATATCTAAAAGATATAAAATTAGATCTAAAAGACTATCTCTCTTTTTATCCTAATGCCTTATATATATATATATTTAAGCTAGAAACCTCTAATTATTCAGACGATCTTTAGAAGGCTAAAGATAGACCTTTGTTATAGATATAGCCTGCCTGCTGCCTTAGATTCCCTCTCTAGCCTAGAGAAGACCTAAGGATTAGGGTTAGAATATATAACCCTGCTTTAAATAAAACCTCTGCCCTACTAGCCCTATTTACCTATTTTATATTATAGCTCTTTAAGCTGTATCTTAACTACTTAGCCTATACCTGCTTAAGAATAGTGCCTATTAGTCTATAATAAATAGAATTCTAAATCTGCCTGCTTACTATTCGCCTAACTGCCCTACTACTACTATAATACTATATAGCTCTCTTCTCTAAATAGCAATAATAATAATCTATCTAGCATTACTACTAGCAATAAAGATACTTAAGATATTAGCAGATTATATAGCCTAATATACTTTAAAATAGCTTCTTTATCTATAAAATCTTAATTATTATATTATAACTTTAAAAAAAGATAAAATTACTTTAAACTAAAAAGTTTAGAACTTCTATACTAAAATAATAAAACGCAATACTATTATTTAATACTAATAATACTAATTAAAGGAGGCTTAAAAGAATCTCTTAATAGCTAAGATTAGCAAAAAGAAAGCTTTTAAGCTAGCTTAATTAATTATAATTACTTTTACTTAAATTCTTAATTATATAATCTTTACTAAATCTTAAATAAGTAATATTATAACATTGCCTTTTTTTGCTAATACTTAATTTTTTAACTTTGCCTATCTTTCTAAATAATTCCCTAATCCTAATAAGTTTAATAGCTTTTGCAATAATCTTTATAAATTTATATAATAAATCTATATAAAAATAATAATAAATATAAACTAATTCTTTACTTTTTTTATATATTTAATTTATATTACTAGCTGCTTAATTAGAAAAGTATATAAGCTAATTCTATTTAAAATAATCTAGAAAGTTTTCTAATTTATAAATTATTTAGCTATACTAAAATATTTAGAAAATGCTTTTAAAAATTTAAGTAGAATATAAAATACTTAAAATAAGCTATACTAATTAAAATAATATAATTAAAACTTTAATATATATTATTTAGAATTTTAATACTTAGCTCTAAAAGAAAATATATTAAATATTACTTTAATTCTTTTGCTATTTTAAAATATTTCCTACAAACTATAAAATATACTTTTATATAACTCTTTGCTCTCTAGAGAATATAATAAATATATCTACTATCTATAAATCTTAAATAATTAATATTATTAATATTTATAGTAAGTCTTTTGCGCTTAGAATATTATCTTTACTACTACTTTATACTTTTTAGCTATTTTAAATTTTTTATTAAAAGAATATTTTTCTTTTAAAATAATCTTACTATTAAGCCTTTAAGGCAATTTAATAAATCTTAGCTCTTAAAGGCAAAGAAATAATTAGAAGGATTACTATAAATGCTATTACTATAGCTTAACTAGCTATTATATAGCTAACTATTCTAAGCTTAATATATACTTTAGCTATTCTTGCTTATAAGCCTAATACTTTTAGCTTACTAGCTTATTTATAAAATTGCTTATCTAATCTTTTTTTATTAATAGTTCTTTATTAAATATATATGCAAGCTCTTTTTAAATACTAATTTATTAAATAAAGCAAGCTTAGAATAAGTTGCTTTTAAGCTTAAGCTAGTAGTTTTACTAAATTTACTAATTTAAGAGAATTAAGTAAAAGATATAAGGCTATTTTATATAAATTTTATATTTTTACTACTATTACTATTAAATTATTAATTAAAGAAGAGAAAAATTAATGCTTAAATATGCTAATTCTTCTAATTTATTTAATTCTTTTTAGAAAAACTTTAATAACTTATATTCTAACTAACTTTAATATTAAAGAGAAAGCTTTTATTAATAAAAGCTAAGCTTATAAGTATTATTTCTTTTTGCTTTTTCTAAAAAAATTATTTAAAATTAAAGTATTTAATAAATGCTTTACTAAAAATAGAAAGATATTATATTATATTTCTACTATTTGCTAAATTAATAATTACTACTAAAAAAAGCTAAAGCTATTTATAATTTAGCTTATTTATTATTTAATAATACTAAAAATACTATAGCTTAATTAATATAATCTTACTATCTAGTTTGCTTTATATATAATTATTTTTAATAGCAAATACTATTAGAAATATTATAATATCTTTAGCTGCTTAATAAGAATTAGAGCTCTTTAAGATATCCCTTAAACTGCCTACTTTCTCTAAAGCTTCCCTATATCTAAAATTCTATACTGCTATAATATTACTATTATCTTACTGCAGGCAAGTATAGCTTATGCTTATAAAAAAGAATTACTGCCTATTTATTATTACTTTAGAAAATATTAATTATACTTTAGCTATTAAAACTGCTATTAAACTAGCTAATTGCTTATATACTATATTATAAAATTTTGCAAATATCTTTTTTCTAAAGAAGGCTAAGAGACTTTCTCCTTACTGCTTTTATAATTACTATATTTAGCTCTAAGAAGAGAAGACTATACTCTTTAGCCTATTATATACTATATTATAAAATAAGCTAATTGCACTTTATAAATAGCTTAAGAAGAATTTATAAAAGGAATTTATATACTTTAGCTTATTATCTATTATTTTGCCTATTCTATTTATTATAAAGCTAAATAGTAGCTTATAATTCTATATAAACTACTAAATTCTAAATAATATTATTATAAAAAATTAATACTCTCTACTTTTAATTAAAAAATTACTAAATAACTTAAAAAAAATAAAGTACTTCTCTAAAATTAATATTATTTTAGCCTTTAATAATATCTATATTTATAAAAATAAGAAGTATCTAATTGCTTTTTGCATTTAATTTAGCTTATTTAAGATTTTATTTATACTATTTAGCCTTATAAAAGCTTTAGTAATATTCTAATAGTTTATTAATAATATATTAAAATATTATTTAAATATATTTTATATTGCTTATTTAAATAATATTTTTATTTTATTTTAATAGCTTTAAGAAAAGCTAGCTTATATACTAAGCTAAAGAAGTATAAGTTCTTTATAAAAGAAATTATCTTCCTTAGCCTAATTATAAGTATCTATAAAATCTAAATAAACTCTAAAAAAAATCGAAATTATTATAGTATAGAAAATGCTAATCTATTTAATAAATATTTAAGCATTTATTAGATTTAGAAATTTCTATAAAAGATTTATTTAGAATTTCTTTAGAATTATTATATTACTTATCTGCCTAATATAGAAAAATATTTTATTTTTATTTAATTAGATTTATAAAAATGCCTTTAAAAGGCTAAAAAAAGCCTTTATATAAGTACTTATTCTTACTTTATTTAACTAGAAAAAAGAGATAATTATTAAAACTAATACTTCTAATTTTATATTTATAAAAATACTATTATAGCATAGTAATAATAGCATCTTAAGACTAATAGTATACTTTTTTAAAAAGCATTTAGTTATAAAATATAATTATAAGATCTATAATAAGAAACTTTTAGCAATTATCTGCTATTTTAAAGAATAGCGCTTTAAGCTTAAAAAGGCATAATTACTAATAAAGATTATTATAAACTATAAGAATTTAGAGTACTTTATAATAACTAAGCTACTAAATAGAAAATAGGCCTAATAGGCTAAATCTTTATTCTATTTTAACTTTAAAATTATATACTGCCTTAGAAAATAAGATATAAAATTAAATATACTAATTAAGAGATTAAAGAACTTACTTTAAGAAGAGAATAAATGCTTATTATATTAAAGTTAAATAATATTAAAAAGAGAGAATTTTAAAAAGATTAATACTTTTTAGTACTATAAGCTAATAATAGCTATTAAGCTTATTAATTTAGCTAAATTAAGAAAGTAAGAAATTCTGCTATAAGCTATTACTAAGCCTATTAATTTAATTAATTTAGGAAAATTTAAAAAAGATTAGTATTTATAAATATAAATAATTTATAATAATTTTAGCTAGTATTAATAAATGCTAATCTCTTTTTAGATTAGAAGAAAGAATTATAATTATTAGCTTTACTTATAGCTTTAAAAATCTGCTCTAGCTTAAAGCAACTTAAGAAGACTATCTATTTTATAATCTAAATTTGCGCAATTATATTGCTTATCTGCCTTTACTAGAATAATAAATTATCTTATCTTTTTGCTCTAAAATATAAAAGAAATTTAATTCCTAGCTTAATTCTAAAAACTTTAATAAAAGGCGCTACTTAATATATATTGCTTATTCTTGCAAAATATAATAAATAGTATAGCTGCTTATATTATAAAAACTGCTTTTATATACTTAATTTGCTTAAATTAAAGGCTAAATTATTTAAAGCTTATTATATATTTTTAATTATAAGCTATTCTAAAATAGCAAAAACTTATAAGATTCTAAATTAAGAATATTATTAGCTCTAAATATTAAATTATATTTATTGCTAAATTGCTAATTACTACTAATATTACTATATAAAGCTTAGCTATAAAGGCTATTAAGGCTTGCTTAAGCTTTTATTAATCTCTAATTAATTATAAAAGAATATCTTTATTAATTTTATTATCTACTTACTTACTAGCTAAGGCTATAATGCTATATTAGTTATAGTAGATTGCTTAATTAAAATATAGCATTTTATAGCTTATAAAGGAATCTGCAATTCTAAGAAAATTGCTTGCTTATTTATAAAAAATATATAAAAGCTTTATAATTTATTTACTATAATTATATTTAACTAAAGACTATAATTTATATTAGATTTCTAAAAATATCTAATTTATTGCCTATTAATATCTATTTTACTATCTATTATATATTACCCTAAAACTAATAGCTAAATTAAGAGAATAAATGCTTTTCTAGAATAATATCTATACTTATATATATTTTATCTGCAAGATAATTAATTAAATTAATTATTATTAGCTAAATTTGCAGCTAATAATTCTATCTTTAAATTAATAATTATTACTTTATTCTTTACTAATTATAATTTCTATTTTTAACTAAGATTTAAGCTTATTTAGCTTTAAAATAAATTTACTATTAAAAATATAAAGAAATTTATAGCTTAAATATAAAAAGTAATTAAATATCTATATAGTAAGCTACTTATTGCCTACTTGCGCTATAAAAACTAAGCTAATTAAAAATACTAACTTGCTTGCTAATATTAAATTAGCTAAGAAGTTTAGCTTAATATCTAAAATATTAAAACTTTATACTTTGTAAAGAAGCTAAATTAAAAAGATTATAGCTTATTCTATATTAAGAAAATTATTAGCCTATATACTTACTATCTCTGCCTACTTAAGTTTATAAAAATATACCCTATCTTCTATATAAGCTTATTATAGCTTGCTATTAATAATCTATTATTAGCTTAGAAGAATAATCTTTCTTTTCTTATTAAAATTAATAGCTTATAGGAATAAAAGATTAATAAGATCCTAAATTTATAATAAAATTGCTATAAATATAGAAATTCCTAGCTAAAATATACTATTAAATAAACTAGTTATAATAATTTAGAAAAGATTCTTGCTTTCTATTTAGAGAATATATAAAAAGTAATTTATAATTATTACTACTGCTATCTATTTAAGCTTAGCTTCTAGCTAATAGTAAGACTTAATCTTGCAAAGCTTAATCCTAAAGAAGAAGATAATATTATAGATATAGCCTGCCTGCTGCCTTAAATTCTCTCTTTAGCCTAGAAAGAACTTAAGAATTAAGATTAAAATATATAATCCTGCCTTAAATAAAATCTTTGCTCTACTAGCCCTATTTGCCTATTCTATATTATAGCTCTTTAAGCTATATTTTAACTATGTAGCCTATATCTGCTTAAGAATAATGCCTATTAGTCTATAGTAAATAGAATCCTGAATCTGCCTGCTTGCTATTTGCTTAACTATCCTACTGCTACTATAATACTAAGCTTAATTTAAAATTTTAAAGAAATAATTTATAAGGAATTTTTTATTTATTACTACCTAAAGTATATTAGCTCTAATACTAACTACCTAAGCAGCTTAATCTATATATACTCTTTTCTAATTAAGAGTTTATTAAATCTTAATTTAAATTATAATTAGAGTTTATATAAAGGCAATAAGAGAGAGAATAAATCTGCTTAAAAGTTTTTTTTAAAATTAGCTTAAGCCTTTTAATATTTCTTATTTTACTTTTAATAGGTTTTAAGCAGAGAAGAGTAAGAATGCTAAACTAAAGAGCTAAGAGTAGTAGCTAAATTAGGCTGCAAAATACTTTATTTCTTCTTTAACTTTTTAATCTCTTTCTTCTAAGCTTTAATAATGCTCTTTAGAGCGCTAATCTTTTTCTCTTTAGCTTTAATCTTAATAAATAATTCTTTATTTACTATAAATAACTTATTTATAAAGCGCTCTAATTTATTAATATTTTGCTTTATTACTTAAAATTTATTTAATTTAAAGAATTCTAAAGCAGCCTTTTAAGCTTAAGATATATGCTTAATTTAGATAAGAAATAAAGCTTTAAGAGTATATAAGTTTTAAATACTCTTTATTTTAAAAATATATTTTCTTTTTAAATTAACAAGCTTATACTTAATATTTCTAAAAATAATAAGTATAGCTTTAGCTTTATAAATATTATTTATAAAAGAGATAAGAATTAAAGAAACTAGCTTATACTTATAGCTATAAAGGCATTAAGTATATCTTAAAGTTTTAGAATTCTTAATATTTTAATATACTTTATTAAAGCAGTTACTTATAAAGCTTTTAGTATATTTAAGATATAAGATTTTATAAATTAAGCTTAATTTAATAGATTTCTTGCTTTTAGAAGCTAAGATTAAGCTTTTAGCTACTTTATTTTGTAAAAGAGTTAGAATTTAAGGGATATTAGCTATCTATAAAAGCTAAAGAATTCTTTTTTAAAATTAATAAATTAAAAAGCAGAATAATTAAATTTAAGTTTAAAAAAAAGCTAAATAAAATTAATAAAAAATTAAAATATACTTAGTTAATATATATTTAAGAATATATAATATAGAAATTAAATGCTTTAAAAGCTTTCTTTATAGCTTACTTACTTAATTAATATCGAAAAAGAAAGAAATTTAATTAGAAAACTAATTTTTATTTTTTTTTAGAAAAAGAGAAGAAAGCTTTTAATAACTATTCTCTTTATTCTTATTATTCTTAAAAGCAAATTTATTTTTTTTTGCTACTATTTTAATTAATAGAATTATTTATACTATTTATTTAGAGAAAAGCTAGAAAAGAATTAACTAAATCTTTAATATTTATTATAGAAAACTAGGCAGCGCTTATCTAAGTTGCTATCTAAGGGTTAATAAATATTTTATAAGTAATATTAGAATTAGCTAAAGCTTAGAAAGTTGTTAGCTTGCTTATATAAAGGGAGTTAAAAGGGGCTAAGGCCTTGCCTTCTTTGCTAAAGAATATAAAGTATAAATCTTAAGGCATTTTAAGCTTATAAATCTTATAGAGAGGGTCTCTAAAGGTAAAACTGCATTTTAAAGCGCTTAAAATAGGCTGAACTAGGCGCTTTAGGTTGCAAATTAGGTAGAAAAGTAGAGGAAAAGGTAGTAGTTAAGGAAAGAAAATAAAGATTCTAAGGCTTAAATTGTAAGAAGGGGTTTAGAAAGGCAGAGACTATACCCTGCTATTATAGATTTAGTAGCATTTAGTATCTACTTTTTAAAGCATCTAACTAATTAAATAGGGGGTATATAGAAAAGTGGGTTATATAAACCCTAACCCTTTATTATTGACTTAGATATATATTATTACTAAGCCTAAAATGGCTATATATATATTTCTTTTGTTTTTTGAGATAGATTCAATCTCAGCACTATTTTGCTACTTCTATGCTCTAGCCCTCTGTTTCTCCTCACAATAGTATCCTACCCATTTTGCTTCTATTTCTTAAGATCATAGCTGTTTGCAGATAATCAATGAATGGTTATTGCTAGAGACAATCTTTAATGCGCCAGATTTCTGTAATTAGTAATGCAATGACTCCAGACTCAACGATAGTTGCCCTCTTGCGCATACGTCCAAATTTCTCTGGTTGGCTTGCAGACCGCCTGGCCGCGTTGACGTTGTCGTAGAGTGGTCCCATTTTGACGTTAATTGAAACCTACTTCCCTTAGGCTATATTCTGTACAAGTGCTTGACCGTCTTAAAGATATCTTCTGGCAAAGGTTTTGTGCGCAGACTCCATATAGTTTCCTGACGGAATTTTATCTGATGGTCGAACGCGTCGGCTCAGTGGGTTGCAAAGGTCGTTTCATGGCGAGGCCCTTTTGTGTTCATCATACGTCTTTATGCTGACTTAGAACGGTATTCGACCTTTGTCTGAGCTATCCGATTCAGCGCGCTGCTTTGCGTCCCAACTTTGTCTCGCGCTCTGAATCTGCTCGGCCTATCCTGGATCGGGACACTCTGAACTTTTTATTCCTACTTGAGCATCTAATCCTTGCATTTGAGACAAGCACGGCTTCCAACCTCAGCTCGCTTTCTGTACGGTTCTCTTGAACGGACGATGTCTCCGAGCTGCATTCATAGTCGTCTTGGGATTCTCGCTCGGTGAGAAATGATGGTGTGTCCTGCTTGTCGATGTCCTGTTCCTCGTGCCGGCAACTGACATGAATATTACCAGATCTTTCAGATGAATCTTAGAGTTAGTGTCTAGTCTAGCATTCCTTACGCCCATTAGCTAGTATACCGCCTTAATCGATGTTAGGAGGTTTGGAAGGCATATCGCGTTGTGTACGGAAGCGTTAAAGCCCACCATGTCCTCGGTCGATAGTGTTGTGGGCAGAATATCTTGCATAGCTAGTTCAGTACCATGACTGCTTATTACTCATATAGTACCTTTTCAGAATATAAGAATCAAGTCTCACCCGAGAGCGATCTCTTCGAGTCCGTAGTCTCGTGAATATAAACTGGTGAGAGCCGCACCCGAAGGTGACCATCTAGATAGCGTTGCTTCTCACCTTGGTTTGAGACAAATCGTCGAACAGCGAACCCGGAACAGAGAGTTCACTGATCGGTGAGCTCCTGGAGGCAGAGGACTTGTAATGAATAGTTTCCCAGGATTCTGGGAAATGGGACCAATTCCGCAGTTATCTTTAAGTTGATTGTCATTGTTTGGCATTTCAAGCGATCACCAGCCAGAGCCATGACATTTGACAGATATAGTAACGCTACCACATCCGAGCCAATTCGATGACGTCCACAGACCGGGCTCAGGTGGTTCAGTGTGAGGGGATGGGAATTTAAGTTCTCATTAGGATAGACAATTCTTTTGTCGCCGCTATCAATAATCCGTACAAACTTGGTCTCGAGAATGCTTCGCCGGGGTACTTCTCTAGCGATTATATGTATGCAATAGCTAAAGGAGTGACCACTACCAGCTGACTGGAAATGGCTAAGGACTGTATAGCTGCGTAACGGTCGGGCTCACACAGTATGTCCTGGCGATAATAGCAAACGAAGAGAAAGGTCTTAGACGAGCCATATGAGTATCGAGCATGCTTTGCAAATTGTAACAATTTGGTTTTGATGTTTAGAAATGCATATGGGCCGGCCCTGTTCAGCCACAATACATGCGTCTCGAGCAACTCAGGGTGGGCATGGTCTGTGATACAAACACAACAAGAAGACAACCGTGACCGCCCAATGCTGGGTTTTTTCCACACGAGAATTAACGAAAATGCTTTCTCCTCTTCCTCAATCGCCACCAAAGCCCTTTCGTCCTGACTTCGAGATGTTCCCAGGCCTGCTTATGTTCATAGCACAGCCTTGCTCCCGTTTGTATCTAGTTTTTTGATCAACAAGAATACTGCGTCTCCAAGTTCCTAGGTATGTAAGTTGCGGATTTGAGAAGACTTCGGCTCAAGGACTGGTGGATCTACGCTCTAAGCAGATGCGCCGGCCCTTCTCGTTGATGTTTTGGATCGATGACGGATGTACGACCACCGGTGCACCTCACTCGGCTCTCAGTGCAACTAACATGGGGAGCTGTCTTTCCTGATGTTTCACAGAAATTGCCACGTCTGAGGGCCAAGGAGCGACATGAATACGTATTCTGCCTTAGTAACATCATAATAATTTGTGTGCTCGTGCTTAGATTGCTGCTGATGTAAATGGGTTTCGAATTATTAACACTTTCGCTGTGCCACTTGATAGGCAAGACGCTATGGCCCTGCACGGAGCAATCCATGAATATTATACACACTCAAGAAGATCATCAACCCCTTCTCTGTTTGCTGAATTCCGCCATATGCAGATGTGAATCACTTCACTTTCGCCTAGTTACCTGCGCCTACACAGTTCTAACCCATCTTGGAATATTCGACCTTCGACCGCATGCTTCAGTACAGGTACTAGACATTGTGCAACACAAGCTTTGCAGAGACTTGGTTGTCAGCCACAAATTTAGAACAGGAAAGGCTCAGAGCTGAGATATAATTAGCATCCCGGAGAATAGAACTGGTGCTCTGTGCCAGTACGACACTTGCATAACAACGTTGGGACTCGACGATTTGCATACGAGATTAAAGGTTGAGGAGATTCCTTGTTTTGCTTCATGCAGAGCGAAAAGTGATTGAATGATATGGACGAGTCTTCATAATACCTGAGTATCAAGTCAAGCCCACCGCTTGGCGTGGCAATGATTCGTTCATTGCTCCCATGACTCGTTCGATTGTGGCTCGGCGCCTGACTGTAATTTCACGATCGGTTCCTCCATCCAAATCAAGGCACTCTGAAACCTCTTCAATGCAGGGGTTGGCTGATCAGCCACCGGACAACCTCTGCGGAGTTCGGCACCCAGGGACTCCTTACTGTTACGTGCACAGGAGATACTAGCTCGTATACACAAGCTGGCGCATCGGTCCCCCAAGGTAGCGGCTCAACGGGCGGCCACCAGCAACGACCATCATAACTATGGAGCATGATCCACATCCGAACCTGGGTCTGAATCCTGTGTCCGTTTTACGTGCTGAGCCAAGTAGAATCCCCACCGGCAATCATTTATGCTTTCTGCGTAGGAGTTCTGCATTCATGCGATTGCTACTTTTGGCTGTGCGCGCGCTTAAGAAGGGCTGTCTTCTGAGAATGTGCAGACGCTATCATAATCTTGGATTCTACTCTACTTGCTCATTCTTCATATCGTGTCTGCTCTATGCACGTGGGTTCTATTCAGAGGAGATCTCTCCCTTCTCCGTAAAATGGGTGGATCCTGTTTATTGCAGGCAGAGGCTGCGCAGAAGTTTATTCTCTGGGCACAGGGGACCTGAGTCGTCCATTGTGGTCGACGCTTCCATACGCGTCCGAGAACTGTATATAAATCGACATCCGGATAGTCGTGGAAAAACGGTTCTCAACACATCCAACTCATTCTTTGTGTAACTCACTTCACATTCGTTGAGCCCTTACAATCCAAAGCAAACCTGACCTCACGTATATACGCTCTTTTTTTCTCTTCTTGAGGTTCATTCGTTTATTTCGAGCCTAGCTCAGACATACTGCTCGGACCCGGACACTTAGTCAGAAAAATTACCAACATACACGATGCGTTTCTATATCGCCCTGGTCGCGGCCTTCGCTGGCGTCTCGTGAGTGCTTTGAGCACGATCCCACATAAGCATCCTCATTACTGACTATATGTCTTCTTAGTTTCGCCGACATGCACTACAGCTGCACCTGCCACAACGGCGACAGCTATAATTGGCGCATCACTAGCCCTGCTTGTTCATTCTACGCACCTGATCGCCCGGCGGTGAGTCTTGCCCGTTCCATATATATATACTACGCATATAGCTTGCACATGACTGACTACGTGCCTCCGCCGAGCAGGACGTTTCTTATGTCGCTGATACCGGGCGTTGCACCTCTGCCTCTGGTAGCCAGATCGATGGTGATTCCTGGCAGGCGGCTTGCCAGAAGATCGCCACGGAGGGCTTCGATTGTGCCGATGGTCAGGGCAAATGCTATGCCGAGTCGGATGATGTGAAGGGCTCTTGTGACTAAACATGCCCCGAAGTTGAACAACCAAGGGGCCAAGTAAGCGACACAGCACGGAGATGATGAGGATTTCTTGTATCTAGATCTACAAATGTTTCAACCTATTGACAAACCAAACAAAGCTGGGAGCACACCTGGAACCTTGAGTGAAACTGACATTGCGTTTTTTGAACCTTCTCAAAGCTTAAGAGCCTCTGAGCACCAGCTGTCTTCTGAACCAGGTAATTACTTGCGATTCATAACTCCATGCATGCGGTTTATGGAGTTTGGTTAGAAATCCTGAGCAATACTTATGTTCTAAGTCTAAAATTTAGTCCGGCGATATCAGTACTAAAACGAATGGATGAAGTTTCTCCCTATGCTCCTGTAGCATTGAATTAACACACATTCCTCCTTCCTCCCAGTCTCCCAAGAATACAAACTGCTTATCGTATCATGTGCTCAGTGAGGCCGCCCCCAGCCAAGCTCGCTTCATTCGTCTTTATAGTATATGGTTTTCATAATAAAATGTCTGTTTTGGAAATGTTATGATTTTTTTTTTATACAAGAAAACCTTGTCCAAATCTAACTTTATCAGAAGTTCGATAAGCAAACACATTTGAGGAGCTTGTAGTTTTATATTTTTCTCTCGAAATTCAGACTGTAACTTGAGATGGATTAGTTTTAGTCGACTGCTCATGATCTCTGGGGTATTTCCTTTCAATATCATCCCTTTTCGCTATCACCACATAATCTTTATTAGTCTTTCATACTTGTGGGACACCTCCCCTTGCTGGTGACTACTGTTCTACTAATTAGCTGAGGATGATGGCTTATGATGCAGTTAATGCTTGCGTGCTGATCATCTCAAATATGCGAGACCGACCGTAGGTAGAATAATCGATCTAACACGAGATACAAATTTACACTAAATCTTGTAATGTAGCAGCTAGAAAGTTCAACATCAGGTGGGAACACACGTGATATCTACATGTCCAATCAGGAGCAGCGAGATTGCATGGTCAGGGGACAAGCTAGCAGCCACAAAAGATCTCTCAAACTGTATCTTCCGAAATTTAATCGGGTCTAAGGGTTGTAGGCCAGAGGGTGCTGCTAAGATCCCGATGATATACCCTTTGTTAGCTGGTCCTGGGCAAAGAAAATGGGTTCGAAATCGTTCAAGCGTTTGATTGTGTGCTGCGATGGCAGCTGGATGAATGCCTTGGGCAAACAAGGGTAAGAGAAAGAGAGCGGGGTGTGTTTTTCGCGCCATCAAAGCTGACAAACACGCAAGCGAGTCCTCACCGCCGTCGAATGTGTGGCGGATCTGTCGTCTCTTCCGCAACGTTTGCGAAGATGGGTGCAATCAGATTGTTTATTACCATGCCGGCGTGGGCAGTTCGGGCTCCACGCTGGACTCCGTGACGGGCGGGGATTTTGGTGTCGGGCTGGATGCGGTGAGTCGCAGGGCTAGGGCGGCAATTGCACCGTATTCTGCTGGCCATCCCTGTCTGACATGTATGCACAGGACATTCGTGAGCTTTATAGCTTTATCTGCATGAACTATGTCGACGGAGATGATATCATCCTCATCGGCTTTTCTCGTGGCGCTTTTGCAGCGCGTGCTGTGGCGGACATGATTGCGTCGTTGGGCCTAATGTCCCACAATGGACTTGACCACTTCTATGAGATCTTCACGGACTACCAATTGATGGGGAGCAAGAGTCGCGAGGCTCGAGACTACCTTTTCAAAGGACTGCAACCATACAGTGGTGAGAAGGGCACGGCGAAAATTCTCTGGGAAGAGGAGCGCAAGCGTCAATACCGGGGGTTCCTGAATCAGGTTTGTTGTCCTCCCCCATATAGAGCCTTGCCATATGCCCAGTTTTTGATGAATTCCTTTTACGTTGCTCAGATGGCGTACTCTAGAGACACATTCAAAGATGCAGTAACCAAGATCAAGATCAAAGCAGTTGCCGTGTGGGACACGGTCGGAGATCTTGGGATCCCCCCGGTACCTCTACTTGGTCTTCGCGGATCATCACAACAATAGGTTTTCCCTTCCTTAACAACGATTTCGTGCGTCTCAAGTTCCAAGAATGAATCAACTAACTGTTTTTATTACATGGCGTTTTACCAACAACAATGTGGCAAAAGAGGTGGAGAATGCCTTTCAGGTACGAACATGTTAGAGAAGTCACTTCGCAACAATGGATGGCAATCGCGGCTCATCACTGACAGAGAGACTGCTATGTAGGCCTTAGCATTAGACGAGCCCCGAGCAGCGTTTAGGCCCACTCTTTGGGAGCGCGTTCACGACAATGAGACCAATCTCAAGCAAGTATGGTTTCCTGGCAGCCATGCCAATGTTGGCGGCGGCTATCACGATCAGCAGATTGCAAATATTACCCTGGCCTGTAAGTTGTCGCCTCAGCCTTGAACAATTAGTAGCATCAAGATCCACACTCACCATAATCGATACACTTAGGGATGTGTGACCAGCTAATGTCTGTGGCCGTTGAGTTCGATATGAGTCTTGTGAGACAACTCTTCCTGGCCGGGCTACAGTGGTCCGCAGCTCATCCTTTCCCTTGGGTTCCTTCATCCACGAATGGGGGGCCTCTTCCCTGGGCAAACGACGAAATCTGCCCATCATCGACTGTCTCCACCTGCTCCAGAGATAGTGAACATAATGATGTTGGACTCGCAGATACAACCGATATCACGAGCCTCTGGGAGACTGCTCGGCCTTGGGGTCTCGGGCAGACACGAGCACCTACAAGCCTACTGCAGAAAGCGATGGGACAAGTCATTCGTCGTCCCGGCCACTTTGTCCGTATTGATGAAGACACCAATAAAGCGACCAACGAGCCGTTACTGAACACAGGTGAGGCGATACACAGCAGTGTCCGTGTGCGCCTCGTGTGCGGGGGCTTGAGTCTGGATGACGAGGGAACCTGGACCTGCAAGCCACTTACGCACTGGGACGACTCGACCCAGGCCTGGAGGCTGGAGCGGATCGGGTCGGCCGGCTCGGGGGAGCTACTGTCACTGACCGAAGCAAGAGGGTCTTCCCAACAACTCTTTGGTCAAGACAGCGCCGCAGCGTCTGCGTGTCAGCATGCGGAGGGAAGCTGGCGGTGGTCATCTGCAGAAGCCGCTGCGGGGGTAGATAGTGCAGAGGCGACGCAGGTGGTGTCACTCCCCAGAATTCTCCCGGAGGAGCCCCTGACAGGGATCTGCGAGAGAACATTGCTAGAGCTGACAGCAGGCTCGCAGGATGTCTGGAAATATGCTGATGAAAGTATCAGAACACAGGCACATGGGCCCCGTGACCTGCCTCACTGATCTATCTTCAAATCAGTACCTTTCGAAAGATCCAAACTCCGTTACTATGTACAACACAACGTGTTTTTGCTTCAAAGCGCGGTGTCGGAACTGAGATACGAAGGACGATGACTTCGACTCACACCCTTGGAGAACTCCATGTCTCAGTTTAAGCCTGATCAGCACGCAGCTAAATACTACCATAATCAGCCGAACAGGATCTGGCCGGCAAGCAAGACACGTGCCAGGTACCTTTGGCCCCAGGGTGGCCTTTGGCCGGGTGACTAGACTCTAGCAATGTGACTAAATGTAGCATTCGGTGGCACCCAGTGTACATCCTGACAACGGGAAGATCAGCGTTCCCGAGAACGCAGCAAGAGAAGCTGGGGTTCTCAGGTATGCTGGCTCTGTCAGTGAGGGTCTTACAACATCAGTTCGCCACGGTGCATCGGTTAGTGATGAATACGGAGTACTTCGTAAGTAGCTACGTCTTCAGAGTGGCTGGCCCCTCTGGGAGCTCTGCCCCCACTGATGACCGCATACAGTAGCATAGGAAGCCCCTTCAAAAGCAGGCGATGGCACGCACAGACTTTCCTTTCTTCTTACCCTTCTCGCCGAGGATTTTGGAATGCCTCAGCTCATTCATGTCAGATAGCCGTGCCGAGGTGATCCTACAGACGGCTAATTCATTTGACGTCCTACCTTGTCCTCCTCGTAGATCCCGCCAAGTCCTCTGCGCAGATTCCACAGCACCATCTCCGAGGTTTTCAGTGTGTTCTCTCGGCAAGGTGGAGATCTCTATCTGGTATTTCCAAAGGCACCTCAGCAAGTCCAGATCTGGGCAACTCTGCCAAATTTTGATTCTCTAAGATGAAAGTAGGACTGTGTAACATTGAATTCAGAGTCTGGATCCCAATGCATCACAAAACCACAGGCTAAGGGCCTATAGAAGCTCCTGTTATAGGGCAGGGGGATTCCTTCTGCACATATACTGCGACTCTCCAAATTTCGGACTATTGAAAACTTACAGTTCCCGAGGATACACCAGCAACCTCTTTCTTAATGCGGTTCTATCCGGCCCCCATCCCTAGCTATTGCCATTGCAGAGGACAGACCTGTCAACTGGTCATTTGATGCGAGGATCAATTGCGCCTAAGCCGGGTTCCTGGGGATGTACCTGGAACGATGCCGATCTCTCTTGTGGAGGGCCGGGTGATGACTATACCGGTTGGGCAGTTGATGGACTGTTCATTAGCAGGCATTGGCCCAATAAAGCTCAGGAAAGGCAGATATCGCAAGAACCACGAGAGTCGGATGTAGCGGCTTTTTCAAGCCTCGCTCATTTTCCTAGCTATCAATGATGAATGTCCGAATAAGGATATCAATCAACTCGACAATCACAGCAGGATGGGCATGATTACATATATGAATGAGGGCAACAACCGACCCAAGACTCACGTCAGAAATTAGGCAGTCTGCAAACGCTAATCAAAAAGGTCGAGGCATCCGATCTTGGGGGCTGTTTTGATTGTCTTCTGGAAGCGCCATGGCATCCATTAGGCAGCATGGAAACCCTTCGGGCTCTTTTGTATAGAGGTATACGAGAAGCTGTGTTGTGGACTTGGAAAACAGGCTCATTGAAAAGCTAGGAGTGGTAAAATCGGGATGGTGCTTAACTACGAGTATGCGTTTGCTCCAGGCCGCCAGGGAATTAACCAACCGGAATTCCGATTTTCTCGCCTGTGAACTGGCCAAGGATTGTTAGTCCTGCCTATACTTATATCCTCGCCCGCATCTCATTAGCCACCATAATCGTTTGTGTTCCCAAACTCGATTCATCTATTACCCAAGTATGGATTCCTTAGCCAGATCAACAGGCCTCACAGGCTCTGCCCTTAGCTCTGGCGCAGCATGCGTAAGCCATTGTTTCTTTCGTTTCTCTCCCCATTGTACGCCCACAGCAAATTCACAGTGATCTGACAATCAGTCATCATAGTGCGCCATGCTGTCAGGCCTCTTCAATGCCAGTGTCTCCTATCCAGGAAACGCCATCTACAACACTTCTCAATCTACGTACTATTCACAACAGGAAGAGACCGTCTATCCGGCCTGTGTGTTTGCTCCTGCGGACGCTGAGGACGTCTCTCTTGCAGTTTCCAGCCTCGCTGCCAATTCTGAATGTCGGTTTGCCATCCGCTCAGGTGGTCACACCATGAATGCAGGGGCGGCAAACATTCATGACGGCGCCACTATCGATCTGGCGGCGCTTAATTCCATCGATATCAGCGCCGACGGAGATAACGTCGTGAGTATCGGAGCCGGCGCAACATGGGATCAGGTTTTCAATGTTCTCGAAGTCCAGGGTCTGGCAGTCGCAGGAGGACGTAGCAGTGGTGTCGGCGTCGGCGGATACAGCCTTGGTGGGGGCTTGTCATGGTTCTCGCCTCAGTACGGCTGGGCTTTTGACTCCATCTTGAACTACGAGATCGTCCTGGCAAACGGTACCATCGTCAATGCTCGGGACGATGAGGACCTGCTCATGGCCCTCCGTGGCGGGTCGAACAATCTTGGCGTTGTGACTCGCGTTGACATTCAGGGTTTCGAACAAGGCGACCTTTGGGGCGGACTCGTCGTGGCGCCCATCTCGACGCTCGACGACTTTATCCAGGGATTCGTGGACTTCAGTAATCCGGATAACTACGATATTTACGCATCGATGGACATGGCTTTCTCTTACAGCGCTGCCAATGGGCCTCTCATCACCATCCAGCCTGTGTACACCAAGCCCCTTGCAGACCCGCCGGTTTATGCAGACCTGTTGAGCCTGCCCCAGATATCCAACACGCTCAGGATCACAAATGTGACGGACCTGGCATCGGAGACAGCCTCTCTGCAGGCGCCTGGGCTGCGGTATGTTTAATATCACCTTGCGACGTACAGTGTAGTTTCCTACCGTCTTTTCAAGTGGAAAAAAAAAAAAAAAGGTGGGGGGGCAAAAAGAGCGCGAGCCTGACTCTTTCACAGATCTAATTACCACGCCATCACAGTCAAGGCAACGACAGAAGCCATCAACGCCTCGTGGGCCGCCTTTAACGCCAGCATCCCGTCCATCTCGGGCGTGGCGGACATCAGCTGGTCCATAGTCTTCGAGCCGCTGCCCCCAGCCATCTATGCACGGCACGCCGCCGACAACTCGTTGGGCCTAGGATCGAGGAATGGCACCCTGTTAGTCGTCCTGCTCATGGCCGCATGGACTGAAGAGGGTGACGACGACACGGTCTATAAATCCACGGCTTTCTTGGCTGGGCAAATCAAGACCGCAACGATCGCCTTGGGGGCTTGGGATCCGTTTGTGTATCTGAATTATGCAGACCAGTCCCAGGATCCCATCGCGAGCTACGGCTCAGCTAGCACTTCCAGGCTTAAAAGGGTGCGTGACGAGGTGGATCCAAACAAGGTCTTCACGAAGGAAGTTCCTGGAGGGTTCAAGATCCCGGAGTAGGTGTTTCATGGTAGGCTTGTGGGGTATATCAATGTACAGCACCAAAAACACATACCTGAAACAAAAGACACATCGGGCCTCTATCGGCACCTTCTTGAACTTGCTCGAGTCCAAGGATGCTGGGCCTTCTCAGCCTCATCATGTAGACTCAAGCATTGCAAATGGCATCACCAATATGATTAACCAATGACAAAGAATGTCGCCGGCTAGTCAACTAGGAAGCAGTGTCATACAACGTACGCATTCCGTAGCACGGGGATAGCCACAGTATGCTGACAATCTACCAAGTTTGCTTGGATTGGCAAAATGGCACTGAGGTGCAAACTTGATTTTTCATTATTTTCGAGCCCCAGTCTCCTCGGATAAGACTGTGCTTCCGCCGAACTTGACGCTCTTGCGCCTCTCTCGCTCCCCCTGCTGGCCCGCCCCGACCAGGACTCGTGCTCAGACCAAGGGAAGCACCAGACCGAACGGTATTGTGCTCACTGCTCGCGCCGCTGAGGTGAATGGCTGACGCAGCGTGCCTCAGTCCACCACTGACCAGAGACTCGCGGGCGGACTCCACAGCGCGGCTCTGAGGAATGTCCTTTGCGTCACTATAGACGCTGCCCTCGAGGCTGTTTCCGCCTCGTCGTCGACTTCCTCGTGAGACGATAGCAAGATCATCGTTGCTGAGTGATCCCGCAGTGTAGCGAGCCGCGGAAAGCCTAGGGGTAGCAGTCCCGCCCAAGTTGGCCCTTCGGTTCACTTCCTTGACCAGACGACTGACTTCTTCTGTCCTCGCCACAGTGGATTCCGCCCGATACTTCCCTGGTAGGCATGCATGTCCACAACCGTCAAAGGGACAGCAGCCATCCGAGAGGAGACTCGCGCCGCGACCATCGACAGACGAGTCAGGCTCTTCGGTCTCGGCCTCGGAATGCCAGCTTTGCAGACAAGACGTGTGACCCCCGTGCCCACAGCCTGCACAGTACCACCATGTTGATAAAGGACCGTCTTCGTGGTCAGTCCCACACGCATGGAGAGGGTCGGCGCTGATATCCACTGGCGTGATGTGCTCGGCCATATCGCGATGACGGCAGATTGCGCAAGGAGCCATGACTACCGAGCACCGCTCACACTGCCAAATTGCATTTGACTTTCTACTTGTCCTACGACGATCAATCTCCCTGGGCTTGTGGCAGGTAGCGCAGATAAAGGCTGCCGTATTGTTAAACTGCGCAGGTCTGAAAACTGCTGGGTAGTCGTCGCCCCACTCGGAGAGGGGCGCTCCAGGCCAGCCTTTGACGCACAGCTTTCGGAGAACGGCTGCTTGCGTGAAAAGCTTCATGTTCATGAGCCGAGAATGGTGCTGTTTGAGGATAGCAGCCGCCTGGAAAGGGTCGATCACGCTGTCGTCTCGGAGAAGGGGTCTCAGGAGGAGCACCATAGCGGAGGCATTGAGAGCTGAAGACCTGGACTCGAAGCGAAGAGCCCACGACACAATTTTGGCGGGGTTAAGAGGGCTGAGCGAGTCGAATGCTGCCTCTTCCTCCCAGGCGATTGGGTGAGGGTATGGAGGATCGTCCGCCCACGGCAGATAATCTGTCTCCCGGGGCATCTCGGGATCCTCATAGTGGATCTCAATTGAGCTATGTGGGCTCACGCCGACAGACGCCGTCTGAGAGTTGTCTTGTGGAAAGCTATCAGGCCGGGGATGTGACTCTCCTTTTTCAAAATTTATGCTGTCCATTGTGGTCTGCGTGACGAAAGGGTGATCATCATCTGTGGATTGCGATGCGGGCGCGTTCATTGAGCCGTCTCCAGTGACAATCCCGGGTTGCCGCTCCCAGGAGTCACTATCCTCTACTACAGCGCCTCTGATGCGGCTTTCGTTACCCCCAATGCTGGCGCTGCGAGCGATTGGAGGATGGACCGAAGCTCCCGCCTTGTTGTGATTGGGTCTCAGCATGGAGCTAGAAGATGACGCTGCAAGCTGCGTGGTCTGTCTGCTGCCGCTCGAGATGGAAAACATCTGCCCGTAGCTCTCGTCGGAGTCTTGTCTCGCGATGAACCTCCTCGCGCTGCTTCGAGATCCTGGCTCGAAATGCTCATGGCTATTCAGAGCGGGAACATCTATGGCTCTGCTGATGGTTTCTGTGTCGTAGAAGTCGTATCCCTCGGTGCTCGCGTATGCGTCACTGTCGTTGCTCATGGTGGATATAGGTTCGGAATCCAACCGCTTCCTCATCGACGGGCGTTGTTGGAGCGGTGCTGGGAGTGCGAAGCTGGCACCCTCCTGCACCGGCGTCAGCTTCTTCCCAAAGGCGAAGCTATGATCAGGATGAGCGAGGCTCTTGTCTATAGGAGGTGGGCTGAGGCCATCTACCGGCCGGGCAACAGGGGTAGGAGCATTCGATGTGCTCTCAAACTCCTCCGACAATAAAGAGCGGAGTACGCCCGCCTTTTCAGCACCTACCAAGGGTGACAGACCAGCCATCGAGGCACGGCTGGGATCCGCAGGTCCTGAGCGTTCAGCATCCAGGCTCGTGGATGCAAGTTTCGGTTTGAGCTTTCGCCTGGCCCTCTCTGACCTCTCCAGCTCGCCGCTCCGCCGGTCAAGATGATACTGCGCTCTCCTCGGGAGTAGCAGCTGCACAGCGTGAGCTAATAAGAGCCAGATTTGTGATAGGCGGAAGAGCCCAATCGATTCTGCAGCCTTGGAGTAATGATGTAGTATAGATACGACACGGTCCTCGAGGGATCCTCTATCCTTCTTGTGCGGCAGCAGGTCCTGTAGCGTCTCAAGATAATGCGTCGATAGGTACTGGTAGACAGGAAACTTATCTGCCGACGGGACCTTGCCAATAGCCATCGCTTGTTGAGTCTTGTAGAGGCCAGCGGCTTTAATGGACTGGGCTAAAGCCAGGATTGGAGCATCTGGGCCTCCAGCGGGGGTAGTGTTGTGAATCTGGGCAGACCGACCGGTGGTGGGCATACGTCTCTGCTTTGGTCGAGCCCTTCGCGCACCCAAGAAGCTTCCAGCAACGTCTTCATCCGAGTCGCTACGGCTGATGCTGAGTATGGGACCCGCCGTCGGGCTGGAGCCGTATGATGGTGAGATGGTCTCGGCGGGGACGATGGACGGATGAGGCCGTCGCAGCAGAGGCCGCTCGTCGAGAAAGGCCATTATGTCTCCATGAGAAGAGAAGGCCAGCGCGGAGGTAGGGATCTGATCGACGGCCATGGGCGCATGGGCGATATCGAACTGATTGAAGAGGCCATCGTGACCGACAGTCCACAGCAGGTCCTGGTCGTGCCAGAGAAGGGCGGACGGTGGCGTGTCGAAGTTTTGGAGCTTCTTGAAGGGCATGGTAGGCCTTGCCAGGTCCCAGATATGGCAGAGATTGAGGCCTTGCCGGCTGCTGTCGTCGTAGGTGACTGCGAGCTGGGCAGCCCGCCTCCCCTGGGCGGTGGCAGACCAGGTTCCAGGCCTCCACGCGAGGTCGGCGACTGGGGCTGGGGTGGATATGGTGCACTTGGGCTTCTGCCGCTTGTCGGCTGATGCAGACACGTCCCAGACGAAACATTTCTTGTCCCAGCCCGCGCTGACCAGATGGTCTCCATCGAAGTGCCACGCCAGAGAGGTGCAGGCCGCGTCGTGTGCGTTGATCCTAAGCACGGGCGCGGTAGACTTCCTAATGTCCCACTTCAGCACAACACCTTGTTCGGTGCCGCATGCAAAATAGAAGGCGCCTTCGATGTTGGGGGACCACTGTAGGCACTGGATCCCGCCGGCGTTGCACTTGAAGGACTGGATGGCCCGGAAGGTCAGGTGGCCGGTGTGTGTTCGGACGGGGTTCATAATATCGAAGCAGCGCACGATGCCATCCTGGCTCCCGGCGAGCATCTTGGAGGACCGCGGATTGATGTCGAGGGTATTTATCTGGCGCGAGTCCTCCCTCATGTGTATCACCTCCATGGGAGCGCCATCAGCACCGCCGCCCAGGCGCGTCAGGTCGTACTGAAAGATTTTGCCGTTGGCGCAGGCGGTGAAGATGGTCGTGTCGCCTCGTCCCTTGAGCCACTTGACGTCCTTGATAGACAGCTGGTCGGCGACCGACACGGTGGAGTTCTTGACGACGGGCTGGGCGAGGATAGCGGCGCGTAGGTCTATGCCGGCCTGTATCGATCTCCCCTGGAGATTGACGATCTTGAGGATGTGGCGGCCGGCGAGGATAGCACTGTGGCCGTCCGAGGAGCGGTCGAGGGAGTCGATCGGGCAGCCAGCGTCAAGAGAGGCATCTTGGGAGCGGCTGGAGCGATAGAGAGTACCGGTCGGGGGATAAGGAGACGAGGAGCTGACGCCGAGGTTGGTCAGGTTGGGAGTGGTCGGGTGGTCAACAGAGGAAGAGGGCGAAGGTGAAGCGTCGACGGCGACCTTGCCGAGAAGTTTCCTCATGATCCTGTCCTTGTTGTACATGACGACTTGGACTTTGATGTCGCCTCGCCCCTATGGCGAGCCTCGACCCTCGCCCCTCGATGCTAGATATCTCCTCTGCTCTGTGAGGCTCTCGGCGGAGTTCTGGATTTGTCTGACGGCTGCCGGAAGACCAGAAGCAGGCAGGCCATGGCCAGGAATTGGCAGTTCAACGTTATCGCATAGCGAGGGGGCTGGATACGAGGAGGTGATGTGTCAAACAGTAACAGAAAAGGCGACGAACGTCATATTGAGGTTATCTTTGATGGAGGAGTGGTGCTCTTATCCCGGGGTCGGGCCCTTTTTTTTTGGTCCACCTCAACTTAGCTACACAGGTGACATCAGGTGGTGCATCTACAGGGCACTAGGATACCCCCGCGTAGCACTTTGGCAGGAGTTCTGACCCCGAATCCTGCCCCCTCACTGCCGTGCCAACAGAGGTAAGGGGCCCTGGACGTGGGGTTACCATAGCGATCAAGCGCTAACCTCACAGTAGGCCGGCGCCGCATTGGGACGCTAAAAACCTGTATGCGCAACTTCTTGTGCAACACCTGAAAACACACACAAGAACTCGACATGATGAACAATATCTCTTCTATCTTTTGGCCAACCACTATTGCGCCAAGAATTCAAGATAGCATGCTTCTGAATCAGCTCGTGACCAATCCAGCTCAGAACATGTCCTGGTGGCAGTCGTTCAGTCCAGCAGGTTCGCTAACATCTGTGGTGGGCTTTGCGCATACATGTTGGCAAATCTGTGCAGCAGACAGACCCACGACGATTAAGACAATTAAGATTGAGCAGAGAGGAGTCGAAGGCTACAGTCTAGATATAAACTTGATCCAAGTAATAGGAACTAACGTCACACAAATGCAGTACAAGCCTTGCCAGGCATGGAGAGATCACTCGAACTTGAGCTCGTCGACCAGACCGGGAATGTCCTTCAATTTCCCATCACCAGAGCCTCCCTCACCACCATACTCCTTCGGCAGGGCCTTCTCGTCCAGTGCACCAGTCTTGAACTCGGCCGCAAGGTTCGCTCCGTTGGCCATTGGGTGAAATTTCTTCGCTGTCTTCTCGGCGATAAAGACCTTGATCACGGCATACATCCAGCCCATGATAGCAGGGACGTTGACGAAGAATTTCTCCTGTGGTGTGTCCAATGAGTAGCGGTCAGCGCGTCTGCGATCATCATGCAGAAGTTATAGAGGGGCGGTGAATTGTGTGTGCGCGGGATGCTTTCACACCTTGAGGAGCTCGGGGTAGGCCAGTGCGAACTGCTTGATGACCTCGGTACTGGCCGCTTTCACGTTGGGATTCTGGCGCAGAAAGGAGATGCTCTTGTAGTCATGCACCTGAATAATCTTGTATGGGTCGTCTTCAGCAGTAATAGGCTGGGTAGCCGAGGAGAGACGAAGTTGTTGGATGCCCAGCTCCTGCAGGGCGATGCGGTATTCCATGAACCTGCCTCGTGTCAGCGCCGCAGAAGATCAGAAATAAGCCCCCCCTTTACGCACTCTTCGAGCGGAACAAAGACCTCGTCCATCTTTCCCTTGACGTTGCCATAAAGATTCCACGTGAATACTTCGGGAACGGAGCTGTTTTTGACGGGATATACGGTGACAGCACCGAGGTCTGCAAACTTGTTCGCGCTGAAAGTCTTGGTGAGCAGCTCGAGAGGTTTCTTCTCCTTGCGGAACCTCAAAGCACCCTGGAACTGGTCGATGGCCTTGGTGAGGTCTCCATCGTTGGCGTTGAGGAATTTCTGGAGGACAATGCCGGTGGGTACGTGAGATGAGGCGGGCGAGACGAGCTTGACACCCCACATCTCATCGTGCCCGATCTCCTTCAATATTTCGGGAAGCCTGGCATCGAACTGGTCAAGAGCCGTTTTGTGCGTCACCTTCTCTTCCGAGGCCGCAGCTGCAGCATCGGTCGGCGCGGCCGGCTCGGATGCCGCCTTCTGTGTCCCCTCGGCCACAGACTTCTCGTTCTGAGACTTAGTGTTGGGGTCTATTGGCAAGGATTCCTCGGCCGGTGCGCTGGGACTAGCTTCGGAGTTCGTGGCGGTCGCAGAGTCAGCCGGCGGATGAGACGCGGTGGTGGCCTGATCCGTGATCGTCTCAGATGGCAGCGACGACCCTTCGGCGGCTTGCTGGCCTTCCACGGCGGGGTGGTCAGCCGCGGTGGACTGGGCCTCGGAGGTCTTGATATCAGCCATTGTTCTCTTGAATCGACTTGCCGATGAAAATCGAGAGGTAGAATGACCGGCAGCGAAGAAGAGTATGATGTTGTTGTTTATTTACAGATAAGCCTTTTGATGAGACAGGGATGCACGTCGCTGATGTATCTGTTAAATACATAATGCTCTCCACAAGAGGCATAAAGGATATGCATCTATCGCATCTTGGAAGCAGAAAGCATTTCGATGCTCACAAAGTCATGAATACTCTTAATTATTCCTAATGTCGCTCCATGTGTTACGCCACGAAAGTTGTACAATGAAATCAATTACCTACTCTGTTATATATTCTCGTGGCATGAGTCCTTGGATTGCAGGCCGTCTACATGGATTAGCAGAATCCCGAGAGATTTACTCAAGCATATGTTTGCATCCCAGGTTGCCTGAATTTCAGGTTGTCAAGATTTATCTTGAATCACAGATGGCTACAGACGTTTCTCTAGGCGAATTTGAAGGGGAGCCCTTGTTATCTGTAGATGTTGTCATTGTCAGTACATAATTCATCATTCTCTATAGGCGCTAACATCGCATATTTAGTAGTCAAACTGACGAATGTTTGATGAAAGGACGTTGTAATTGAATGAGCCTTGTCTCTACAACACTTTCACTAGTCATGATTTCAAGTTGAAGGGTTTGGTTCCTCGGAAAACACCTTGAACTTCGTCATCATCCCTACGAGCCAGGCGACAACGAGCCCACTTGGGAGTGAAATGACGCCCAGTACTTTCATTGTAGGCCACGAGTAGTGTCAAATCGGAGATGTAAAATGACACAGTGCTATGAATTAGCGTTTGAGTCGGCCCAATGAACCAGATTCTGCACTCGACACCTCAAACTCATTGAGTGGGCTTCGGAACGGACTTGTCGGTAAGAAAGAAGAAGGAACTGGAATAAGGAGCAAGCGCACACTTTCACGGACTAATCCATTGCCTACACCAAAATTCTGCCTAGGCAATTACCTACTAGGCGACGGATGAGATGCCAGGAGCAACGAGACACGAAAGTGACTAGAATGATCAACAGAGTACCATGACCAAGCTTTCCGTACAGCAATTGTATGGCCGAGCCTGATGCGCTTTCTATTTCGACTTGCCGAACAAGCAAAGGGGCTCTCTGAGACATATGAATGCAACAGAAAGGCAGGTGACTGTTCGTGTTGCGAATTTGTGGCGCTACCACGAGGGCATCGGAAGTGGCATAATTCCCCAAGCCTCCATTATTCGAGCTCGAATATGTACCAAATAGTCTTCCCGTAGAACCTCAGCGGGCCAATTGTGTGTCATCTGCCCAAGCGTATCCATCTGTTCCAGGAAGGCGGAAAGAAGTGCCAAGGCTGTTGTGTAAGTATGGGGCGAGACTGACATCCTACGGACCGGGCATTTCACCCCATGTCGCTGGAGGAGCAAGATGACCCGCGGAGATGTCCTCTCACAGAGTATGATCGGCAAGCCTTGAGCACAAGCGACGGATGGCAGGCAGCGATGCAGAGGGGAAGGGAAAGCCACAAGAGCGCTTGGCACGATTTTTGTCACACAGAGGGCAGATGGGGCAGTTAAGGAGAAATCACGCGACATGAATTAATTAGATATCTAAGACCTTGCTCTCCAATGACAATTCAGCCTGATAATGACCTGCTTGTGGTCCCCGTCAGCCAACCTCTGGCCCCTGCTGCATCTCTAGTCCAGCTGTCCAGAAAACTAACCTTGTGGCGCCTGCAGAGAACATTCCGTGACCTAATCCATTGACCGGGACCCCCGCGCCAGCTAGGGAGTGAACCACCACCACTGGCACCCATACAAGAGGGTTAATTTCCTTCAATGACAAGTCAATGCTCAGCCCCAGTCCAATCAGTAGTAGTTCGTAGGTATCTTTACAACCCCAATTTCTTCTCGTTCCCCTCCCTCGTCAGACCCCTCCCACTATCCGTCATGCCTAGTAAAACCGGGAGCAAGATCTTGTTCCGATATCTGTCTAATTAGCTTGATTGCAATCAATGATTTGAATCACTTGCGACTGGTGCATATGAGGCTTGTCGAAGGCCAGCCTGTCTGTCACCTGAACATTTGACGAATTAGTGACTTGATTTATGTAGTACTCGCTGTTGTTCCGACGCTGGCCCCATCACCAACCCTACGTCACCCCACACGACGTTCGAGCTTGCCCAGCAGCCAAGAACTGGATGCCGAGTCTTGTGCTGACATCCAAGCTTCCAAGACTTCAGCGCATGCCGGCAGTCAACGGACACTAATTAGAGAATGACTAGGGCCAAGTAAGTATCTATTTGGGCCAACGCGAAAGGACGACAACAGATAATCACAGCAGCAGCAGCAGCAGCAGCAATAAGGAACAAGGAAGCGGGCATCTTTGATCAAGTCAAGGAACGTTACTCATGAGGTAGCATCTGCAACCTCCTTGTTTTTTTCTTTGCTATTCTTTTCTCTATCATCAACCTTGCCTCATTATTCCTCCAATGGGACCGACCCTTCTACAAATCTTAGGCCTTGTTGACCCCGTCATCTCCTCATCCCCCGTCGGGCCGGATACTATGCCAGGACAAGTGGGATAAAAATTAGTTGGCAATAAACGCTCCATGGTGTGTATCACGGCAGCCACGGCACATTGATGTTGGCCTGTAGGTGGGTGGGTGTGTGGTTTTTTCGCCAACTCACACGACCAAGCCAGGCTTGCCAGACCCTGCCGAGGACGGATGCTTTCTCCATCCATATCACGACATTGACAGGGATCGGATCTAATATCTGCAATGGTATTTTGTCCAAACATGGTGGGCGCTGATAAGCACAAAAGAGAGAGGAACCAGAAGACCCACCCGGGGCGGCTCGATGTCAGGCCCCCTCCCCTCTTTTCCTCTATTGCGCCACCGGCAGTCATGCCATCAAGATCACAGCGGCAACCCCTGCCATTGTCGTAAATGCAAGAACAACCCAGCAGAGAGAACGAGCGTTATCAGAGTACCTAGGTACCGCATGATTCGGTACGCTAGAGGTAGCTGAGCTGCGCAGGATTACAACAGACAAGCCTCATCGTTGTACTCAGGCGCTCATGGCCATGGCTCGGGATTACGAGGGCCTTTTGCTGTCCTCGGTAAGTACTCGTACCCATACGACGTTGTTGCTGTGGTATAAGATGGAAATAGTTGATAGTATGGCCTGCTACCTCTTCCAGCCTTACGCGTCCCTATCGCTCGATGTTACCCTCACTGACGACAACCACGACGTCAGAGAGATAGAGGCACGGCCAAGACGGAGGGATGCTTTCCAGAATGTATCAACCACTACAGGTCTCACAACCACTAGCGAGGACAGTGAGGGGGGAACAGGAGGAATGGGGGCGACTGAGCGCTGGTGATTCCAGTCAGCCCAGGTCTGTTAGAACAAGCCGCTACTGTACGTCGAGAGCGTGCAGCCTATCGTATCGCGCCTCTTCCGAACCGAGTCCGGCCCCCCCTCTTCCTCCCACCCCTTCACTTGCAACTGGAGTTGCTCACTTGTGCGGTAGCATTCAGGGTCGTGTGCCCACCCTCTCTCTCTTCCAGCTTTACTATGTACTACATACGCCTGGTTCCAGTGGTGGGGACTATGGCATCTGCAGACTGCAATCATCCAAGCCGCCCACCCGCCCACTTCCCTTCCCTTCTTGTTCTGCTGGCGGCGATAAGGTTATAGACGTCCCTTGCTCCACAGGTTGCACCTGGGCGGAGATCTTCTGTCGATTTGGAAGGTCAAAGAACGTGCTGCATAGCAGTGATGGCATTTCAGGGATTCTGCGCCCAATAGTCGCGGTCTCGTAACCTCCATTGCGCCCTCACCCACCGCACCACTACACACAATGGGGGGAAATCCTTGCCGGAATCGAATTCGATCACCGCGTCACGTTCGATGGGCAGTGTGCCTGTGCTGGCTGCGGTCCAGCCCGGATCTCCACCAGGCATGTTGGTGTGGGCTGCCGGCCTCGACCTGCGTGTAAAAGTCGTCGAGTCCATACTGGGATCAATCAAGACGCGAGGGGGAAAGGCCATGAGATGTACCAGAGGGCCCTGACGAAGGGCCTCAGCTAGGTCGCGATAAACAATATAAAAAGGCAGACAGCTCCATAGTTCCTCGATTGCTTCTTCCTCTCCTCCTCCTTCTTTTTCTCCTCAGCCCCAAGATCCACTCCAGTCTTCTCGGCCCAGACATCTTCTCTGTCTCCTCCTTGTCTTCTCTACACCCAGCTCCCCGCCCCCCCAAGGCCCAACACCAGCTCCCCAGAACCCTTTCTATCATCATTCAATATGAAGTTCTCCGCCGCCGTCAGTGTCATCCTCTGCGCCGAGGCTGCCCTCGGAGCCAAATGGACCCAGAAGCGCCGGGAGAGCCGCATCGCTCGGCAGCAACAGAGACGGAGCGTGTCCACCCACCAGTCCAGGCCCATGATCAAGTCTGACTATGAGGGCGTTGAGACCAACAACTCCTTCGTGGAATATAGCTCTAACTGGGCCGGGGCTGTCCTCGTGGGAACAGGGTACACGACTGTCACCGGAACCATCGTCGTCCCGACTATTCCAAGCTCCAGCAGCCGGACTGAGGAGGCTGGTGCCGCTGTATGTGATGAACATCTTTCGCTTACGTACCTTTTCAATATTCTATACGTCAATGTCAGTCTGCTAACAGATATCGCACCTGTTCTAGTGGGTCGGGATCGATGGCGACACATGCGACACGGCCATCCTCCAGACCGGCATTGACTGGTACGTCGAGGGCAGCTCGGTCAGCTACGACGCCTGGTATGAGTGGTATCCTGACTACTCCTGTAAGTCCATGCGTACCTGCTCCCCCCAGGGTTTATTCCTAGCAATGTCTCACACGCCTTTCTCTCTAGATGACTTCTCCGGTATCACCATCTCGGCTGGTGACTCCGTCAAAATGACCGTCACGGCGACGAGCAAGACTTCGGGAACGGCTGTCATCGACAACTTGACTACTGGGACCACGGTCACTGAAACTTTCACTGATGTGACTGATGGTTCTCTCTGCGAGTAATTACGCCCCCTGCCCCCTTTCCCCCGCCCTCTTTCTCCCCCCAAAACAAAGATATACCACCTTGTGACTGCTCCAATACTAACCACACTAGGTACAATGCTGAGTGGATCGTCGAGGACTTCGAGGAGTGCGGCACGACCTGCGAGCTGGTTCCCTTCGCCGACTTCGGCACTGTCACGTTCACCTCCGCAAGTGCTGTTTCAAGTGGGACGACCGTAACACCTGCTGAAGCGACAATTATAGACATTGAGCAGAATGGTCAAGTGCTCACCGACTGCTCTGCTTCTTCTACCGAGGTCACCTGTACTTATGAGTAAGCTATTCTATAGTTGGGAGGTTCAATGAGGCGTTGACGTTGGAGATGGGAAGACGGTGGAGAACATATGCAGGGACGGGGCTGTTCTGGTCGGCACTGGGTAAAGGGGATGGGGGTAGGAGATGGTAATCAGTATATATCATCAATTTTGCTCACCTTGGCATGCTGGTCTTCATTCCTTCTACTCATCGCTCAACTCCGTGGTCGCCTCTTTTTTTTCGATACCAGATTGTAGCTGTCCCTGAAGCTGCGCAGAGACTGCTGTCGCAGATGCATTGTTGTCATCACGATCAACGTTGCCGGCCTTACTATGTCTCGCGGCGTCGCGACCAGCCCTACCCTCGTTCTTTGCGAATATGTTCAAGCCAGCGTCCATCTGGAACCCAACCACGAGGGCCTGAGATGGGCCGCGTCGCCACTTGGCAACACACCTGGGTCGGGCCGGATCTCGTAGACATGAGACGTCGACACAGCTGTGGAACTGGTTTCTGAGGCTGGAAACGCCCTGGTTGGCAAGAGCTGCAACAGCCACAATATCTGTTTGCGTAAGGCCGCTCCCCTGGCGTATATCGTATATCTTGGGCCTCTAGATTAGCTGACGCATTGCAGATTGGGACGGTAGTCTGCGTGCCCTTTCATCTGTATGTGACTCGTCCTTTAACATTGTCAGCATCACCTTGCGACAAGGACCAAACGTGAAACGGCAACACGCATGAGTGTGAACAGTATAGCCTGACCTCGTACAGGGCGTGACAACAGGCAGCCCATCTTGACAGTCGCGACGTTGTGGCGATACTAGGGGTTGCAGGCTGCGACATGGGACAAGGTGACTGGGCGGATGACTCCAGAGAATGCAGTGACGAGGTGGCTAACTTGGAAAGATTCAGAGGGATGAGGGGAACGGGGTAGATGATCCAAGGGGTTGAGGGGAATGGGGTGGTTGATCCAAGGAGATGAGGGTGACGGGGTGGGCAAGTTGGAACGATTCAGAGGGTTGAGTGGAACGGCGTGGACAAGAAATAATTGTTGGGGGCTGCTTAGGCGTGCCTTCCTATTTTTTCCCCTTCGAGTCTGATGTGCCTTCTGTTGATGTTCACTACTCAAGGAAGGCACAAGGCGTTCCTTCCATTATACAAAAAGGATTGCATCATTTTCAGTCCTTCCTGCCTAGCGATGGCCCCAACAAAAACAGTCCATTGGCTCGACCCTCAATACTTCCTTCCACGCGTCGCCACTTACAGAATCGACAGAGAGGAAGCCACGAGCGCCCTAGGAACCCCCGGGAACAAGAAAAGTTGTTGACTCCTTTTCTCGTGCGTGCAGTGTGCGTCTACCAACGCCCTCGCCGTCTTCCTTTCGACAGATCCTACCTTGGTCCAAGGCGGACGCTTCTACATCAAGAGCAGCATCAGTTTGCCGATTCCTTCGTCACAAATCCTGCCCACAGCCGAAGATTCAACCACTCGTGGCCCTGTCCTCTCCGGCGATTCGACTCGATACGATTGCCTCTTCATTACGCTCTGGAAACGTCTACCCATGCATGTCTATTGTAGGCTGAAGATTCAATCACGGTCAGTCTGTCGGTGAAACATTGCTCCCACTGATTGGCTAACTCTTCTAAGATGCTGCCCCTACTCTTTCTCCTCGTGGCCTCTACCACGCCAAGTTATCAACGAGTACCTCGGCGACGATGATCCAGATGCCAGGCATGGGCCTCGCATCCCAGCCCGTCCCAACGAGCATGGCTCACGACGCAGAGAGTCCCCTCGTGGGCGTCTCGCCCTCGATCGTCCCCGCCCGAGTAGTACTCCATCTTTGCCCCAACCCATGATCGATCCCGTCATAGTCTTGGACACCCTATACTTCCTGCCTAAGCACGTCAAGGTGTGCAATTCGGATACCTGGGCAGAGTGCTGGGTGTTCAGGTCTTACCCTTTCAGACGCATCGCCCTGGTCTTGTACGAACAACTTGCGGCGAGAAAGGAACACGATTTCTGTTTCTCTGGACTTCCGGTCATCTTTCCCGGCCATTCGCTAAGCTCTTTGATTCAGGTTCGAAAAATCAGAGACAGCTTGGTCAAGGGCGGTTCTCGGGCTCGCATCACTTTCAACAAGGCCGTGACCTGCACCAAGCATGGAGACATCAACATGCCCATGACCAAAGCTGTGCAGATCCAGCATCCTGATGTGTTCAATCGAATGAGGACACAAAGGCTTACTGGGTCACATACTTGTGGCAATTGTCATTGTCAGGATAATCATGTGGTACTTGAGAATATTCAGGCAAACGTACGCGGACGAGTCAACGGGTGTTTAAAAGAGGCTTGGGGCCATTGGTTAAATGGACAACCTATCCCTCGGTACTGTTCCTCTACTTTGCACGTGTCCCCTTGTCGTTTGTGGCTTTTCATCGAGAGCAAGGCTTGTCCCTTTGGTTCGCTCATCAAAGAGGTGGCATGCCTACTTGGGATATCACCAGCTGACCTTTCGGCTGATGAAATTGGCAAGCCTTTTCCAATTGTCGACGTGGCTGCTGATGTACGAGCCGTATCGCGCGATTACAGGTACATGGAGTGGGATGAGAAGGCTGGTGGTTTGCAAATGGGAACTATTCGCACCCTCCAGATTCCGGATGGACTTGGGCCAGCTGTTGATCAGGGGCACTATGGTGGGAGAGTGTCGCGTATGGCCACAAGGGAATTACTCATGAACCTTGGGAAGATCCTTGGGATCAGAATTGTTGATAGCTAGTCTTCTAGGACTAGGAATTACTCTGCTTCAGGTGCTGTTCAGATACTCTTTAGATATTCTTTGGGCTTTGCTGTCCGAGGTGACCATTGAGGCCGCCTGAAGTGTGCGTCATGCAGATATTTATGGACGATCCAATTCAACCACGACAGGCCTCCTAAAATTGCCCGAGCGCGTGACACCAGGCCTGGGAAACATGCAGCCGCAGTTCAGTGATTTCATTGTGATCGAGTGATGCTGAACGTGTCATCACACGGCTCGTCTACTAATTACGGTATCCACATTCAATCAGGGCCGCTCAGAACGAATGGCTCCAGAACGAGCGCATACTGTTTTGAAATTGTCTTCGCTTTCATCCGACCAAGGCCAATTGGAAGCAACCAGCGAAAAGATCAAGTGAGCTTTCTCCACCCTGCCTCATGCCGATCTGAGGCACCGCGCGATGGGTGCGGAACATCCACCGAGAAGGAGTTGAGGCAGCCTGATTCGACAAAAAAAAAAAAGAAAAAAAAAACCTCTGACAAGAGGTCCAACGCAAAGCCGCTGCATACCATGAGAAGCGATTTTGCAGAGATGAGCCGAAGAATGTTTCGTACCCAATCTACTTGAGCTAATGGAGCACGATTTGCTGCAGCCCAACATCCTCCTAGAGGCCCATCACTCTAATACCCTATAGATGATCCTGCTATCTTGGGGGAATACAGCTAGTTTACGGTGGGTGGATTGGACGAGGTAGGACATTGGAGATGGGAAGATCATGGAGATTATGGGGATGGTACACAGGAACCGGGCTAGGTGGTCGTCACTGGCTATTGGGGCGGGGGTTGGAGACGACGTTATGCCAGAGAAGCTTTTTTTTTACCATCGTATGTTTTTCAACCTGAAGCTTGTTTTTTTCTTTTTTTTTGGCGGTTGCGAACCAGTCAGTAGTCCACTTGTGCTGCGCGTGCTGAGTGCCCATTACGTCATGTATGCAGGCTGCCATTTCCAAGCCAAAAACTGCAAGCATGGTATGCAAACATTGATCCAGGTTGGAAGATGAGCGGCCTTTCCATCAAGACCGCGTATTGTGTGTCTATGAGCCTCGTCTGTCTCGTCTCGATAAACAGGTCTTGAAAATCCGGCTGGGATCATCGCGTCGTCTTCTATGTTTCGCCTTAGTCATTCCCTCTCGCGAACCTCGCTCTCAACTCGACGCGTCACGCCATTCTTGATCCCAGCAAGGTCGAACCTGACAAGAGCTCCGGTGATGGGAACCAGGACGATGGCCTCAAAAGAGAAGACCGCCAAGTTTGGGCAGCTCCCGCTGAGCACGAGTGGAGACCTCGAATGTGCGTTGACAGGCACAATCCTCCTCAATAACCCCTATTTCAACAAGGGCTCAGCGCACTCGGCAGAGGAGCGCCGCATTTTCAATCTCACTGGCTTGCTTCCTCAGGGCATTCAGAGTCTCGACCAACAGGTGAAACGCGCCTATGAGCAGTACTCGTCTTTACCTGATGACCTGACCAAGAACACATTCATGACTTCCATGAAAGAGCAAAACGAGGTCTTATTCTACAAGGTGAGTCAGCGGAGGAACTGGTGAAGATTATTGGTGTTTCTATCCCTGTATATGAGGAGATGATTAACGGGAATGGTGATGGTGAAAGCTTCTCCAAGAGCACATTGACGAGATGTTCAGCGTGATATATACACCCACCGAAGGCGAGGCTATTCAGAACTACTCGCGCCTTTTCAGGCGACCGGAGGGATGCTTTCTCAACATCAATGACGTCGACCGGGTCCGTCGTGATCTGAGCCAGTGGGGCAGGCCAGAAGATATCGACTACATCGTCGTCACAGGTTCGTTCTATCTCACACTCTTGTTTTTTCTCCCGGGGGGGGGGGGTATTAAGGAGTGGTCTTTCTGATGTTAACGAAATTGTTCTCTTTTATTAGATGGAGAGGAAATATTGGGCATTGGGGACCAAGGATGCGGTGGCGTGTTGATATCTGTGGCGAAGCTTGTCCTGACCACCCTCTGTGCCGGCATTCATCCAAACCGAACACTCCCTGTCGTCCTTGACTGCGGCACAGATAATGAAGACTTGCTCAAGGACGATTTGTACCTCGGTCTCCGGGAGAAGCGCGTCCGAGGCGAGCAGTATGACAAATTTGTCAACACCTTCGTTCAGGCGGCTCGAGAGCTTTATCCCGGAGCCTATATCCACTTCGAAGACTTTGGTATTACGAATGGTCGGTGGGAGGTTCCTTTCCAACAATGGCATGTGCTGAAGTCTGACGCGAAGATGTGCAGCTCGACGTATCCTTGACTCATATAGACCGAAGATGGCCTGCTTCAATGACGACGTCCAAGGCACGGGATGTGTTACACTGGCTGCCATCTTGGCCGGCCTACATGTCAGCAAGCAGAAACTCAGCGATATGCGCATGGTCATTTTTGGCGCTGGGACGGCTGGCTGCGGGATTGCTGATCAAGTCCGCGACGCCATCGCTGCGCAGAGGAAGATCAGTAAAGAAGATGCGTCAAAACAAATCTGGTAAACCTTTTCATAAGTCCCTTGGTATCCCTCCTGCATTTGGATGGGAAACGCAATCTGATCGCACATTTACCTAGGTTGCTTGACAGACCCGGCCTACTCACAAGCGGCACAGAACTTAACCACGCGCAAGAATGTTATGCCAAGTCCAAGGAGGAATGGGATGGAAAGTCGACTGATCTTCTAAGCGTGATCAAAGAAGTGCATCCTAATGTTCTCATCGGCACGTCCACCAAGCCGAATTCTTTCACTGAGGAGATTGTCAAGACCATGGCCTCCCACGTCGAACGACCCATCATCATGCCGCTCTCTAACCCTACCCGTCTACACGAAGCTGTTCCTGCTGACCTTCTCAAGTGGACCGAAGGCCGTGCCTTGGTGGCGACTGGGTCTCCATTCGAGCCCGTCAAGGGTCCCTGGGGCGAAGGAGGGAAAGAAATCGAGATCGAGGTGGCCGAGTGCAACAACTCCGTCGTCTTCCCGGGTATTGGCCTTGGCTGCATTCTTTCTCGAGCCAAGCTCTTGACTGACAAGATGCTTGTTGCCGCGGTGGAGGGCGTAGCAGATGTGAGCCCGGCTCTCAAGGATGACAAGGCGCCTCTGCTACCTGGTGTCGACGTGGTACGCGATGTAAGCGTGAACATTGCCAAGAAGGTCATCCGCGCGGCCGAGGAGGAGGGCTTGGTGCAGGAGAAAGATATACCGAGCGACGATGGAGTCCTGGAGGACTGGATCCGCGAACAGATGTGGAATCCTGTGTACCGTCCACTCAAGTTCATCAAGAAGGAGCTGGCTAGTAGACAGGCTAAAGGCGAGCTACGTGTCGTGGGCACTCTGGAGCCTAACAGCCATGCAAGTTGATCCACGCCCTGCATGCATGATCTTTCCCTTATTGGTGGAATACATCTGAGATGTTTTTAAATTTTGGTTCATTTCACCCTTTTAATTTTATAGTACAGAAACATCCAACACGATCGTGGGCGTCTCTGTGCTCCCCTCTGGCATGACGTAGGTGAAGTTCCAGAACTCAAAATCGTGAATGGTCTCGCAAGAGCCTCCGAGCAGACCGCAAAAGGATATTTCGGGTGTCAAATCAACAGTTCCGCTCACGTTCACCGACAAGCTCATGACATCATCCCAGCCTAGCAAGTCTCTCTTCTCGCCATAAGGATTCGAGGCCACGAGGAACGTGAAGATGCTGCTCTCATTCCCGTACGGATATGTCAAGCCCAGACTGCCTGGTTGAACCTCGACAGAAAGCGCTTCTTCTGTTCCGTAGAGGGAGAACCAGCCCACGCTGCCATCTTTACGCAGCCACTGCGCCACGGCCGGCGCCCATTGTTCCTGGTTGATGCTGAAGCCACCCACAACGGTCTGGTCAAAGCTCTCGGCACCAATGGTAATGTTATCGCTGAGCCAGGTCGTTACGTTCCTCCTCGCGAGATCATAAGGTGGAGCATACGCGGCGGTCTTGTAGGTGTGTTCCCCGGGAAAGCTGACGAGGTTTTGGCGCACCTCATCGGGCACCAGGGTGTGATGGTAGGGCATAATGGCGCTCAGGAGCGGGGCGATTTCAAAATCATCGGCATGCGTCATGGCCCAGTAGGGTGTGTTGCCGTGAGAGATGGTGTTGATGCCAGGGGCCTTGTCGGAGCCTACGAGCGACCATATGTAGGCATTCATGATACCCACGTAGAGGTTCTGGTCCCAGCCGTAGGTCCTGTCCCAAGGCCCTGCGATATTACGCAGGTTTGCGTTGTACATCGCGCCGACAGTGGTCCAAATTTCCTTTATCATTCTGGCGCCGTTCGCGCCCATGACGCTGGACTCGGGCAGATATTTGGCCCACAGTGTGAGAGCGAAGAGGCTCACACCGCAGTACGTGGCAGAGTTGAACTCACTCAGGGTATTGTTCAGGTCGAAAAGGTCAATCACCTCTTGGGCATATAGCTCTCCGGCGCTGGTCAGGTTGCTGTCGTTCAGTTTACGCCCCGTCCAGCCGCTGGTGGCTGCTCGCATCAGTGAGGGGTTGCTGTAGGCCGGGTAGAGGTTATCGCCGTCGACGCCTCCCACCCGATAGCTATCGCCAATGGTGTTATTGCGCATAGACTCGAGTATCAAGGAGCGCGTGGAGGCCGAGAGCAGATGGCCGTATTCCTCGTAGATGACGACTAGCGTGGTGCCTATAAAGCCTCGCCAATTGGGATCCCAGCTGTTGTATATCTAACAGCCGGTTGATTGTTCAGCTTTTGACCGTGCGCCGAAAAACATAGAGGCTGGACTCACACTCTCGGGGTACCAAGCTGTTCCCACCGTAGGCTCCTCGGGGTATTTCGTATAGTCTCCAAACCTTGTGACAACGTGGGAAATCAGTGATCATTGGCCAATGGCGTATGTCGTTGGGGTTTTGGATTTTTTTTTTTTCTTCTTGAGTCAAGACTTACCACTGGTCACTGACATTCTTCTGCTGGTCGCCAATCACACTTTCGATGATTCTGACGGCTTCCTTCACATCGTTGCCTTGGTTCCGCCGCAAGAGGCCTGCCGCATACCAGACAGTGGACCTGGTCTCGTGCTTCCCTGCGGCCAATGGGAAGTAAAAGTACCAGAGGTAGCCAACAACCGGATCATAGATCTGGTCGAGGAAGCCCATGGACGTTTCAAACATTTCATCGATATACCCCGTCGTGTTGACACCAGTCAGCGCAGATACGCTGCTGGCCACGGCCAGTGCGCTGAGCAATGCTCTGAATGCCAACATCTTGGGGCTCTGGCTGACCAAGAACAAACGATACCGCCTTGCTAAGACTCATCACGAGCGACTGGGCATTACTTCTCCTCAACAGTATAGTCCATATTTATAGGCGAGCGGTCTGGCACTAAGTAATCACTAATTACTGAAGCAGCGATCCACCTCCGGCTGCTACGTAGTAATTAACTGTGCGCCGAGGAGTCGTACTTGGACGGGGTTCCCCGCAATCGCTTTTGGTTATGGACCGAGCAGCCGGTTTTCGTCGTGGGCCCAAGGTCCAGCATCAATCACCTAAGTCTTCTTAAATTTTTTTTAACCATCTTTAACCCTTACTCGCTTCACCGCAGGCTCTCAGGTATCTGCTGAGCCCCCCAGGGGACCTCACAAGCTACTGCAAATATCGTTGGATGGATTTTCCAGACCTGATTGAAAATCGATCACCAGGAACAGGTTCACCGGCAAGGCCCTTCGTCAGGCACGCCAGGCCGATCACGAGCCGGGTTCACGACGTCAGTTGGGCGACTTTTTTCTTGCGCCAGGGGGGCTGACCTGGACCGAGGAACCGAACCGATGCGTCGTTCTCTCGGTGGAGTGGTTTCCGCGACAGCGGACGGACATGTATCCCGGTTTGAGGAAAGCTCCAAGGTCAATGTCAACAGCGTAGCCCCCTGGCTACTTATCAGCTGGGCTGGGTACCAGCCCACACCATGCAGCCCTCTCTCGTTCTCCTTTTCATGGCGATCAAAAAAGAAGTTACTATGGGGGTCATGTTGTGCCGCTGGGGCCGAGGTCCATCTCTCAGGGATCAAGCTCGCAAATGATTCTGCAACGTTGGATATGTTAGGTTGGGAAAAAAGGGGAAGGAAAAAAAAAGGGGGCTTATGATATCCTAATATCATATTCTCCTATCTGTGCCGGGGATCCTAGAATCAACAAACCCAACATCGTCTATCAAAAAGAAAAGGAAAGCAAGATTGTTTTTATCTCTCTCTCTTTTCTCTGGGTATCAATACAACTTCCGAAATCAGATGAGCCTGCGCATGGCTCCGTCACGCTGGCAACTCAATGACTCCGGCTGAGCCAACGGCGCAATATTTCTCTGAAGATGGCGACTGGTGAGCGTCCCCGCTCTCACGCGCAGCCTCTCCACCACCAACGTCCCTCCTCTCCATCACTCTCATCAGACCGTCGAATGCCGCCTGGTCCTCTTCACCGTCAAAGGAGCTGATGATGGCCTCCTTGTTCATCCAGAGCTCCCCAGAATACTCGCGCAGGAACCCATACAGGAACAGTCTCGTCTTGGGTCTGGTCTTCTGGGCTCGACGCACATTCTTGACGTCCTCTGGCTCGTCGGCCTTTTCGACGTCGTACTTGTCGAGCCGATGGTCGTCGATGGTTAGGGGGATGTAGTCGTCAAAGATCTCGAAGCGGCGCAGTTTCATGCCTGGCCGCGTGATCATGCTGAGGAAGGCAGCCCAGGTCATGCCGCCTTCGCCGTCAGTGGCACCGGCGCTGCGGTAGCTGTAGCAGTTGCGCAGCTCGAGGGTCTCGAGGGTCTTGGCGTGGCTGTTGATGAAGTGTGCCAGCTCGAAACCAATGAAGCAGTTCCGGATGGAGAGGTGCTCGAGGTGTGGCAGCTGGGTGGCCTTGAGGGAAAGGGGAATGTGGTAGTGGCCACGGGATCCGAGTGGTGCGTGCTGCGAGGCGTGGAGCGACAGGCTCTGCAGGGAGCTGCTGTGGAGGAAGAGGACCTTGAGGATGGACTGCAACGAGTCGCGGTAGGCCGGGACAGTGTTGATGCGCCGGTTGCCGTTCTTTGTGCCAAATATGTTGATGTGCAGGCTGTCCAGCCGGCTCAGGAGATCACGAAAGGCAGTGCAGTGAAAGGCTGATGTCCACACAGGTACAAATCGGTTGACAGACAAGTCCCTGACCGCCGTGTTCAGCGCCAGCGCCGACCACGAGTCCGCCAGCAGTCGTCTGCGGGGGTCGTCGGCCTCGAGCTGCAGCAGACCCTCCTCGTCCCTGGCCTGCAGGAACAGCCGCTCGACCTCTCCCTCAAAGTGCGCCATGCCGTCCGTCTTGAGGTCAAAGTCGCACTCGATCTCGATCTGTGTCAGGGCAGGCCCTGTCAGGCTGCCACTGAGAAGCTCCTGGGCGGCGCTCGACAGGATAGGGATGGAAGCATCATCATCCTGTACCAGCTCGCCGGGGTTGTTCTGCGACCTGATGGGCCGCACCTGGAATGTCATCTTTTCGATGAGGTGTCGACCGTGTTGTTTGAGTGAGAGCAAGAGGGCGTTCTTGTCGTTGAGTCCGCTGGTCATGCGAATAGACCGAGGGACGCAGTACTTCAATGCACGCTTCCGGATGCGTGATGCACGACCTTGTCGGCACTTGGCAGGGTCGTCGAGCTTGGAATGACTGCATGTGCGGCACTGGAAATCGACAGGCGGGCCTTCTTTATGTTGCATGGCGGCTCCCTTATCTCTCTGGCGCTGTGTATGCACGCGTGTGTGTGTGTGTGTGTGTGTGTGTGTGTGTGTGCGTGTGTGTGTGTGTGCGTGCGTGCGTGCGTGCGTGCGTGTGTGCGCGCGTGTGTACGTGTGTCTCCCTTGAAGGTTGAGAGATTGCTTGTCTCGTGTCGAAATTGCTTTGTCTTGGTACCTGACCAAGGAAAGGGTGGTAATTGAAACACAAGAATAAGAAGGATGACCAGTAGATAATTATCAGAAGACTTTTGCCGACGGGCTCTGCCTCCCGTGTCTCTCCCGTCTATTTGTTCTTTTCTGTTTGTGAGGTTTGGGCAGCAATATGGTCTAGCTAGATTGCGTACCTTAAGTATCTATCTATGGCTGTGTCTCCCCCATCCGCAGAGGTACATCGCCTGAGGCGGGTAGAGCCTACGCAGGCAAAGTACCGTCGCTTACATCGCAGGTAAATTTTTGTCCTTTATTTCCAAGGTTGTAGCCGTTCCCGCCACTGCTGCTGTCCACCTTACACCTGACCAGACAGCTGGTGCCACGCATGTGACCCCAGCGAGGTTGAACTTCAGAAGGTGACTCAAGCCTGGTCGAGAATAACCCCTTTGGACCCCACAGATGACCTGTCCACTTGTCAGTCCGTCAATGATGTTTCGGAAATGGTTCGCGCGCCTACATCCGCTGCAACCACAACCCCCGGTTTCCACCAAATCACTGGTTCTCAGCGAACAAAAGTCACCATGACGTGCGGGGTGGAAAAGGCACACGAGTATTCTCATTTGCAAACCAGAAATGGGACATCGCAATCGTTGCGAGTTTGTCCTATATGAGACCCTTTTATGATCTTTCCAGGGGTTTCTAGTGTACTTTGCATTTGTATAACAAGAATCGGTGAAGTGTAGGTTCCTTCTGGACCCTCTCGTTCTCCCTCTCTAGTCGCCCCTGGTCGTGTCCCCCCCCCCCCTCTCCCTTTTAGTCGGTGAGTCTAGGACCCATGCCTTATCTGATGTATCCCACAATAATGGCGGCCCCCTTCGCGCGCGCAGATTTACATCATGGCGTGTGTCGAGTGTAACACCAGAAGATTCCAGTGACTAGCTTAGTGATCGGAAAACCCTGTTCTGGGTGTACAGCCTGTGCATCATCCTGCGGTTTAACTTGCCCAGGGCATCTGGGAATCGGTCAGAAGACACGGGTTGTTGAGAACACAGTGTGCATGATGAAGCAAAAGAGGCACGCGACAGACTTACACATGGGGATACAAAGCGCAAGCAGCGAGACGGACACGATGCCAAACACTCGGAATACTTCCCCTGCTCCGGCTTCGGCTGCCCACGTATTGATGAAGTTTGAAAATCCGTAGAATAAAAAGTTCTTGAGCATCATCTGCAGTACAAACACTTCTGTTGCTTGTCCTGGGAAGGAATCACTTAATAGGGATTGATAATTAGTGACTATTTTGCACATTTCAAGCCGTAATTAATGATTGACCAGACTCACAGGATATACAGCCCGGCTGATGTGGACGGAACAGAAATACCGAAGCAAGCGCAGCCGTGGCAGAAAGAGCCCAGGAGGTATCCACGTGGTTGAGGGTTGTCAACAACCCACATGAACAGGAACCATCCCAGAGAGCAGAAGAAGGCCCCAAGAAGATTGACTGGAATGCGGAACTCGGCTTCGAATATGCCTTTGTTCAGTTTCGCCAACCATCTGGCAGACCAGTCGCAGAGGGGCCCTATGATGACCGCAAGTATGCCTCCGATGAGAGCTCCAGCCCAAAAGTACCCATTCTCTGCGATATCAAGATTGTATGGTGGGACGGACCATATTTGTGCCAGAATGTACGCCGAGACGACAAACATGGACACCAGGACCGCGCTGACCATGAGGATCCAGAATACAGCGGGATTGACAAGATGAACGAAAATCTTGGCGAGCAGGTGAAGGACACCCTTTTGTGTAAAGCTGACTCCAGACCAAGGTTTCAGCCGCTCCAAGTACGTCTTGCGAGGAGTAGCGTGCGACCCTCCTGCTGCACGTACATCGCCAATGTGCTCCGCATTCCCCTTCTCGTTCTTGTCACTGTAGCCTTGCGAACCGGGCTCGACTGCTACTACCCGAGGACTGGTCGGCCGGATGAACTGCGTTTCAGGTACAAGGACGATGGTGGCCGCCAGGCCAGCAACGTCGAAGGGCAGCTCGGCAACAAAAAGATTGCGGTAGCCCAGATTCTGCGTCATGACGCCGCTGATGAGAGAAACCATCGAAGCCATGCAGGCCAGGGAGCAAACGATCACAGCCGTCCGCCAACCTCGCTCGTGAAGGTAGAACATGTCACCCACGGCAGCAAGTGAAAGACTCTCCCAGGCCGTCACTCCGAGCCCCTGGATCATCCGACCTGCAAGCAGAGTGTTGTAGCGTGACTCCTGAGACCCGACAATACAGATAATCGTGCCGAGGGTTCCGGCTGCCGATGCAAAGAGGAATTGGGGCCTTTTGCCGTATTTTTGCGCGAGCACTGATACTATAGGCCTGGAGCAGCATTTAGCCCCTCATCGAGTGCCTTCCACACCTCGCTTGTTGTGCACAAAAGGGAGAGGAGGAGTCTTTTCTCACCCGAGAGCGGCTACCAACAGGAGCTGGTAGCCCGAGAGCCTGGCGACGTCTGTGAGAGTGACACCCAGAGTCGGGGCTAGAGCATAAGTGGCTGGTGCTATGATTGGGCCTGGCAAGATGGCGAATATGATGGCATTGAGGAAGATGGCCCAGAAGGCTGCTTCTTTCTGCCAGTTTGCCCAAAGCTTTTTCAGTCACTCGTCAGCATCTCGAGATCCAGAGCCGCTCATTTGTGACAGCCAGCCCAAAACCTACCAATGGATCGTTCGCATCGCTTTCGGATGGCTGAGGAATAAGGACGGTCTCAACACCCTGAGAGTATACCCATTCAGCGTTCTGCTACTGTCTTAGACCATCTAGTGTCAGTCTTCTGGATTTAACTACCCTGTGAGTAATCTTCTTCAAATGTGTGGTCTCGGCAGAACTGCTGAGGGCTACAAGCTGATCGCCGAGGAGAAGCTCGGTTCCTGGTAAATGTCCAGGGCTGCCGTCCTTGGTGTCCACGTCGATGATTCCGAAAGGCATTGCGTGAGGTATTGCAAACAATGATCATGAGGAGGACTCAGGAGATGTCACTTGTCAATTGTTTTTTTGGAGATGGCTAAGATTTTCAATGTGGGTAGCGGATGAATTAAATAACCCCTCTCGAGGGGCGTTACATCTTGTGCCATCACTTGTTCGTCATTTTAATAAATGCCGGCCTATTATCCCCAACGACCCCAAGAGTACGTGGGTGCCTTGGCAATGCAGTAGTGATCCAGAGAATCAAATCAGGAGTTCTTTATCGTCCAGTGACCTCCAGTGATCACAAGCAAATAAACTCGTGCAGACATTCCGGCATATTTCTAGTGCTTAGATCCTCATCCGCTGAGATGGTTAAGTTGATTGTATCATGATAGCTGCATGCCTAGTGCTTTCAGTAACCCCTCTTCCTGCTTCTCACCACGCGATATTGCGAATTAAATCATGGAGCAGGTCTTGATACATGACGGGGCTGATAGGGAGGCGTCTTCACGCTACCCCTCTGCCATCCTGCTCATTCCTGACACTTGATAACCGTTCCGGCCAGTCTTCCACAACTCACAAGTAAGAAACACTTGTCCAACAGAGGCATTGATGTCTTGGCCCCTCTTCAACCGAGACAACTTTGTTGATTAACTTGTCAGTAGCCTAGCCAACATCCTCATCAGTAGTATCCCTCAAAAGCATCAGCTCGGCTGTGGGCCGCTTCTTTCACGGCCTCAGTAATCGGATCGTTTCCCCCGACGACATCAAAGGCAAGCCCTATAGTCTCTGACACATCGATACAAGAGACCACAACCTTGGAAACATCCTCCCTCGTCACCATATTCCCCAAGTGCACCTTGCCAGCGCTCACAAAGCCGGTTCCCGCCTCGTTGCTGAGACCGCCCGGCCTGACCATCGTGTACTCCAGACCTCGCTTGTCGTTGCCTGTCCTCAATTCTCTGTCTGCCTTGTACTTGGCCTCCATGAAGGGGCCGATTGCCTTCCACAGCCCCTCGCTGCGTTTCTCGTCGTCCTTGTCGTACCAGCTCGGCACCGGCTTATTCTCACGGTCCCTGACGTCCAGTGCACTGATGCTGATGAGGCGCTTCCCGCAATCTCCCGCGCCAGAGGCGATGGCAAGGGCGTCCATCACCTTGACAGCCGCCTGGTGGTCGACGGCGTCAATCCTGTCGGGCGGGGAGCCGTAGCCCGCCCCAGCGGCCCAGATGACGACCTGCGGCTTGACGCGACTCAGCGTGGTCAGCAGCTCGGGCACGGTTGCCTTTTCGACATCTTGAACGGTCGGGAAGGCCCCGAGTTTTTCAATCTCGGCAGCCTGGTCCTCGCTGCGGATGATACTGTGGACGGTGTAAGGCGCCGGGTCTTGTGCGGCGACGAGCTGCTTGGTGATGAGCTGGGCGACTCTGCCGTGGCCACCCACGATCAAGGCTGTCGGCATGTTTTGCTTGGATGGACTGTGGCTGAATAATGGTCACGCTGTTCAGTGTTGACTGCTTGTCAACACACGTGATCTGTCGACGTTGCAGTTCTGATGAGGACTTCAATATGGACCGAGTCGAATGGTTTGCGGTTGTTTGCGGTGATTCCGCGAGCGGGGCTGGGTGGCTTGCTTGACTTACATCATAAAGTAAATACGGTACTGTGCAGCAGCATATCACCCACTAGATTGATAATGCATCCCTTGATTCCGCAGCATGGCCCCGGAGCGAACCTCAATATCCGTCATGCGTGTTCTGTTACGAGTAGAATTACTCTTTCATTGTTCATTCCGAACCTACTTGTATGCGAAGTTCTTTCGATATCGAAATTCAGGCCTTGTTTTCTTCTAGAAGATCGGTATCATGAGCTGTTCTCATCGGCGATAACAAACACACCAGGTCTTTTTTTTTGGAGGGGGGGGGGTTTAACCAGGTAATGGTTCAGCGACCCACCTCGCCGTTGAAGATGTACCGTCTATTTTTCCTGAACGCACGATGCGCTTGACTTTCATTTGATTTATGTGTATTCTTAAGGCAATATGTACAAATTTTCGATGGTAAGGGAATTCATGTTCCACAAGAAAACATAATGATCTTCATTGGCCCGAATGACCCCATTCTGACTCGCTCGCGTATAATGTCCAGGCCCCCAAGCCTATTGATACAAACGTCGGTGGAACATGACAAGGGTGAGGAGCGATAAGAACAGCAGCGGATTCGCCCCAGCGGTCGTCGAGCTTAGGCCGGCTCCCGCGCTGGTAGCCACCGTCGATGAGCTTGAGGCTGCCGAAGTTGTGCTCGGGAGTACTGTAGACGCTAGAGATTCACAAAAGTCAGAGAAGGACGTGGAACAAGAGAGTGGACTGGCGACAAGCAAGGGTGAGGGGGAGAATGGCGGGTTCTCACTGGACGTAGCGACGTTCCCGCCAGTCGGCTGGGACAGGGTCGTTGCAGCAGCGGAGCCTGCTGAGGTGGCAGCGCCCGTAGCGCTCAAAGTCCCGTTGCTGGGGAGGATTGGGGTGCTGCTAGAAATGATGGCATTCGAGCTGGAACTAGTCGCTTCGTTGCTGCTAGGAATGGCGGTCGGGCTGCTGGACGCAATGCTCGTGCTGCTGGGTGACACGTTTGCCGCAGAGGTCGACATCGGGATAGAAGACGTTGTCGTTGTCGCTGCACCCGATGTTGCGCCTGCGCCGCCGACTGTGGACGTGGTCGTGTAAGTAATGTACGAGTCGAGGCCGTCACCTAGGCCTCCTGTCTGGGCCGGGCTGTACTGCGAATCGTATATCGAGTCGATGATGTAGAGCGTCTGGCCTGGAGACGCGACCGTCGAGACCGTCGTGACCTTCACAAACTCCATTTCCACAGAATTCCAACTGCTGGGTCTCTCAAGATGATTTATTTACGGGTCGGAGGACAAGAACACATGATGGAACTCGGGCTGTCATCAAGGGCGCCATGAATGAATAAATATCTGGTGAATTCATCTAATATCAGCCTGGGAGGGCCTTCACCGAACGCCCCCGTTCCCATTGTTTCTTTGGGGCGAATCGTGGCTGTCATCACAAATGAGGATCCGGCCGTCCATGCTGATCGCCAACAGCGCAGTACAGTGTAGTTTCATGTCTGACCCGGTGGCCAACAAAGAGCTGCCCGTTTGGCTGTTCAGGCGGGCAAATTTACCACCAGATTGGCAGGCTGCAGCTGGTGCATATAAATGCCGGAGCCAATGGGTGCAGCAGAACAGGGGTTTCAACCATCACACCTCGTCCAGCCCAGCCTAGCAAATCCAGGCGTTGAATCGGGCCGGAGCATTTGTGCCCCAGTCCTGTAATTTGTTTCGGACTCTGGCATAAGCCATTGAGAGCAGCCCATTTGGGGTAAGCACGACTGTAGCGCATCAAGGCCAATTTTGAAGGGATAAACGCCCAGCGCCCCAACATGTAATTAATCCGTTCCTACCTGCTTACCGATCAAGCAGGCGATGGTGTGTTTGTCCTGGTCTGCTTCCAGACAGCTCAAGTACTTGGATAACAAGGCCATCGCATAATAGCATTGCTTCATAAACTCTGGTGGCTTCCGGCGATGCCGAGGTGCTGTCTTGATGCTTTCCAGGCCGTGAGCACAGAGTAATCAACGAAGAAGAAAAAAAGGTTCTGCAATAGTAACCTTCTGTCCACTCTGTGGCTAAGCCTGTCATGACGAAACCCATTCAACACTATAGTTCCGCACAGAACCGAAAATTTGGGACGAGTTGCAAGTCACGAACCATTTACTGTATATATTCACCATACCTCAGGTGACAGCTTCAGACGATGCCGCATGTGCCCGTCTGGACACCATGATAGCACAAGGTTCAGAAAAAGATGGCTGCGTTGAGCTTCAACTGCGCCTCTTCTGTGTCAACAAGCATATCTACAAGTATCACCTTCGTGTTTGAGCATATTTAGGGTGTTCTTTCCTGAACCATCATGACGCTCCTTGATCCGAGTGGTTAATGTTTGACCCAGATTCGCTTGGAGCCTGAGAATGACGATACAGGGATTCGTGACAAAGACCTCAAAGCCAAGAAGTTCCAAGTCTCGCGGTACATGGCTGTCAATCTTGTTTGGCCTTGTTTTGCTGATAGAGCATGACTCCCAGAAGGCCACGATGCGCGCTATTATTATAGTACACGGCAGAGAACCCCACTAACGTCATAGACATCATAGGCCTCGTCCGAGTATCTGGACCCTGAGGCTCAAATGCCGTACGTCAGTCACCCAGCCTCTAGGGTAGTAGGAGTCAAATCTTCATCGCAGATCGAGTGGCCCATCGCTGCCAACGAGCCGGTATTTAGGCTTGTTCGGACACACCACGGAGTGCGGATCGATCCGACTGCGAGGGAAAAGAAGCATGCTATGTTCCGACACGAGGTGTTGTTCATGCTGGGCCCCAAAGTCCATGACGCTCTAGAAGTAGGCCAGACGTTTGATCACTTTGTAGTTATATTGACTCGATGTTCATTATTCTGCTCCGTGATGCTGTTGTTCTAGCCATCACTGCTAGTTTGATTGCCTGTGTCACACTGATTATCGCCCTTCGGCCCAGCCTGAGAAGTTGTTTCTGTACATGGGAGCGGCGGTATAGAGCCACACCACTCGAGCATCATGATCGACACTATTCGCGAGTCTTTCTTCGGGCAGTGCTGCCGTCTCGTCACGGGCGGCCGAGTCTTCAAATATCCCGAAGAGGTTGACTCGTCACTATGGAACCGCTATGTCAACGACGAGAAGTCCACGAATATGGGCTTGCACGGAAAGACGGAGCCGCCAGAGACAGGACCCGACAACTCGTCTTCCTCCAGCTATCTCGGTGCCCGGAACAACTCGCAGGATGCCATTCAAGGAAAATCTCGTCAATACGTCGACCCTGAGAAGGGCAAGGACGTACATGTCGTGGACTGGTACGGACCTGATGATCCAGCTGTCAGTTCCGTCCTTTTTGTCCCAATATACGAGTGAAACAATGTGAGGAAACCCACAGACTGACAAACAAACGACCTCCAGAATCCTCAAAACTGGTCTCGGCCCAAGAAGTTCTTTGTCACCTTCGAGATCTGCTTCCTCACCTTCTCCGTGTACATCGGCAGTGCCATATTTTCCGCTGGTCTCACAGATGTCCAGGCCGTCTTCGGCGTGTCGCTGGTCGCCGCAACGCTGGGTCTGACTCTCTTCGTCGCCGGTTACGCCGTGGGTCCCATGATCTGGGCGCCCCTGTCGGAGATCCCCCAGATCGGCCGAAACCCGGTGTACATTATCACACTCGCGCTGTTTGTGGTGCTGCAGGTGCCAACGGCGCTGGCTGTCAACTTTGGCATGCTCTTGGCCTTCCGGTTCCTGACGGGATTCATCGGCAGTCCTTCTCTCGCGACAGGTGGCGCTAGCATCGGTGACATGTACACTCCCTCCAAGAGGACGTACGGACTTGCGGTCTGGGGCATCGGAGCCGTGTGTGGACCGACCGTGGGTCCCCTGGTAGGCGGGTTCGCCGTGGAGGCCAAAGGCTGGACCTGGGCCATCTGGGAGCTCATGTGGCTCTCGGGCTTCTGCCTTGTCGTCCTTGTGTTCTTCCTCCCAGAGACATCATCCGCAAATATCCTCTACCGGCGAACCCGGCGCCTGCGCAAACTGACAGGCAATGACAAGCTCATCAGCGAGCCTGAGCTGGTCGGACAGGGCATGACAAGCAAAGACATCTTGACCATGACGCTGGTTCGGCCCTTCAGCCTGCTCTTCACGGAGCCGATCGTGTTTGCCCTGGATATGTACATCGCACTCGTGTACGGCCTGCTTTATATCTGGTTCGAAAGTTTTCCCATCGTCTTTATCGACTTGTATCATTTTAGCCTGGGAACGCTGGGGCTGGCGTACCTCGGCCTGCTGATTGGGGTCTTTGTCGTGGCTCCTCCGATGTTCTGGTACCATCATCGCTACATCGAGCCCAAGTTCAACGACAACGGCGAGCTGACACCGGAATGGCGTCTACCACCAGCCTTTGTGGGAGCCTTCGCGCTCCCCATCTGTCTGTTCTGGTTTGGTTGGACAAGCCAGCCGCAGATCCATTGGATCGTGCCCATCATCGGCACATCATGGTTCAGCGTCGGCGCGTTCCTGCTTTTCAATGCCGTCTTAAACTATCTGTCGGATGCATACCCAGCTTATGCCGCGAGTGTCCTGGCAGGCAACGATTTCCTGCGAAGCATGGTCGGCGCAGGCTTCCCACTGTTCGCGCACGCCATGTACACCAAGCTGGGCATCGACTGGGCAAGTTCGCTGCTGGGCTTCCTCAGCATCGTGTTTATCCCGATTCCCTTTGTATTGTTCAAGTATGGACACTGGCTAAGAATGAAGAGCAAGCACGCCAGGCATGATCTCTAGAGGAGCATTCTCGGCCATGCTCAAGAACCTCGGCGAATGACTGATAGAAAGAAAGGAGACATAGAAGAAATGGATTGGCTGGGCAAATAGTAGTCAATAGATGGACTGAATCATCTTATATTTTAGAACGCCGAATCAAAATGCGTTTAGGGTATCTCAATACGAAAAAAAAAAAAAAAAAGAAGGGAAAAATAGGAAGGACGGAAAGGAATTGAAATAGAGAAAGGTAGTCAATAGGGATGCCAGTCCCGTTTACTTGCCTACATGCTCCCGCATGCCCTTCGTCCTGAGCGTCACCCTTCCAAAACTTTCCTGAAAAGGAAGACCGGCTTCTGACACGTCTGGTGATCTATCACCACCATCCGAGCTCTTGGCACTTCTGATGCCCAGCTCATTCATCTTGCGTCGCAAGTCGTCGCCGCCTAGTCCTCCGCCGACAGGCATGTCACTGTCGGTACTGCCACGACGACTCGACGCTAGACTTCCCATGTCGTCTGCGAGGCTGACACCTCGACTGCGCATGATACCAGCTCGAAGGCCCCGAACGCCGCCCTTCTTGCGCTCGGGAAGCTCGTCAGTGCCTGCACTGCAAACGTAGAGCAGGTATTTCAGGTTGGGCAGCGTGTGCCGGATGTCCATGACCTTCAGGCCCTGTGCGGTGCAGAGGGTCTCGATATTCTTGTTCAAGATGAACCAGCCGTAGTCAAACCTGAACTGCGCTGCGGATCCGCCCCTCGGGATGTAGAGGGGGAAATCGCGGGTTGGATCCTTGAGGATGGATATATCGTCGGTGATGTAGCTGCGGCTGCCACAATACGTGACAGGGTACGGCAGGGGAATCGAGAGGTACATCTCTAAATGCTGGGTGAGCAGAGCCACATGACCCAAAGCCGCAGACAGCTCGTCCTCTTGGGCACCGCTCAGCACACCTGCTCCGTAGTCCTCGGCATTAGGCAGGTGTATGCCTCGGATCTGGAACTGCAGAGGTTTGCCGTCGGGAACAGGCTCTATCCTGAAAATAGTGTTTAGATCTTCGCATATGCGGCGGCGCTGCCCGCGTATCTCGTCCTTGGTCTTTCTGCACTGTTCCTTATCATCGGACAGTTTTAGCAGGGCATTCTTCATGTCCTGGTCGGTCCTGTCCATGGCAGAGCGTCCCTCGTTCATCATGTCGCGGCGATTCATTATGGATGTGTTCAAGCGCTCGATCTGCTCGATCGCCGTCTTGACGGACCTCTGCTCGGCAGCCACATACTTGTTACTCAGCTTTAGGCCATCCTCGGCCTCGGTCAGCCGGAGCTGGGCACTAGAGTGGTCAGAGACAAGGTCGCTGATCTGCTTCTTAAGCATGTCCTGAGCTGCCAGCGCATCTTGTATCGAGTGCTCGAGGGTCGACAGCCGCATGAGGGCGTTATAGGAGGAGGTGAGTTCGACGGCGCCTTGTCGAGGAGGAAAGGTCTTGGAGGGCAGTTCGATAGTGTAGATGCCGTCGGTGAGGTGGAAGACCAGGCAGTTGGGAGGAAAGGGGGTTCCGATCATACTGCCCAGGAAGTTGAGCCGGCGCAGGTCTACCAACTCCTCGAGGTGGAGAGACCACTTCCCTGATCTCTGAGCCCATACCTTGACGGTGATCTGGGGGCGTCGAAGAATGGTCGGGTCGACAGCGCGTGAGAGCTCGAAGAAACGAAAGTCGAAGTTCTGAGGAGCAAGGCAAAGTCAGCCCGCGTCATACCACACTGACTGCATGACGAAGTGCTCTCCTTACCGTTGCGCGCTCTCCCGTCTCGCTGATGTAGACCGGGTCATCCTCTCCTTGAACGTGTAGGGAGAAGAACGCATTGGCGACGCGCTTGTCGATTGAAGCCTCGAGGTGCCTCTGTCTCGTAAAGGGCGTCGCATTGCCCAGGTTGGTACTCCGGCGCCGCGCAGTCCCAGGACGAAGGTTCTCGCTCGAGGCCGAGTGCTGAAGCTGAGAGGTCTCGCGCAGAGACTCAATCTTCCCCGGCGAACGCTTGACTGCCGAGTCATCTGCCGTCCGCCCCTGAGGTCGGTCGAAGGTGAGATTTCGCACGAAAATGCCTTGGAGGTGGCGGATCTTGCGGTTCTGAGGGAGGAGCACCGGTCGAGATGACTCTGCCATTGTGGGCGGAACGGAGGGTGGCTTGCTGCCTCGGCGCAGCTTCAAGATGCTTGCGCAATCATCGACAGGTCAGGGATTGTCTCCAATCCATCTATCAAGTTCTTGACGTTGAGAAAGTGGTGGACAGAAGTTGAAGCGCGCCTTGGGCCTTCACAGATGAAGGTTAGACCCCACGTTAATTAGCGCCTCGAGACGGCCAAGCTGTTCAGGCTGTCACGTGTGGTCAGGGGCCTACGAGGTGGTCATGGCCCCTTGAAGACACTTGAATTACAGAGTCTAGTGGACACCCTTGGCGCTGCGGGCTTTGTGGAGTGCTCCTAGGCTCAGTAACAGTGTATGTTAGTGCCCTGTAATTGACTTGCAGCCAATGCCAGAGTCCACTCTTTCAAAATCTCTCTACCGCCACATGAGTGTCATAGCCAAGGGGAACTTCTTTTATCATACTCTCCTCTTCGTACCATTAATTATCCTCAGCACTGTCCGTATATTTCTTAATCATCTCATTTCTTTTTCTCACTTGTTGCCATAACGCAGGTGGTGCTGATGGAGATAAGCTGGCTCTTCGTAGACTGCACAATTATCTGGTCGTGATGACATTCTGAGCATACGATCTCAGCACCATGGCAAACGCTCCGTGGAACGGGGAGGATAGATACCCCCCCTTAGAAAGATGTCGCCCAAGTACATACTTCGGTTCTTTTTCATGGTCCAAAAGAGACAAATTGAATACGATATGCTCACCTGCTAGGTACTACTGTCATGAACCTCTCTCCAGAGTCTAGGCCACATCAAATATCCATGTTGAATCCACATTATTAGGAGGAGCTCGGTGTATAATCCTGTGACCTGCATACCTGCCCTAGCTCCTTCAGACGGGGCTTTCATTTCTTGACTTGTCCTCAGCCTGCTCGACAACTCATTGTACCACATATAGATGTATATATATCATGCATCTTGTCACTGCATAATACCTTAACAGCTAAAGAGCCACACTGGACTTACAAATTACTTACCACGATGTAAAATGAACAGCTAACATTGTTGCTCAAGCTTAGAATCAGGGCATGTCTCTCCACTTCTTCCTGTGAATACCACGCAACATGAAGCAATGCGTCCGATGAACAGGTGTCGCTTGAAGAAAAGGTCAAGCAAAACGGAAGGTTCCCAGAGATGCAGGAGTACACACCATATTATACAAACCAGTTGGCATGCAGCAGGCCACCATCTCACCTTTGCGTTGTACTTACGACGGATAATTCGGCACTCGCAGTGAGATATCTCACCCTGCATCCCCCCATGCACATTGACTATATGCAATCAGCTCGTCTGTCTACTAGACAGGGGCGATCCTACCCTAACTTCTTCTCCTGTCATCGTCGTCGGATGGCACTGCCCGACCCGCTCCAGCTGAAGCGTCAGTCACCGTCCCCTGTCAAACACGCGTCAGTCGATTTCCCTCTAATCTTTTCCTTTAAATAAGGCGCCTTGGACTTGTTCTTTCTACGCACGTCGTTACGTCTTGTGCGTTCACGGGAGGACAAACAGATATCACTAGTGGAGTCCAGCAAATCTGCTTCCAGCTACCCTAGGGTAGTGATAGCAAGATGATAACACGACTAAGATTCTAAGAAGACCTCTGCTCTTATCCTCCATGTAGGTTTTCGCCAGACGGGTCGTGAGAGCAGCAAAGATCTGATTAATTATTGGTCATTTGTGCTAACAAGCAAATCCGTTGAACAGAACGCTAGGAACTTGTATCGTTGTCCTCACATTTCGCTATAGTCAGAGCGTTGCGTTTGGTACGTATGGCATTTGATGGATGCTCTACAATCACATATGCCCCTGTTATAAAAGGGAATGGGACAAACGAAAAGGGGGAACCCCGGAGAGCACTGGTCTGGAGATGTCTTTTAACCATACTAAGTGCTGCCCCACATGCAGAGATTCCAACCCCCTAAGGTTCTCCATCCTCACACTGCTCCTTGCGGGCTTGAGCCTATTCGTGACTGGCCTATTCCCAAGGAGAAAACGAGAGCACGTTTCCTACGAGTTTACGGCGCTCCGAACGGACGACTTTGTTGGAGAAGATGGCCTCCCGAGAGCAGACGACGCAACGACTGCTAGGACGTCAGGACTCGAGCGAGTCTTTAGGCTTGTGCTACATGTGATGCTTGTCAGCGGATTTGCGGTGAGGACTTGGTTGTCAAAAAGAATAGCAGAAAGAATACATTGCTCTTCATCTGGGATCTACGTGAGTTTACCTGGCCGTGTCCAAGCTCGGAACCTGGCAGGCAAACATGTCGACGGAAGACTAATTGTTGCTTCGGATAACCAATGACTAGCTCCTACTTCCCCTAAGGATATTCCTGCTGGATTTCGTTCCTCTGCTGAAAAGCCCACGACTGCTCTTGACGAGAGTGCTCAAGGCCGACAGCCTGAGACTCTTGGCCTCCATCCTGCTCTTTGGGCTGACTGGCAGGTTTTTCTGGTCGTCCTCGATCGAAGCGGCGAATCGGACCAGTGCGATATGTCCAAGCGCCGAATTCCTCGAGGAGTCGATCCCTCTCATTCAGGTAGCTTTGCTTGGTGTCGATGCCTTTCTCCTCAGTGCCATCGGATACCTGGTCCATGACGGCGACAAGACAAAGCCCAACATGGGATCACGGCTCCTCCCATATGTGTGCTGGATATCAGCCGTTCTCATCGCTATGTTCGAATTCGTCAATTTCACGACCGGCTGGGCAGAGATAAACGACTTGCACAGGCAAATGTGGGACACGGACTATATAACCAAGCGTGACATGATTGCCGACAGCGTCACGGCAGCAATTGCGCTGACAGCCTTAGTTCACATGCTCAGCTCTATCTCGGCTATCATAATGGGCCTGGGTTTGGTCCTGTTGGGCTCGCTAGTGCAGCTTGAGATGGGAATCCTCAACGGGCAACTGGTCGATGATTTATCTGGATGGCCTGGAATCTTCGCCCTGTTCCTGCTTGGTGCGAGCGCAGGATGTGCCTTTTTCTTCTCACGGGCATGCGACCACAGATCCAATTATACTCACGACCAGCGAGATGGCTCGCAAAGGAGGTACACGCGCCTTCTGCTATTCCATATGCTTGGAGTACTTGTGCTCATTGTCGGCCAGTGCCTACTACCATTCCGTTACACGAACAATACACAAACAATCCGGGCAGTCCTCAGAGATTCTGAGCATGCTTCGAGCAGGTGGCTTGGACAGGCAGCTGTTAGCAAGACGCTTGCACAAGCTGCTGGCGAGTATGAGAAGCGTTACGGCATCCCCCCACCGCCTGGATTCGACGCATGGTACAACTACGCGGTGGAAAACAATTCACCAATTATCGACAACTTTGACCAGATCCACTCGGTTTTGCTTCCATTCTGGGGCATTTCACCTGTTGAGCTTCGCGAGAGGACCTCGCACATGCTGGAGACGCCCGCCGCGTCGGTTGGGGTCATCGTGATTGAGGGGGGAACGATGACCTTTGGACCGCATGACGAGCAGTACATTTGGATGTTGGAGCACATTGCCGAGATGATGGAGCCTTTTGCTCAATGGCTACCTGATTGCAGGTGGCATTCAATCTGGACGACGAATGTCGGGTCTCAGTCCCTTATGATCGCATGCAGTCCTACCTGAAAGACGGCGAGAAGTCCAGGGGCAGGCTGGCGCAAAAAGCCGAGCTTTCTAGCTTCAGCAAGACAACAAGACCACCCTGGTCAACCCAGTACCTCGAGGACGACCCAGAGCGCTTCATGAAAACCTCTCCTTACTTCCAGGCCTGGTACAGGCAGCCCATCTTCTATTAATGGATAGCTTCGAGTGTCCACCCGATTCACCGATTCATACTTACCACTGGTGGGATAAGAAGGTGTCCTGTGCATCTTGTTACAAACCACACACGGTGGGCGGCTTTGTGTCCAACTGGACAGCGGCCAGCGAATTGTGCCACCAGCCTGATCTCTTCTACCTCCACTGCGGCCTCAGGCGGCCTCAGGCGGCCCGCCCAACACACGAGCTCTTCCCAGTCTTCAGCCAGAGCCGTCTGCACAACTATAACGACATCATCTACCCCAGCGTCTTCGTCTTTGCGAGCAACATTCAGTTTGACGACAGTCGTGCCGTGTCGTGGGAAGAAAAGAGCAACAGCGTCTTCTGGCGAGGCAAAAATACCGAAGCCACAAGTGTCAACGGTCTATAGGAGAGTTTCCTGCGGCCGCGATTCGTGAGCTCCGCGCAGGACGAACAGGAGCGCCTCGAAGCAGAGGGGCCTGGCAGATCGAACAACCTGGCAGTCGATGTATCATTTGCAGGAGAATTCGGGGGATGTGACGGTTCTGATTGCATTGCCGCCACCACGCATTTTTACGGCTCTCCAGACGCAAAGCCGCCAGGTAACGTGCCCTTCGACACCGCTTGGAAACACCGTCACCTGGTCGACCTGGACGGCGCTGCCTTTAGCGGGCGGTTCCCAGCTTTTGTCGCCTCTGGCTCACTCCCTTACCGCACGGCACTGTGGCAGGCATGGTGGGAGGGTCGAATTCATGCGTTTGTGCACTTTGTGCCTGTGGATGTGAGGCTCGTCAAGGACCTCTGGAAGCTGGTTCGTTTCTTTGGGTCCGATGGCGAGATTGAGGGCAAGAAGATCGCTGATGCAGGCTCAAAATGGGCAACAAAGGCAATGAGAATGGAGGATATGCAGGTTTACATGTTTAAGCTCATGTTAGAATGGGCGAGGCTGGTGTTGATGCAAGGGAAGAAATTGGATTTCAGGTTACGGATACCTAGCATTTAACACATAGAGAGGCAACAATGTCTTCATGTTGAGAAGAAAGTCAATGTTGAAATTCAATGCACATTCTGGTCCAAAGGGAAAGGTGGAGAAAATTGCGTCCCTCTGCTCTCTTTTTCCGTCATATCGGGGGAGAGGTGATTGAGTATACACCAAAGGTTGCCATATTCTCAGCCAACCTGAGAACGATTCTTGTTGTTGAACTCTCGGGCCTGCTTGGTCACTGTGTCAACAAGGTTCGCCGCAATCATTGCTCCAGGCCAGCTGAACCAGGCCTTGCTGGTGCACTTCCCGCTGTAGACATCGACTGCCTCCGAAAAGGTGCCATCCCATTGCATCGAGCCCTTGATCTTGGCCCATGTCTCGTCCTCACGGGCCTTGTTACCCACGATTTGATAGAACCTCCACTCCTGGAAGAATCCCAGAACCCATGCGCCGGAGCTGTGATCGCTTCCAAGGCCATGGAAGGGCTCCATGCCCTTGCCTGCATAGCCAGTGTTGTACTTGTATGCCGTCTTGCCAGCAGCAGCGCCGCGGTTCCCGAAGTCTGGGTACTGGGGGTTGGGAGTGAGGGCCCAGTCTAGCGTCTTCTCCCAGATCGCCCTCCAGGCTGGATGATCATGCTTACCATCCTCGTTCTTCTTGAGGAAGCCCCACTCGTGTGCAAACAAAGTAGGCATGTCGTTGCCGTCGTGGTATGTTCGGTGTCCATCAACACCCGCATTTGGTGACGGGTTCAAGGCATATGCAAAGATTGTCTTGCCGGAACCATCCGGGCACTTGCAAGTGAGACAGTCAAAAATGGCGGTACGAACATCCTCTGAAAGCTTTCGGATCGCAGCCGCGTTCTCATTCGGCAGGGCATGAGGCATATCATCAATGAGCCTGGCGACTTGCTTCAGGGTGTACCATGCCAGAACGTTGCTAGACATGTGGAAGGGAAAGTTGCTGGTGTCATCATCGGCCGGAGTCTCGTCCGTCCTGAACAGCTTGAGCTTCGTGTCCAGCCTAGACAAGAGGTCACGGAAAACCTTTGTGAAAGTCTCGGTTTGCATCATGCTCACCACAAACCGGTTGTACTCGTCATCCCGGGCTCCGTAGGTAGTGTGGTACTCGCAGAGCTGCAGGAAGGGATACAGTTGTGTATCGAGCTGATAGACTGCGCCGTCCTTGGGGCGTCCATTGATCAGGTATGATCGCCTCCAGAAGTGTCGGGTTTCTCCCTGCACGTCAACGTCAATCGTGGCAAGCTCAAACAGCCATCGAAGATGACCCTTGAGGATGGAGTCAATCTCTTGAGCGCATGTGCGAGCCTTTTCCTGGTTGCCTGGAAACAGCTCTCCAACAATGTCACAGGAGTGAAATTTCCGAAGAAGCCGGAGCTGCCAGTAGTTGTCTCTAGGCCAACCCAAGGGAAGGGCGATATGGTCGGGTATGACAGCCACTGGATCGGAGTATCGGTCGCCTAGAGGTATTGAGCAGCACCCAATGATGTAGTTGACATTGGCCCACAGCATGGTGCTCTCGATCGTCTCAAGAATGATGACGAAATTTATGTTGTCGGAACTTTGAAGTGTTTGTCGATGACGGAATAGAATCGTCTTTGGGTCAGAAAGACCATCTTCATGAGCAAATAAGCTCTGAGGTAGGATAGTCTCGACGTTGAATGCCTCATGATCCGAGGTTGACATGGATGGTGGAAGTTTCTCCTTAGCCTCAGACCATCGTATATTCTCGGCAAGTAGAATGCATCCGAGTCTCAGGGTCTCGTTTGGTCCAATGACAAGGTCTTCAGCGATTACACGGGATGAGCATTTTCCAAGCTTGGTGGGAGGGTTGTCATCCTGGCCTCTGAAGCCGTCACCACCGAAGACATTCTTCTTAAAGTCCAACTGACACTGGCGGGTTATGTTGTATGATAGGGCATAGACAGACAGTCGCCCATTCAGGCTCTCGTTTTCGATGCAGTAAACCGGTGTTTGACCCTGATGAGCCGTGTGCTGCGTGTAAGTGTTGGCCTTGTCTGGCATTTCCACTTCGCGCTGATCAGTAAGCTGACCGTAGGAGGCTCTAGAAACGGCAAAAGTGAGGCACATGGTTGCCAGCACGTGGCAGACCTTAGCAGTGTTGTTCGTGACCTGGAAAGCCTGGATGATAGTTCCATCGTCACGGACCTTGAGAGCGGTCTGGACGAAGAGTCTCTGGTCATGACTCTCATATTCGTACTGAACCTGGCTCCCGAGGCTGTTGTGGACAGGCTTGATCACTACGGTCCCTGGACGGATTCCGAGGATCAGACCTTGTCCGCGGATCTTGCCCTCAAGGTGTCGTTCCATGTGCTTGCGGTACTGACGAACAAAGATGGGGTCCTGTCGCTTGGCTTGATCAAACTGCTCCCAAGGAGCCGCGATCATGAGGGCGAATCTCGGATCCTCGATCTTGGCGCTGACCTGGTAGATGCCACCAAAGGGGTCCGCTGATACCGTGACACCATTTCGACCAATGTCAGCAGTCTTCTTGTCTGGCCAATCCCCCTCTGGAAACGTTCGTCGTTGGCTAGGCACCATGTCGGCGCCACTGGGGGCGGACATGATGATGAGGTCGAGGTAGATTTGTGCTTGTTCCTGTGTAGTTGCCTCTGAGCATGGTTGTCACATCAGCAAACTTGGGATATAGAGAAACCGAGAATAGAAAGGCAAGATCTATCTGGTCGAGGTACAGTTATATATTGTTCTGGTTGAATAGGTCCAGTCAATAACGCAAGTTCCGTTCCATATCTTAAGCGTGTGCGTGACGTCCCGCCCGCAGCAGTTCCGCAGTTCATCGAACAAAGGATCATTCTCCTTCGTTCATATGTCATCGCCATGAAGACCTGGTCTTCGAAAGCAAAGTGTGACAATCGATCTGAGCTACTGAGAACAAGAACTCTTAGAGGTGTCTTTGGCATAGATTGCACATTTTCTTCTCGTGTGACGTTGACTCTGCCATCTGACGTGGATTCGGTCGAATCCCCTGTATCTCACTGTTCGAAGGTGTCAGTAAACTGCCGAGTCAAGAAGCGAGTACTTATGCACCTAGACTACACACTTTCTCCATCTGAGCCACACGGGCGGCATATAAGGTCCGTAATCGTATGATCATTGTTCTAGTCTTGATGAAAGGTAATATAAGGTGGTGAAGAGGCTAATCACCACATCGATTCGCTCTCCGGCTTGAGATAGAGTTTCATCTTCAGACCGTCATCGACTTTCAGCGCATGAGACATTGACCATGATTATGATCTGGACACGTAGGGTGGTAGAGGGCTTCATGCGTGCCTGGCACGCCTAGGTAGTACTGGTTTAGGGGATTGACCAGTCGGTTCAATTACTCGGATGATTGTATGGACTATACTATACTAGCGTGCCTCATTCCACGTTCGTTCACGGTTCTGGATTGTTCTACTAATCCAGACCTACTTGCATTCCGTTGGCAGTACCCCATGGACTAGGTATGCTAGGGGTTCTATGATGTAGAGAGCAGGAATATTATCCAAGTAGCCCGACTCATGAGCACACTAGGTGACTACTATCAACAAATATAATCAATGAAATACCAAGGGCTATGAATAGAACGCATACTCTATCGTTCAGTCAATTTTGAGTCCACCTGGCTGCTCGCATATGATAAAACAAAATGCTCGTAGTATACTCAGCCTTCACATACAGATTATCTTGGGAACCCGTTGACAATGTGCAGTGATTACGGAGACGGATGTAACAATGATCACTACTTATTTCAAGCTCCGACCACATATTGATACATGGATATAATGTGCCATGCGAGTATCTTCCCATGCAAACAAAGATGTGGCTCTATCATGCTAAATTACATCCTTAACATTGAAGTAATATCTGACATTGCCGAAGTGTCACAGTGCCACAGTCAGATATAGTAATTAATTACATGATATAAGGTTCAAAACAAGATTTGGATGTTGCCAGTTATACTCAGGCTTTGAAGTCACAATCAATTACCACATGCAACATTCAAGCTCTGTACTAATCATGACCATGTTGTTGATTACCACGAGGTCTTGATGTCAAACCAGCTCAGCATGATACACCTAGAAACACCCCGCTCCAGTGGTTCCTGGTGCAAACCGGCATTCCACTATTCACCCTGATGCACCAAAATGGACGAGCAACGGCCTACTTCATCTAGGCATCTGGTGATTTTTGTGGCCTCATAATCTGTGGGACAAGATCCGGGCTTACATTCAAGGGTTGGCTAATTACTTTGCAATACACAAGAGCTCTCACGTCACGAAGGGAACACACTCAACCAAATCATGAGCATACCATAACCTATTCCAGTCACGGTGATAGGCATGTTTTGGGAACTTGGTAAGATCGCACTGGCCGTAAGATATATGTGAATAGCTCTTCAGAATGAAGACATATAAAGCTAAACAATATAGTGACACTGGTTTGTCGTTGTCTCCTACAGTTTAACAAGATAGTCATCACACAATTATCATTACTGCCAAGAACTTCAACACAAGAAGACAAGATACCTAGGCAAGCTAACGAAAAAGAAAGAAATGCCTACCCCCGTAAATCAAGGCAACTGCATATGTCTGATAACGCGTGGCAATGACGCCAAAGCATCAGCAGTAGTACAGCATGCCAGCCCAGCAGCTGGGGAGAGAAGTGCATATCATGAAAGTACTGCTAGTAGTGCCAGGAATAGTGTTGGCAGCACCAGTGATGATCTCAGCACAAGAAGTGTTGACAGTGTAATCAACAACGACAAAGACAACGTCTATAAGCAATGTGTAGATTTCTTGACAGCGAGACGGTATAATTATCCAGTAAGACAGATGACGAGTTACATTGAGGTATGCCTCAGCGCACGCATGCAGCCACTGATCACGCGGATGGGACAAATGTTTACGGTATATTAATTTCTTAGATAATCACCAGCCGAGCCCTCAGCCAGCCCTAGCAGCTTCACATCTCACCAGCTGTATTGTTGATTATGCGCAAATTTTGCTCACCAGCCTCTTTGGTACAACTTTCGTCCTGCATGGATTCTTTTCCTTTTCTCCCTCTTCTTCTTCTTCTTCTTCTTCTACTTCTTCTTTTCTTGTGTAAATCTGTAGACTCACCGCTAATATTCGACCGAGCCAGGGGGTTCAAGTCACTGGCCCGCGTCCTCAACCTTTCTTGTCCAGGGGCTCTCCTTCGGGGCCGCAATGTTGGCGCTTAGATACAAGTCTGGTCAATGATAGAAATCTCTGCAGCGCCATGTCCCCAGCCAATCGCTACTATTACTACTACATCGACCCGGCCTGCGACGCCAAGTGCTACCAGGCCACGGGCCAAGCCCTGGCCTTCTACGTGCACAGGGCGCAAGAGCAGGCTGCGCAAGCCCTGGCCCGCCTGAGGGACCGCCACGACACCGACTTTGCCCGCGTCTTCAACGTCATCATGAAGACCCCCAGGAGCGACAGCGAGAGGCTCCCGCGCTCGGGGTCATGGCAGTGTCTGCGCCTGGGCTTCCGACACCAGCCCAAGAAGCACTGGCGAACGACGACGCAGCATGTCGCCCGCGACCTCTCGATCTTTGCCCACAAGTTCCGCCCTACCGGCGATCGGAAGGCGGCCCACGTTCGTTTCTTCAGCGACAATGGCGAGCGGTGGGTGCAGGACGGCCCTCACCTGTACGACCCAATCAACCACATCATACACAACGACCGAACGGCGCCGCTGTCTCTGGATCAGGCCTCTGGGGCCTGCATGCATCCCGAAGGGGAGGCTCGCGCAGACGAGAACCCCGACCGGTTTATTATCGACTTTGGCGAGAGGTGCTGGAGGGAGGTTCAGGACGAGAGGGCATACATGCGGGCACGTGGCGCTGACCTCAGCAGGGTTCAGATCAACGACCTCTTGGTCACGTCGCTCAGCCGCCTAATCTTCCACGAGGTGATGCACGGGCCGCCGTTTCACCTCGACGATGTCCCGCACAACGGCGAGACAGCCATGTGGGGCGTGGTGATGGCGAGCAAGAAGGGCGATGCGCACAGGAACGCCGAATCGATGGCCGCCCTGGGATTCTGGGCCTCGTTGGCAAACACCATACCTGCCGGGTGGGAGTCTGGAGGGTACACACTTGACAGGAGCTGGGACAACATACCGGGCAGCTTTGACGATGTTAAGCAGCAGGGCTCTGGCGAGCACGACCTGACTGAGAGGGAGAGGCAAGAGGGTATTGAGCTGCCCGCGGAGGCCCCCTCAAAGTGGACTATGTCCAAGGACAATCTCGCTGCCAGGGGGACTCTGGTGCCGTACCTCGACCTTACAGGCCAAAGGTGATACTAGCTTGCGGAGTATCATACAATGTTGTTCCGTCTCCAGTAAGGCGAAAGGCATTTGCACTCGCAATTGGTCTGATTGAGCCCTGTCAGTCACCCTATGTGAGTGTCAGCAGGAATTTGAGACCAGGCCATGGGTGGCCGTCAGGCTGGGTTGGACAACCTAGGGCACTACCGTAATAGATACTAGAATATTTAAGAATATACTTTTTAAGACGATTGATAATTACTTGAGTAACCAAAGAGTCACTTACTCGAGGTTGATGACGCGCCTAGAGGCGACAAATACATGTCATGTTTTCACCAGAGCAGTCGATGAGCATCATACTTGAGTGCTCAGAAAGCATAACTTTCCGAGTAACATCAAATAAAGGTGTCTTGGGAAATGTAAAAGAAAGTGTGCCGGTGCCGGGGCTAAATATTGTCCCCACTGTCAACTGCCAGTGTCTCAATCCCAACTAACAGCAAATTCCCCCGCGCTGGTGATGCGGAGGGGCTCGGAAGGTTATTACTGATCGAAATTACTGCCCCCTCATTGCCGCTGTCAAGAGTTCATCATCAACCACCAAAAAAAAAAAAAAAAAAAAAAGCACACAGCACTCTACTGATCCCTCCAGTAGTGTCTACAATCACGACTTGTATTCGCATAAACCCAGTAAATTATACTTGCTTGCGACAAATTCCTCCTCTTACTCCTCCCTCTCGGGCCCTGACCACCCTAACCACCATGACAACCACCAACGGAAACGAGCGCTTCAACGCAGAAGCCGCCGCCTGGGACAACAATCCAGACGTCCACCGCGCATCCGAGGGCGCTCTGCAGGCCATCCTAGCCGCTCAGCCCCCTATCCTGTCCTCCTCACCGTCGTCGCCACCACTCTCCTCGGCAGACGTTCTCGAGATAGGCTGCGGCACAGGCCTGCTCACTCTGCGCCTGGCGCCCCACGTCTCCTCGATCCTGGCCATAGACGCTGCCGGGGGGCATGATAGACGCCCTCCGGATGAAGCTGGACAGGCTACGGGACGAGGGCGAGGACAAGGGCAAGACGATGCGCGCCAAGGTCCATCCACTGTGCGTAATGCTCGAAGACCCAGAGGACCCACGCCTCCCGCCCGACGGCGCCGCGACGAGCAGCAGCAGGAAGAAGTTCGACCTCATCATCTCCCACCTCGTCCTGCACCACATCGCAGACCTGCGAGCCCTCCTTGTCACCATGCACGGCTGTCTCAAACCCGGGGGCGAGCTCGCCCTCACCGACTTTGAGGATTTCGGGCCCGAGGCGCGCAAGTTTCACCCCGAGAGCAAGATGTTCGGGGTCGAGAGGCACGGCATCAATCGGGAGTGGTTTGCTGGGCTGATGGCCGAGGTCGGCTTCGAGCATGTCGACGTCAGGCCCGCCTGGACGATGGACAAAGAGGTCGAGAGATTTCCTGGTGAATGGGGTGAGGAAAAGCCTGTAGGCAAGGAGCTGGCCACCTTGGGATTTCCATTTTTGCTATGCAGGGGACGCAAGGCCATGTGAACCATGGACCCCCATGAGCGGAAAATGATAGACCCGTTCGGACCACGGCGTGCAGAGTCACTCCTGATAGAATATTGAAAAGGAAAAATATTTGCACAGTTCGGTCATAAGATAGAGATAACCATATTTACGAGTAGAATGATTGCCAAACTCCATTTGTCAGTGCCTATGTTACTAAATGCGACTCGTTTCGGCCAGAGCAACGCCACCACCAAGGTCTCATCTCTTCTAGTGCTGTTCCACGCACTACGCATCCCTCGTCTCTCTTGTTATCGTACTACGCCGCTAGCAATTCGTAGGATGTTCCCACGTCAAATGCTTGTAATGCAACATGCGAATCTGGGGACATAAGCCCCTTTGTGCGCTGGGAGTAAAGATGATAAAAAAAAAAAAAAAAAAAAAAAAAAAAGCAAGAAAGAAAGGAGAACCAGATCACACCTTGGGATGAGACCTCGACGACCTGAAAGTTTGGTAGGGGGAAAATAGCCATCTACCCTTTCCTGCCATTGGCCATCTGGATTCCCTCGTCCTTCTGCTCGTCGCCTAAATCTATATCACGTATGGCGTCCTGCAGCTGTAGCTGTGGGTATCGTCTCTCCTTGGTCTCCTCCGGGGGGGTATAGAAAGGCGTGAAACTCCCGTCAAGGTCGCTCGCCTTGCGCGTGCCCACACCACCTCTGCATCGGATAGAATAGTCGCTTGGTTGCGGGGTTGGCTCCTATGCTACCCGCGCCGCAGGCTTCATTCCTCTCCGACCGAGAAGCGTGGCACCGTCCAGGTTGAGCTCAAAGGCACCCTTCTGGCGCGCGCGATCCTTGACCTGCTGCCTTGCCGCTGCAGTCACGGCTGCAGAGTGCTGTCCGTAGCCCTTTTGCTCTGTTGCCCGCTGCTGCCTCTCGCGCTCACGGCCACGCTGCTCACCGCTGATCTGGGTGTTACGCATGCTCTGCTCGAGGCCTTGGGTACCATTGCTTGCCTTGTGGACATATTGTGTGTTGTCGCCGGCATCGACCATTTCTTCGTCTTCATCCGACTCGTTCAGGCCGGCCAACTTCGACATACCGGCCTTGGTACCGATCTGCTTGCGACGCTTGGCCTCTTCCTCCTGTCGGTGCACAGCATAACCAACATCAAACACCTCACGCAGGTTGACGGCACCAGGAGAGCGGAAGTCGTAGCGCCTGTCGCCGTCCTGGAACTTGGTCGCATCGAAGGCACGCAGCTTACCATCGGCGGTGACATTTGCCTTCTTCTCGACAGCCGGTGTCACGCTAGCCGTGATCCAGGGGTGGTTGAGGAACTCGGTGATCGTGTATCGCTTCTCGGGATCGACAGTCAAAAGGTGGGTAATGAGGTCCTTGGCAGAGTCCGAGATCTCGTCCCACCATGGCGACAGGAAGGTATACTGGCCCTTTGCGACTTTCTCCGTGAGAACCTCTATGCTCTCGTCGTAGAAAGGCGGGAAACCACACAGCAACGTGTACAAGACACAACCCAGTGCCCACATATCGACAGATTTCGAATACCGCTCATCTTTGACGATCTCGGGCGCGGTGTAGCCAACGGTGCCACAAGGCGTCATGGTCTGCGTATCCCACACCACCTTGGACAGGCCAAAGTCGGCAATCTTGATCAGACCGATACCACCAGCACCAACGCCCTTGATATACTCGCCCTCGTCGACCTTATCTTCGTCGCCAGGCTGCTTTGGTTTGGGGTGCTTCGAAGGAATCATCGGTATCGGTCGGTACAGAATGTTCTCCGGCTTGATATCACTACAATGAAGTCAGCACCAAGACACGCAAACTAAATAAGGGCGAGGAAAAGAGAGAAGGAAGGGCGGGGGGAGAATGAGAAAGGGCAGGAATTTTACTGACCGATGTACGACGCCCTTTTCCTCGTGGAGGAATTCCAGGGCCTTGGCGACCTGGACGATGACATGCCGTGACAGCTCCTCGCTGAAGTAGGTGAGACGGACAATCTGGTGGAAGAGCTCGCCACCAGGTGCGAGCTCGAGGATGATAAAGTAGTACTGCTTGGACTCGGAGAAGTCGATGAGCTTGATGATGTTGGGATGATCGAGCTGGCGCATAATCTGAACCTCCTTCAGGATGTTCGCTCTCTGCAGATCAAGTCAGTACGCCCGCTTCGTAACTTGTCAGATACGGCCCACTCTGGAAGGCGCTCAACCGGCCGCCGACACTCGTCTGGCTAAAACCAGTGAAAAGTGTTGTTGTGCGAAGTTGACCAGAGTTATGCTGTAAAAGAAGGAAAAACCCCCAAAATCATAAAAGAATAAGTGAAATGTCTCGCACCTCTGCGGCTTTTGGAGCCTTTGGTTTAAAGTCCGGATGCAGATGCTTCTGGCCCTAGAAAAAAGGTCCTCCATGTTGGTATAAGAGAACGGATTGGAAGAAAAAGTAGGGAAATCACATCAAAAACACAACGCCCAACGCCAAAGTAATATATGCACAGAGGAGAAAGCCGGCCTCATGGTGACTGGTAACACTGCCGGTGATTTGCGTGAGCTTACCTGCATGCTGTTCATCTCGTACTTGCGAACGACCTTGATGGCAACCTCGCCGGCATTGCCCTCACGGTCGCGTGCTCGGTAGACGTTGCTGAACGCACCGTCGCCCATCTTCTCTAGAAGCTCCCACCGCTCAAGGCCTTGATAGTTGGGGAACTTGCTCCGGCTCGCGTTCTCTTCGGCCACCAGCTTTGTCACGTCGTCCATGCGCTTGGTCTTGCCATCCCCGTTGCCTTGGATCACCTGTCTATCTTCGGCGTGGTTTGCAGCAACACCGTCTGCCCTCGCCGCCCGGTTTGCCTGGTCAGCAGGGGCGCCAGAATAGGCGTCAGGAATAGGCTGTGGTGCAGCAGCAGCAGCAGTCGGGGCGAAGCCAGGGTCGGATTGAGCCATAGGCTTGCTGGGTGCCGCCGCGGGCTGAGACTGTGAGGGCGAATGTTCTTGCTTTCTCTGGGCCTCGTCGCCGTTGTTTGCTACCCTAGCTTGCTTGCCTGATGCGATGAATTAGTATGGGGGATTATGAGAGAGAAAAGAGTCAGAATGGTAGAGTGGTCTGTCTGAACGCGTATGTCTGTATGTGTATGTGTACAGAACAGAGCCTGATAATCACAGAGATGGCTAGGTGGTGACGTAAGAGCAAGGCAGGGCGAGACAGGCATCAGCGCAATCGAGAAAGCTCCCGTAAGACTGCTCAGGAAAAGCACCCTTCACGCGACGGTGTAACACCGCGTCGTATCTCCCTGCGTAGAGCAAGACACATAATTTGGGACAGTCTTCTTTGTTTTTTTTTTTTTTAAAAAAGGGTAAACAAGGTAGGGGAAAAAGAAATACCGAAGAAAAGGGCGGGGAAGGAGGGGAGGGGAAAGGGATGTTGCGGCGGAAAGGGCGCTCTTACCATGACGAATAAAGTTCTTGAGCTGTTGTATCGTAGACATTGTAGGCGATGATGTAACCTTGAGATCCGATGGGGTGTTGTTTCAACCTTGGTTCAACAACAGTGAGAACGCCTTCCCAGGTCCAGAGCAACAGAGGGAGGAGCCGAGGAATGCTGAGTCCAGGCTACTCTAGAGGCGGACTCGGCAGAATTATGACGAACACGCGATGAGTCCTGTCTGGTCTTTACTTCTGCGATGGCGTGAAAGGCTCGCAGCAGCAGATGAGAGGAAGGAGGGAATAGAATGACCCTATTGTGCCCTTTCGATCTTCTGAACTCGCCGTCTTCTGTCAAAACACGGTGTCGGCCCGGTGTCGGCCAAGTGACGCTTCTGGCTTGCTCTCTTCTTTTTCTTTTTGCTCGTTGCTTGCAGAGTTGCGTTCTAAAAGATGAGATGAGTCTCGAGAGTTCCCAGGCAGATGCAGTGGAGGGTGTAAGATGCGGAAGGAGGCAGGAAAAGTTTGATGTTTGGCCTTGCTTAGATATTCGAGGGAGGTGAAATGCTTTGGTCCTTGTGGTGATGGACGAAGCGAGATTGGTGAGGTGGAAGGTATGAGGTAGAAAAAATCAAGACCGTCGACGAGTGGTTGAGAGACCCGGAGTGCGGGAGGAAGTGAGGTAAAAGCTGTCGGGGATAACGGTGGTGATGATGTGGGAGGGAACGGGTCGTCTTTGCGTCGGTTGGCCTGCGTAATGAGGAAGACTGGTCGTCGTTAGGTACGTCAGACGGCTGGCAGCCAATTCCAGGGCAATAAACAGGACCGACAAGCTGGGAAAGCAGCGTCTGCAAGGCGCAAGGCGGAAGATGCACGCAGTCCAAGGTGAGATGAGGTTGAAGGCTGGTCTTGGTCCAGGGCCCTGCTGGTGGCGGTCCAGCTATGACGAAGTATTCCGCGGTCCCGGTCCAGGGTGAGGGGGGGGGGGCGCCGTAGGGGAAAAGCGGCTCAGGGGTTCGAGAACGCGAGGACACACCGGCACAGGCCTTTGGGCGCGCGCGCGTCTGCAAAGATGATGGTCGCGGGGATTGCGCAGTTAGAAGAGGAAATAGAGGCCACCCTATTTCATCATAGGTTCCTCTGATGATGATGAGGGATCCGATCAGACTAGGAATCGGTCGCTGACAAACATAGGACGAAAGGACTGGTGATGATCAGGGCCTGTCTCAGATTGCCGCTTGTCAATCAGCCAGCGGTATGATCGAGGTCCGCGGGGAGCAGGCTAGCAGTAGAAATTCTAGATGCAGCCCCCCCTTAGGGTCTTATATTCCCTTATGCTTCGGGCCGCGGGTTGTTGAGGTGAGTGATATGGCGTAAGGCGGACGGCGGTGATGTACAGGAGCCTTGCTCTTTGTTGTCGATGAGCACGATTCCGTGGATCCTGGGCTCAGGCTTCAAGGATCGCCTTATGTCCGTCGTGACAAGGTGCAGAGGAAAAGACGTCAGGGTCAGACCGGAGGACACGCCGGAATGAACACTAGTGAACCGATGAGCGCGGCTATCTTGTTGGTGAAGCAGGCAGTCTGGCTGGCACTTGTCGATCAATTCAAGACGGCGATGGTGTGTGCGTGTGTGCGCGCTGAAAATCTTCAATCCCGCGCGTCTTGTTGTGCCGTATCTGGCTCGTGATGAACGTGCGACCCTCCTATTGGCGTGTGGTGGGAGCAGGGTACTGATTGAGATGTGAAGGTGGTTATATGGCATACGATGATCGATGCGATGGGACATACACACACACTCTCTCTCTCTCTCACACACACACGTACTATGGTACAGGTTGTGGTGATAGAAAAAGCTGTTGGAGGATCGAAAATGGAAAGGGACTGGCTAAGGGTGGAGGGGTCACGGACGAGGGGATTCGGGCGTGACCCGCCTTTGGGAGGGGTGGTAAAGAGGGGGACCGGGGGGGGGGGCGGTCGGATTTGTAAAGCTCGCTGGTCAACGGAGGGGCAACTCAAGTCAACCTTGGGCCAAGGCAGCTGCTTTCTTGCACCCTGAAAGCTACCAGGCTGGGCCTGCTACGGCTATAGGTTTCGACAGGGACCATTTCGGTACGTCTACCAGAATACAGTAGTATTGCTATGCATAGTCATACGATTATAGAATATCTTTGTACTTGTGAACCTTTACTGGCGGCAAACGCGAGCAGATACCTAAATTTTCACAGGTAGGGGGGGTCGTGTTCTATACTGTGGCGTGCACGTGCGGCTCATTTAAGTCTAGCCCTCATGACAGGCTTGAAGGGAAGGACAGGTATACCGACAGAAAAACAAAATAGATAAGTATGAGGAATAACCCCCCCCCAAAAAAAAGAATTGAGATGCAAACACGGCGGGGTCCAAGCTGGGAAGTTCGCATGCTGCTGCTGCAGACCAGGTGGGGTCGGGGTCTGCTCTGCAGGCAATACCCTGCAGGGTTGGTCAATGAGGCCCAATCGACAGGCATCTGCATGGTGAGTCCGGCGTGGATCCCGCCTAGAAATGACGTAGGGACCCGCGTCATGGTGGACGGGGGTCTCTCATCCTAGCCCTGCGACATGACGTGCACATAGTTGATAGGGGAGGTGCACGTGGGAGGGAAGGGGGAGGTTGTACTCCGGACTGCAAGGTCGTACAATGATGGGCATTTGTTTGCGAAGGCACTGGACTTGGGTTTCTGGGCTGAATATCAGGTTCGAAGGAATAGGCGATGCTATATTTATGTCTCAACCCAGTCACACAAACACTAGACCGTGCCTGTGTGTTCCTTCTTCGTAGCTGGGGATCTGCTTTTACACCCCCCCCCCCTTTGCGCCTGGCTCATCCGCACGTCCTGATCATCACATTGGGCCGCGACCATTTGGGGCCATTCGGGCCTAAGCTTGGGAATTGGAGGCCTTGGCGTTCCTGGCGCCTGCTACATTTAGGCCTGGCATGCCCTGGAACAACCCATACGCGCACTAAACCAGTGCCTTGAATTTTACTATAGTACTAAGATACCTGGGCAGAGCCTGGGCTGTTTGGACAGTGAGTACAGTACTACTTAATCATGCGTAGGCTGTAGCCCAGCGCCACAGCACGACGCCGCCTTCGAGACACACAATCTGGTACACGCATGCATGACAACTCCTGATCATTAATTAAGACCGATCGTTATACCTGCCATATATAGCAGTATGCTACCCAGTATTGCCATGCAGCCATGGCGTGCCATGCTATGCCTCTAGAACAGCCTGGTTCGCTTAAGAACAGCCGCCTGGTTCACCTTGCGTGTGGGCGCAGATGCTGGTGGCGCCTGACTCGCTGCACGGCTTGGGCTCTGCTGCTACTGCCGTATCCTGACATGTCTGCGCCTACTCCTGCGAAATGCTGCCCCACCACCAGGTGTCGCACTATGTACTACGGTACTGCATCTCCTGCTGTGCTCCCCTGGTGATGACGTCAAAGCTAATCTGCACCCACACCTCGCACCTCTGTTCGACATGCCCTGTGCAGCCAAGTTTCTACAGCTGATACCGTCTACTGCAGTTTTATGTGTTGTATATACGTTATACGGGCAGAGAAGTGCGAAATTCTCCACGCGAAGCGGTGGCTGGTATGTATGGTTGTGTGGGCAGCGGCTCTAAATTGTTTCTGAGGTAATTATTACTTAAGCTTTAGTATGGAATACAATAAACTATACCACGCATAGCTGACTTGAGTCGTGTTATACGGCGCACAATGTTTAGCGTAAGCTGCACAATCCTGCATGGGTTGCATTGTTGGGAGATGCGGTGGGGGTCGTAACTTGTATTTGGATCCGGGGAATCTGGGGCAAAATACTACGCAAAGCACTGACGGTGGTGCCTTGATTCGTTCTCGACTCTCCTCGAGACTTTGACACCACTACCCATGGTCTCCAGATTGCCAAAGGAGGTAATTGGGCAGGCCTCCTCAAGTTCTACATACAGTAGTTCTACCAGACTACTGCACAACCTGCAGCAGAGCCAGCCTGGGAGGTTCACAAGCAGACCTCAAGATGTGACCTGGGCTGGCATCTGAGTGCTCGTGACATGACTACAAGCCATCCTTTTGTACAATTCCTGTCTCTCCAGCCCAGTATCACGCCCCTCGCGTCTCGCTTGTCCAAGCTTATGCTGTCTCACATATTAGTGTCTCAAAAATAAGGAGTGTGGCGACGGTCAAACTCGGCAAGACCAGGGCTAAAAGAGGAAATTCGATTGGATATTATGTTAGTACGAAGAAGCGTTTTCGAAGTGCATGAGCACTGCATACCTCCATAGAGGGAAGGGTCATGTACAGTCCGAAATAGTAGGGTATTGTCGAGGCTCGAGTCTAGAATATTCACCAAGCCGTGAACTCGTCCAACATTGTCGCCTAGCCACAATATTCATCCATATACCTTCCTTCCTCCAAACCATGTCTCCACAACCTGCGCCTCCAGCAGTCGCTCCTTGTCCCATTTCATCTCCAGCACAGCCAGGTCGGCCTTGAGCCCCTTCTGGATTGCCCCCGTCGTCTCCTCCATGAAGCAGCTGTAGGCGCTGCCCCGCGAGCCCGCGACGACGCTCTCGCACAAGCCCAGCGCAAAATGCGGGTTGACGACCGTCTCGAGCTCGGGCTCTCTCGCGCTCCGCCTGGTGGTTGCCACGTAGCAGTTGGCCGGCAGGCTGTGTGGTGCCGTGGGCGCATCGCTACCCAGCGCGATCGTGGCCCCTCCGTCCGCCATCTCACGGTAGGCAAACGCCCTCTCACACCTGTGCGGTCCGATGAGGCGTGGCCACGCCCGCAGGATGGCCGGGTCTGCATGTACAGGCTGGACTGACGCCGTGATGCCCAGTCTTCCCAGGCGCGCCGCGTCCTCGGCCGATGTGAGCTCCAGGTGCTCGATGCGCGGCCGCTGCTCTGGCTTTACCACCGCCTCGATCACGTCCACGGCGTTGCGGACCGCCAGGTCTCCGATAGCGTGTATAGCCACCTGCAGCCCTGCCCTGCTGGCCCTCTCCACCGCCGGCAGCAGCATCTCCTTGCTCCAGACGGGGTCTGACGACGTGCTCGAGTGCGTGTACGGCTCCGAAAGGGCAGCGGTGCAACTATCCACGATACCATCGCTCACAATCTTGACGCCCACGACCTTCATATCTGGGCTTGTCTCGGCGCTGTACTTGCGCGCCATCTCGATGGCATAGTCCACCTGCGCTGCGACGTCGGCCTCGTCCGACGGGCGCAGGAGCCAGTAGGCCGCGATGCGCATGGGCAGATCAGGCCGCTTCGTCCGCAGGTGAAGCAGGCTTTCCCAGCTGTCGTCGTTCATGGCCATGTCGACCATCCCAACGTACCCCTCTGCGCTGAACGTGTCGACGGCGTGCTGGATGGCGCTGGCCCGCTCCTCGAGCGTCGAGATGCGAGAGATCCACGGCCAGATGAGCGTAAACACGACGGCCTCCTCGAAGAGCCCCGTAGGCTTCCCCTCGGCATCCCTGTGGATCGTGCCGCCAGGAGGATCGGGCATGGAGCCAACGCCGAGCCCCCTGTCGAGCTCGTCAATGCCTGCCTGGTTGGCCCACGTGCTGTGCAGGTCCTTGGTGTCGACAAAGATGGGCCGCGGGTCCAGGTCGTCGAGCATGGTGTGATCAACCCCGTCGGGGGTTTGGCTGTGCATCCAGGATTTTGCCATGAGGCGCGGGAGCTCGGGGTGCGCAACAGCGAACTCCTTGATCGTGCGCCGGATGTCCTCCAGGTTCTTACATGGCCCGAGGTCGATCTTCTTGAGCGCGAAGCCGAGGAGCAGCAGGTGCAAGTGCCCGTCAATAAAGCCCGGGAGGACTGTCCGGCCCTGGAGGTCGTGCACCGTGGCGCCGCTGGCCCGAGCCGACCGGATCACCTCGTCCTCTTCATTAGGGTCGGACGAGGTGTTGATGTGTCGAATCGTCCCGTCCGCGCCGATGAGGAGGCTCGAAGTAAACGAGGCAAGCTGGTCCTTACCGGCAGACCCGGTGGCCTGGAAGATCTTCCCGTTGACGAGAAGTGTTTCGCCGCCCGGCATGATGATCATGTTTGGGTCGGAGCAGAGGGAAACTTTAATCGTCGTCCTGGAGTGGTAGTTAGCCAAGGTGTCTTGGGACGATCATGACCGTCATGCACAAGCCTCGGCTGTTGTCCAAGAAACAAAGTTCAGACGCATTCTGTCGGCTGATGATTAAATACATGGCGCCTATCCGGAGCCGTGAACGCTCCATGAGGAGCCTACCCCACGCGCAGCGATAACGGAGCGCTACTGTATGCCTAGATGGCACATAGCGGAGGATGGTCGCTAAATTTTATGCGTCGCCGCGCCACATCGCTATCTAGGCTATCTGCCGAAGCGTAAGAACAGCCCTTTGATCGCATACAAGAGTATAAGCCTAGGTCTCTTTTGTTTGTCATCCTCTCTCTCTCTTAGGCTCCCATTTCGTAATGAGTACTTCCTGTTTTCTTTTCTTTGCTTTTCCTTTCTTTCTTCTTTTCTTCTTTCTTCTACCTTTGCCTCGCTTAGAATCCCCCAATTAAGGCGTGTATGGCTGGTAGGGGTCTCTCAGACAAGGCGCCAATGTTGTCTGATCATCTGGTCTCATCTTTCATGGCCAGGCCAATCCCAACCCTTGTTCCCCATGGCGATCAATCACACAAAACCAGACAACGGCAACCCCAAGGTTGTAGCAGCGATCCACAGGGGTCAAGCGGCTCATCCCATTTGAGCTTAATGAAGGTTTTGGCCTGTCTGACAAGCTTAACTGCTTATAAGACATGAGACAACAGAGCCTCAACGTTTCTCCTATTTGCTTGGATACTCACCCCTACGTGGTTTCGCCATGCAGTCCGTTGAAGCTGGCTTGCAAGGGATGTCGGTACTGGATCTAGGATGTTTGAAATGTTTATAATGAATATAAGGAGCGTACTCGTCCGAAGTCAAGACCAAGAACTGATCTACAAGTTGCTCTCCCGTACCATCATTACACACTCTTTTGTGTTCATTCTCTTCGCATTATCCAGTTGAACTGTTTTACTGTGGCGCAGGCTGGATACCTGGGCCTTCAATTCTTTTTAATCTGATCCCAACATATTCCTTCCGACGTCCCAAGATGATTTCGAAGATCGTGCTGTTGGTCGTGGCCACGGCCTCCTTGGTCTTTTCTAGCCCACTGACACTCGAGCCCCGAACCGATGCTTTCGACGTCACGTGTACTGACGCAAACGCGTATGTTTATCTTTGACCAGGACTGTTCCTATATCCAAAGCGTCTCGTAAAATATCGTGGCTAATCGATCGACCCCAAACACAGTGACATCGACGAACACAACAAGAATGTCGCGCTCCTTTCCATCTGCGGCGGCATCGCCGGAACTATCGAGAAGTGCGAGGGAGACCCAACATCCACAGAAGGCGCATCGGGCGATGCCAAGTTTACACTGACCCCCACCGTCGAAAATGCCACCATCAACATCTCCAAGGGCAGGTGGGAGCAGTGCATCAAGTCGGCCGAGGCCGTGTGTCCGGGAGGACAAGCTTATACGGCCACGTGCCCCCTTGGTGCGTCGACGGGCGATATTGATTTTGAGCTGTCGAAGCAATGAGAAGCTTCAAGGGGACAACCTTTTTTGTACACACACGATATGTACAGCAAGGAAGAAGCCATTTAGGGCATCGACCCTTTCCTCTAGTCTGCGAAAGAAAGGAGGGTTTTAATGCAAGACAAGTCCTCTTCAAGACGATTACTCCTCCCAGGGAAGGCCCATGATTCTCGTGACATCAATCGAAGTTTGAATGAAATAAGGGATAATATCAATGTGGAAGTTTCGAATAGAAGAACTTTGGAATTGACGCTTTTGGATGAGGGGATCTCGGCTGCTGCAGCGCTACTTTCTACATACACAGCAGAGACGACTCTGCGTATAGTGTTTGATTCTGTCTAGCAGGACGAGGAAAGTAGGTTAGATCCAAGGATTAGAGTGAAGAAATCCTGACTTGAGAAGAGTGCTGCTTGCTGCAACGTTTCTGGCAATTGATTACCAGCTACATCTGCCGGGCCCCGCTTCTTCCGGAAGCATGCAAGTAAATTTGATCTGTTCATAGTTGCGCCATTCTTGAGTAGCTTCAGGGTTCTCACAGTCGTGAGTAAAGGGTTTCTTCACTGGCGCCGACCTTTTGAAGATGTTCTAGACAGCGTCTGTTGATCACTCTACCGTCATACATAGTGCGGAGGAGACTTCTGGACACGTCCTACCACTGTATTGTGACCATTCCTTGGTGTCTCATGTGGAGGATAATAGTTCATGTATTCTTCCACGACAGGCTGGGAGGAACGTTGATGTGGATTTGTGAGTCGTCAAGTCAAGCCCTTTGGTACTGTACAGCGAGCATCGAAAGTTGTGCGTTTCCAGACGACGAGATGGTCAGGAAATGCTCGAAAACTTGGATACTGCAGAGGTCAAGAGAAGTCAGGAAAATCTGCCGGCATCGAACCACAACAGTACACATGCACGCTTTCACGACAAGGAGCCAGTCCTGGTCGCTCACGATATCAATGACGTAAAATTCGTCTTGGCGAATGTACTGTGGTATTCTCGTGAGCCTGATGATAAGTGATGGAACTCGGCCTATTACTGCAAAAGACATCGTGACCCCTCTCGGATCAGCGGTGACGCGCCCGAGCCGGGCGGGGTATCGATATGAGAAGCCATTCAGGGTGACAGCGAGGATGGCGTGCTGCGGCACCGTCTTATCAGACGACTACTCAACTCCGCAGGCCTTCTGTTAGTAGGGGCCAAAAGGCGAATACAGCGCGGAGAGTTGCGTGCTCTACGGCGGGCATGACAACTACGCCCGCTTGATGATGATCAACAACAAAGGCCCAGACCACCTGGTGGTCTCTCGTGGCAACCCTACAAGCTTAGACGACGCATAGTTCGACTTTATTATAGGGGGGGGGGGGGCCCGGCCAGAGGAAAGAAAAGGATGGTGGACGAGGCGGGAAACCGGCAGATCAACATTGGCGCATATGTAACCCTGGCCACTGCCGACAAGGGCGTGGCACCAATCTTGGGAAGGGATGGATGAAAAGGAGGGAGGGAGGGGGGATGCTTGTTGGTACCGTTTAGATAGTACTGCCGTATAGAAATTATTTTGTGTGGCTAGCATGCTGGTTAGCAAAGCCACAATCGTGTCTCAATGGTGATCACGGTCGGATATTTTTCGCCGATGCTAATAACACATAAAACCTGCAACACCTCTTCGCTACCCTGTTTACCAGTTGTCGAAAATTCTGACTAGCGGAAAAGACAACCTTGGATTCCGACCAGGTCCAGTTTTTGATCAGTGGCTTAACGTTAATATGGGACAGCCATGCCGTGGTTGGTGTATAGTAGAGTAGTAGAATGCCTGCCAGTTCCCCTGATCTGTCTCAAACAGCGGGCCAGGCACTCAGCCACGCTCACCTCAGCGCCTGTGGGTTTCTCTCTTTGCTGCTCTGCAGAGCCTCTGAGAGATTGGGAGAGTCGGTTCTGCCTGATGAATCAGGGTCTGGGGTTTGTTTGGACGAACGGCAGAGCTGAAGAGTGACGCTCATGTCCCCATAAATAACCCACACTCCTGAGTTATGCATGCAGCCAGGGGAGGATCGATCGAAACGTGGGGCAGACCACAACGTCAACATATATATTTCTCCTCGACGCGGGTTGTTATCGCGGTGACCGCAACATCGCCATGAAAGTGCATGATTGCGTGCTGGACTGCACACCACGGCCCGCAGCCGATCCCAACACTCGCGACAGCAGCATCCCGCCGCTAACCATCATCTCCCCCACGAGCTTGTTGATGGTCGGACCATGGAGGAGGAGCCCACTGCATCGCAACCACTAAGGCCGTCCAAAATGTTTAAATATGGCACGTTCTCGTCGCTCTTTGGGGGCAGGTCGAAGGCGGTGGCAGACGATTCGGACCAGTCGACATCGCCTCCTCCGCCGGACCCCTCCACCGCCTCGAGAGCCAAGTGTATCCGCATCTCGTTAATCGTAATGCTTACCTCCGGCGTCGTCCTGGCCGTGGGCCTGCTCGCCGGCCTCCTCACCAGGCACAGGGCTGGGGCTGCAGACTCAGATCCCGCGACCAACGGGACGCGGCCCAATATTGTCTTCATCATGACTGATGATCAGGACAAGAGGCTGTTCTCGACGGACTACCAGACCACCGTGCAGCGGGAGCTAGTCGCCAAGGGCACCAACTTCACAAATCACTACACCACGCAGGCTCTCTGCTGCCCAGCGCGGTCGTCCCTCTTGCGAGGACAGCAGATACGTGAGTTGCCACGGCCCTGCACGAGAACAGAACCCTACCTGCAAGGAAACCTCTTGAGAGGCTGACAGTCGATTCCTAGACAACACCAACATTACCAACGTTGTGAAGCCTGGTGGCGCGTATAACAAGTGGGTTCTTTCAGAACAAGATCAGAACTACCTCCCGCACTGGATGAAGAAAGCAGGGTACAGGAATGAGTGTAAGTCCTCTTCTTGATATGATGAATCCCTTGCACAGGGCTCCATGTACTAATGAGCTCTTTTAGATGTTGGAAAGATTATGAACGGCTATGGTGTTTCCAATTACAACGTCACACCCAAGGGCTGGGATCATATTGATGCCCTGGTAGGTTGGACCTCGTTATATGAGTCTGCTGCTCGCCGGACGTAATGAACAATACTGACAGCTGCACCCTCAGTGTGAGCCATACATAGACGACTACAACGTGCCTATATGGTCTGCAAACGGTTAGCTTGCTCTTCTCACGTTATACAGATGGCATAATGTTTCTAACGTAAAGTGAAGGCAACACTCCGGTTTACTACCCTGGTTGGCATCAAACCGACGTTCATCGTCTCAAAGTGTATGTTTCGATTGTTTCCTCTGCAATCCATTGTCGTGTTGCTGACTCTTCAACGCTCAGGCTTGATCGGCTCGACAACCTCACCAGCCAGTCGGACCCTTGGTTTCTGACCATTACACCCTTCACACCACATGTTGCCTATGAGCAAGGCAACCCTTCGAGCAGGTAAGTTTGTGTTCCACGATCACTTCCCATGGCTCATCTCGTTAACATGATCATCTACTAGGCCCATCCCCCTGCAGAGGCACATGGACCAGTTCCTGGACGCGACAGCACCGCAGACGCCCAACTTCAACCCTGCTGCCGAGTTTCAAGATGGCAAGTCTGGATGGGTGCAGTACCTCAAGCCTATGAACAGCTCTGCCATTAGCTTTGCCGACTTTGTCTACCAGTCTCGGCTGCAGGCCTTGCAAGGTGTGGACGAGATTGTCGAGGACGTCATTACGAAGCTTGACGACGCGGGTGTCCTCGACAACACCTACAGTATGTAAAATCTGATCTACGTTCACATTGACGGGGAGACCCACCTCTTGTTCTGCCCTGTTTCGATGCTGACCTCAAGATAGTCATCTACACCTCGGACAACGGTTACCACCTCGGTCAACACCGAGTCCCCGGCGGAAAATCACTCTTCTACAACGAGGACACCAACATTCCTTTCGTTGTGCGCGGGCCAAATGTTCCCGAGGGAGTCGTGTCCACCCTCCCCAGCCTCCATCTTGATCTCGCGCCGACCTTCCTGACCATCGCCGAACTGCCCGAGGAGGACTGGCCCCCATTCTTCGACGGCCGCAGCCTCCTCGACCAGTGGCAGAGCCCCGAGGTCAACAACGCCACCGACGCCGGCAAGGGCAACTCGCGAGAGAGTCTCAACATCGAGTACTGGGGTCTTGTGGGCATCGAGGCCCCCTCCGGGCCGGAGCTCGGCGGCAGCTTCTACAACAACACGTACAAGACGATCCGCATCGTGGGCGATGAGCAGAACTGGGCGTACGCGGTGTGGTGCAACGGCCAGACGGAGCTGTACAACATCACTGGCGACCCTTACGAGCTGACCAACCTGGCGCGGAGCGACAACATCAGCACCGTGCACCAGCGCGTCATCAACCGGCTCAACGCCCTCCTGATGGTGACCAAGTCGTGCGAGCAGGACCGCTGCCGCGACCCGTGGGCGCAGCTGGTGCCGGACAACGAGACGACCCTGTACTCGCTGGTGCAGGCGATGGACGAAGCCTATGACACGTTTTTTGAGGATTTCGCAAAGGTCCAGTTCGACACGTGCATGCAGTACCAGTGGGCCGACAACGAGACGCCCTTCTTCCCGGCCCTGGACACCTTGGACGCTGGTGGTCTGGGCAGGGCCTACCGTGCCGAGACGATCGACATTCCGGCATCGCCAGGAACGAGGGTGATCCAGACGCCCAACTACTACGGCACGGCGGCCCAGAGGAATGCCACCTTTACGGATCTGGAGACGTCGGCACGCTTCATGACGGCGCAGGAAATCACTGATACAATTTCATGAGATACCCGTACAGCGGATCACCTTGGATCACACTGGCGATGACACAGAGACGCATATCCTGCATGGCCTTAGGGATTAGGTGTTTTTTTTTTTTTTTTGTTTTTTCTGGATGTAAATATTTATGGAACGAATTTCAACTTGGACTGGATACTGTCATTGGAAATCATTGAGGACGTCGACTGTTTGACTCGGCATAATGAACGAATTGCACACTGCTTTTAATAAGACCCGGATTGGAAACGAAGGAAGCCGATGACTTCTCGCTCTACTCTGGCAACGACGTCTAAAGCTGTGCACGATTTGATGAGTCTCGATGAATATCGCTATAGCAGCAACTATATCGCCTTTTCGAATCAACTAAAATGTCTTATTGATGATACTTGGCTCCTAACGTCTCCACGCAGAGTTCGATGATTGAAGGCAACCCTAACCCTAGCCCATCGTTTTACATGTTCAGCGTCGGCTACATCTGCACTCTCATGTAAGTCGACGATATTCTTCTCTTCCCTGGTGATCTCGAGAAACCCGCTCCGAGGTTATAGGAGGCGCGATCCTCAGCCGACGTACGCGCTGATCACGGGCGGCAGTACGGGTATCGGCTTGGGTATAGCCAAGGCCCTCGTCAGGCAGGGTTTCGGAGTGATCATCCTGGCAGGCGGAGAAGAAGACAAGTTGTCATCTGCAGAGGCCCAGCTACGCGAAGCTCTCGTGCTGCCGGACGAGGACTCGACCAACTCGTCATCAGGGGTTGCTGCAGCCGACCAGTATGTCAAGACGATTGTCATGGACGCGGTGACCGCTACGCCGGAGGACATGGAGGAGAAGCTGCGGGCGGTGATCGTGGAACAGGAGCTGCGGGTATCCATTCTCGTGAGCAGCAGCAGCAGCAGCAGCAGCATCAGGTCAGTTACGAGCGCGCCACTAATTCCAGCGCCCCTCTGTGAGCTGGCCAAATATTCACCCGACGCCATCGACGGCATCGTGGCAGCAAACACAAGATTCCCAGCCAGGCTGACGGCGCTGATGTTGCCGATCCTCACGCATCGAGGCGCAGGGATCGACGAGCACGGCATGTCCTTCGGCACGCACCGGCGGTCTCTGATCCTGAACATCGGCTCCGAGGCCAAGGTGGGCCAGCCTTTGAATGTCGTGTACAGCGCCACCAAGGCTTTCAACTCGGTCTTCAGCAAAGGTCTGGCGCGCGAGCTGGAGGCAAGGCCCGAGACCAGCCATATAGATGTGCTGAGCGTCATAATGGGCGACGACGTGGACGACCAAACGGACGCTGACTTTGAGAAGTATGGGCAATCTGTGGTCGGAAAGACAGATGGGGCTACAGGCCGAGGCTTGAGAGAGATGTATCCGCACTGGGTGCCTCACCTTTAGAACGTATTTCTCGGCATGATTCCTGAGAAGTCTGCGACTAACAAGATCCTCGCCAAGGTCATGGTCAGGAGAAGAAACAAGACTGTGAAAACAGTCCCAAAGAAGTAATAGCACATCTCTCAGTCGTGCAGAAGAGTATTTGATTGTCTAGATTTGGATGCTGAAAGTTCATATACTCTTCGGGCCTATGTACACGTAGTAGATCCTCGCTCAAGACCTCCATATCAGCAGCAGATCACGGTCCCTTTATATTATCCTTCGACTTGAAAAAAGATCTGTCATCATCGTTACATAAAGACAGGTTTCGATCATCTGGGCGTTTCAGATCTAGTCATCAGGCTCCACGGCGTCTTGGGCAGCCGATGCATCCTCGGGCGAATTAGCCTCTAGAGAAGCCAGAATGCTGTTCACCTCGTCATCGCGCTTCTTGTCGTCCGGCTCGACAGCGTCTTGCGCAGCGGAGGCGTCGTCGGGAGAGTTGGCCTGCAGCGAGGCCAGGATGCTGTTCACCTCATCGTCGCGTTTCTTGTCGTCCGGCTCGACGGCATCCTGTGCGGCCGTCGCGTCGTCAGGAGAGTTGGCTTCAAGCGCGGACAAGATGCTGTTGACCTCGTCATCCCGCTTCCTGGTGTCTGGCTCCACAGCGTCCTGCGCGGCCGTGGCATCTTCCGGCGAGTTGGCCTCAAGGGCAGACAAGATGCTATCGACCTCCTCGTCGCGCTTCTTGGTGTCTGGCTCCACAGCATCCTGCGCCGCAGAAGCATCATCCGGGCTGTTGGCCTCGAGAGAAGCCAGGATGCTGTCGACCTCATCATCCCGCTTCTTCTTGGTGTCAGGCTCGACGGCCTCGTCAGCGGCGGAGGCGTCCTCGGGGGAGTTGGCCTGGAGCGCAGCCAGGATACTGTCGACCTCCTCGTCGCGCTTGCCCAGGCTCTCCGTGGCGGCGGCGGCGTCGTCAGGGCTGTTCTGCTGGAGCTCGCCGAGGATCGAGGTGACGTCCTCCTCCTGCGGGCTGGGCGCCACCATCTGCACGGCGGCGGCGTCGTCAGGGCTGTTGGCCTGGAGCTCGGACAGGGCCTTGTTTGGGTCGACGTCCGGGTTAATGGGGGCCGCGGTGACTGCCACAATGGCAAGGGAGGCGAGGATGAAGGGACGCATAGTGAGGGTTGGGTTGGTCAAGAGAGAGAGACAGGGAGAGAGAGAGCACTGCTCATGTGGTGATGTCGAAGGCAAATAAGGGAGGAGAGGAAGAAGAAGAAAAAAACACAATATGGTCAAGTCCAGCTTTCACTATATACAATCAACTGGCGAACGAAGAAGAGAGGGGAGCATTCTTCAGCCGTCAGTAGAAAGGAATCTTGTTGTTCATATTAATACCTAGCAAATTGCCATGCCGAATACTCACAAGCCTCTCGGAACCCAATTCATCTGGCATGCACCCTTTCCTCAGTCCAGTTTGTCATTTCAAGCGATGAGGTAATGGGAAAAGATACGATTCGCAGTCTACCAGACAAAGCCCGAGCGAAACAAAGCTGGTGTCGGCTTGCCAAGACCCGCGATGTGAACTCTTGGGATGACTCCGGAGCTGTTTCGTGGTTGGGACGACCGAGCACTGTAGGGCACCCGCACGGGTTTTGCGCCGATGTCGTGCAACGCAAAGCCGTGTCCCAGAGATCAGAAAGACTCAAATTTCATATGCGCTTCAAATATATAAGCATGACTGAGCGGCAAGACAGCTGGCACCCCACGAACGGTCTGTGTATTCGCAAAGGAAGACCTAGATAGGCTGTGGTGTTCAACAAGCCCCTCCTTTGGTTTCTGCCCCAGCAAGACGACTGATTTTGCGCTTGTGTTTTAAGATTTTAGATAGCGTCACGGGAGTATCCGGATGAGGGCGCATGCTTGACGAGCTGAAGGAGGGCCGAGACGCTCAGCATGTAAAGCATGATCAGGGGTGACCTTCAGCTACAGAGTCGGTTCTCTTATCCAGTTTACCCAGAACTTCTATCAGTGATGCCACAACTTTGGAAGTTATAGAAGGTGTATTATTGGTCGATGGCTGGTAATGCCAGGGTATCTAAGACGCAACGTACCTACACACAAGTCTCAAATGTGCTGTGCATCCCTCACATTCTTTACAGGGTGGTCGACCCGGCCATTCACTTTGATCCCGTCTTGGCTCTTGCTTTTGCTGGGCAGGGCTGACATGACCCCATAGACACACAGGGCCACTACTGTGATGAGGTCGACAATGTGAACTGCCCACCAGATATGCTGTGTTCCCAACGCACACTCGGCATATTGGAATCTCCACTCCCAGCTGTCCTCATCAAACCAGGCGCTCAGGAGCCCGGCATTACCTCCGTAGCCGCCCATCATACTGCGTACTGTGATCTCTCGGACACCAGGCATTGATGGGTTCCCCACAATGCCTTCTCTGGTGGCGCCATGCCACCTCTGGGCCTGCCACCCCCTGTCAGTCGGGCTCTCGCCGTGAGATTGGTTGATAAAGTGGTAGGTGTCGCAGCCTTCGTGGTCGTGTCCATTGAGGATGACCCCTCTGCGTCCTTGCCCGTTGCCCGCCGCCATCGGGTCACCACTCAGTCCAAATATCCCTTGGAGGAAGCCTCGCGAGGCATCTGCGCTCAGCTGGTTCTGTTCCTTCAGGCTACCGTCTTCATCGTGGAAAGAGAAATAGGGGGGATCAACACAGATGCCTTCGGCCTTGTACAACGGGACGTGGGTCAGGACGACGGTGAAGTGGCCCTTGTGCTCGACGGCGGAGGCTGTGTTGATGATATCATTGAGAAATTTGTAGGTTTCGTCCTGGAGCTCGGAGGATGTGGCCGGAGTGTCGAGATTCATGTCGTTGAGGACAACGATGCGCAGCTCGGGGATGAGGCGGTCATCGTGATGGGAGACAGAGGATGACGCTCCGTCCTGGGAAGTACCTAGGGTGTCGTCACCGCGGATGGTGCTGGCGGCAGCAGGGGAGAGGACCGAAGGGGGGATTTCGAAGCGCAGCTCATAATTAGCCTTGCCGAAGGCGCGCTCAAAGCGGTTCATCCTGTGCACCGTCAGGTCACCAGCGTAGCCAATGTCATGGTTGCCTGCAACGTTGAGAATGCGCCGCTGCCACGTCTCGTTGTACAGGGCCGTGCCCAGGGCTCCAGCGACTACATAATACTCTGCGCTCGGCCAAGCAGCAGCCTCATCAGGCACGCGCTGACCTCCCTTGAAGGCCCTGTTCCAGTATCTCCATCCTCTTCTGTCGAATTCTTCGTCCGAGATCCACTGACTCCCGAGGAGGTCTCCCAGCACTGTCACGTGCGTAGGAACCGCCCACCAGTTCAGGGTACGGTACATGTGGGCAAGGTAGAAGTCATTGCCAAAGAGGTCGATTCTCTTGCGTATACTCTCGAGAGTATTCGGTATGTCATCGAAGTAGAAATCAACGAGGTCGTGAAAGGCCTGCTTGGTGCTCCTCCGAAAGGTCGGATACTCATCGGAGCGAGAGCTGAGGCGGGAGATGAAGTCGTGCAGGTGCGGAAAGGAGGAGTCGCGGTAGGCATTGGGTATAGACGTGTCACCCTCAAGCTGAGGATCGCCGAGGGCCAGCAGCCGGAAAGGGGCCACGCGCAAATGAGAGGCGGACGAAGGGCCGTCGAGGGGGTGAGCGCTGGTGTCGACCGTGGTGGGCTGCGAATCTGCAGAGAAGAGGTGGAGCTTTACAGTCTCCAGCCAGGCAGCGAGGTGACCATCGTGAATGGTAGCTCGTGATGGGCTGGGAGACGGTAGAGGGAAGCCGCAGGTTAGGAAGAAGGGATAGAGGTAGAGGTAGACCGTCAATGCCACCGATAAAGGAACGAGAAGTCGCAACAGATTGCGAAGGAGGCCATGAGCAGCGGCATACGTGAAAGGGAAAGAGGACATGTATGACGAGTAGATGCTATGGACGCATTGAAACGACAGATGGCTGTAAAGTGTAACGTAGGGGTCCGGGTTCCCGATCACGGTTGCATGGAAGCGGTGGGCGGGCAAAAGAATAATCGACGTTGGTGAGGTCGACGAGGTGGACTGGACGTGACGTGGCGTGGCCGTGGACGGTAACTATTTCGGAATTTCGTGACTTGCCGGGCTTAGTTTCTAGTGGTGTTTACTATCTACAGTACATTGCCCAGCAGCAGCAGAGCAGCACAGCAGGGGCTAGCTGCCGCTGATGGGTGCTACTGTAGTTCCCGCCATCAGACAGGGGCAGGGCTCGGTGAAACAGGCCAGCAGGGATACCGCAAGGGAACAAAAGAAGCCTTCCTGCCCCGAACACCTGAGCATCCCCATCCGTAATTCTACAGCGTGTTCCCATAGGAACTGTGTTCACTTAATCTACTATGAATGCATAAGAGTTACTAAAGCTAGAATCGAACACTGCGATATCACCCAACTCTCTGATGATTTGACGATAATAAGCCATGCCTCATGTGGCGGATATTCTGTCCTTCCGTCCTAGTGATCCCTCATCTGTGCATGAACAGCTCACTGACTCTACTATTTCTGCTCCTCATCTCGAATCCCCCTCGCAGGTCTCCATTCGAAGTGGTGTTTGCCCATGACCGGCTCACCAGCACTCTCGCTCTTCAGATCGTACATGTGATGCCCAAAGAAGTCCAGCTCCGCCTCCTGAAAGCTGGTGGGAAGATCTGTCGATATGGAGTACTTGAGATACTCCAGGCTCGCGCTCAGCGCAGGCACATACGAGTCCGTTGTAAGCGACTTGATCACGAGCTCCTTCAGCGAGGCCATCGTGGTGCCCAGCTCCTTCGCGATCGTCGGGTGGGCGAGAAGGTTGTTCTTGTCCACCCCTCCCGATTTAAGAACCTCATCGAGCATGTCCACTATGCCGTCCGACTGGATTATACACCCACCCCGCCACAGCTGCATGATGTCGGCGTAATTCAGCTTCCACTCGTGCTCTGCGTCAGCTGCCGCAATGATGTGCATCCCCTGGACAAAGCACAGAAGGAAGCACGCATATGTCGCGTCTCGAAGCTCACGGGCCGCCTTGGCCTTGCCCTCGACCGTCTTCGTCTCCGGCTTACAGGCCTGCGGTTCGGCAGTGGTGCCAGCATCGTGCTGAAAGGCTCTGGCGGCTGCCTCGCGTTTTGACGCATAAGCAGACTGCACGCGGATCATGTGCGACACGGCGATAGTGGGTGCGGCTACGTGCAATCTTGCAGCCTCACCCACTGTCCAGGTTCCTGTGCCCTCCTCTTCGCACACGTCCTGGACGACCTTGTCGCGGATACTGGAGAGTATATACCTGGTCTCGTCCTCTGGATCCTTCCTCCGGCATATTTCAGCACCGATCTCGATCAGGAAATTGGACCGCAAAGGGCTGTCTTTGTCGGTATTCCATCGCTCAAAGACGTCTCCGACCTCCTCGAGCGACCATCCTAGGCCTTTGGTCATAATGCCCCATACCTCGCAGAGGACAGTCATCATGCCATGTTCGATGCCGTTGTGGATCATCTTAACGTAGTGGCCGCACCCGCCAACGCCTAGTTTAGCTGTGCACGGGCGACCTTGGTGATCTTTGGCCGCAATCATGGTCAGGAACGGCCAAGCCACGTCAAGCGCCTCCTGCGTGCTGCCGCCAGGCGAGATTGAAGGGCCGTGTCGTGCTGCCTGGTATCCGCCAGAGACGCCCATACCGATGAAGTGTACGCCCTTTGGCCTCAGGCGTTCCTGACGACGCTCAGTGTGTGTCCAACGCTCATTGGACGCGTCCATTATCACGTCTCCCTTGCTGAGGAACGGCTCCAGGCCATCGACGGTCTTGTCTCCCACCGAGCCATGGGGCACACTCAGCACGAATACCTTGGGTCCGTTGGAGGGCAGAGCTCTGCACAAAGACTCGTAGTCTTTTTGGTGGAAGATTTTGTTGCCAAGCCCTGCCTTTTTCGCCTGGTCGATAACGCGGTTGACATTTTCTGTGGCTGGATCAAATATGTACACTTCAATGTCATACTCGGCAAACAGAAGAGCCATCATGCCGCCCATGTTTCCCGCACCGATCAGTCCCAACTAGAAAGTCAAACGCTATGTCAGCTAACCGGGAAGGGCTATAAATGGTCAGGAAAAGGTGAATACACACTGACCTGTTTGACGTCCATCTTGGCTACGTCTTGACAGGTTTCTCGGATTGCTGCTGCTGTCGCTGCTGCTGCTGCTGCTTCTTCTTCTTCAGGTCGACAGTGAGGGGGAGCACGCTATAGTGGAAGTCAAGAGCCGAATAGTTTGAGCTGTTGAGACTACTGGACTTTAGCCGTCTCGAGTGCGGAAGAATCACTGCTTGCGCGTGTCCAGTCTGAGATCCGGTCGGCCTCTTATTAATATTGTCGTCTCCAAATATTTCAGACGGCATGTCGTCAAACTGGCTGTCACACTAACAGCGAGCCATTACTGTACACAAACAAGAAGATTTTTTGTTTGTTTTTTTTTCTTTCTTCCCTTCCCTTCTTCTTTTCTTTCTTTCTTTCTCTTTCCTACTTCCTCTTGCATGGTCTCTAGCTCTCAACTTGTTTTCTGATTTTGGATTTCGCTCATCTGCTACTGCTACTGCCAGGTGTCACCCATAACCAATGATGTCAATTTCTCGAGAAAATCGCCAGCCATTCAGCTGCCTTTTCGCGAACCGACAGGGCGAATCAGGTTTCACAAAGGACCACCCAGCTCGAAGCCCCTTGACGTGGCGGCTTGTTCTGGCGGCTTGTTCTGGAAGGGGCAGGTTCGATGGGCGGTCCTTGTGTGGGGGCCCTGTTGGTGTGTGACATCATGTATGATGACCACTCGAGCGAGGGAGGGAAGTTGCTACCGCTGGGCCGCTTGCTTGTATTGTTGCGGGTGCATGTTACTATGTAACAGTAAAGGCTTCCCTGACAAGTCATAATTGCTTCTGTTTGACGACACCAGCGGGGATCGTTGAGGGTACGTACCATTGAGCGCACACATATGATGCAACAGATGTTGTCATTGTTGATGCTGTAATTACATGTTGCCCTGAAGAGCGTGTAAGTGAATGCCGTGCCTACATACACACGCACGCACACGCACACAGTTTTCTGACCTTGATCCAGCAGAGTGTTAGAGACAGGTAGAAACAAAACCAACAGTCGCGTCCAAAATGCCTCCCCTCCAAGTGACCGCCTCTGGCATTCCCTTGTCTCTCGCCTCCTGCTCCATCGGCCTTCCCCGCCACACCCTCCACCAAAAGTTGGAAGCCATCTCCCAGAGCGGCTTCAAGGGCATTGAGCTCTCTTTCCCCGACCTGCTCGCCCACGCCCATGAGCTGCAATCCCTCGGGCAGCTCCCCGCCGGCGAGATCCAAGACGACGACTGGCCAACGCTGTGCCGAGCCGCCGAGCATGTGCGCCACCTGTGCACCACCCACGGGCTTGAGGTCCTCGTGCTGCAGCCCTTTGCCAACTACGAGGGCTGGAAGGACCCCAGTGCTCGCGATGACGTCTTGAAAAGGGCCAAGGGTTGGGCTTCGATCATGAAAGCATCTGGGACGAACATGTTGCAGGTCGGGTCAACGGACACGCCCACAGATAAGATTTCCTCCTCAAAAGAGGCCCTCGCGGCGGACCTCGCAATCCTCGCCGATCTACTGGCCTCGGAGGACCCGGCCTTCAAGATTGCCTACGAGAACTGGTGCTGGGCAACTCATGCGCCCGGGTGGCGCGACGTGTGGGACATTGTGCAGCTGACTGCACGTCCCAACATCGGCCTGTGCCTGGACACATTCCAGTCTGCCGGCGGGGAGTGGGCGGATCCGACAACGTCCTCCGGACTTGTTGAGCGCGAGGGCCTCACCAAGGACGCGCTGACTGCGAACTGGCTCGACAGCCTGCGTGACTTGGTCAAGGAGGTACCTCCAGAGAAAATCTTTTTCCTGCAGATCAGCGACGCCTACAAGGTACAACCACCTCTCGCACCACATCCGGAACCGAACGATGAAAGTGGTCTCAGGCCGAGGGGTAGGTGGAGCCACGACTACAGGCCGCTGCCGTACGATGGCGGGTATCTGCCCATTGCAGATTTCACACGGGCAGTGCTCGAGACTGGATTCAGAGGATGGCTAAGCGTTGAGGTGTTTGATGGGGAATTTGAGAAAAAGTATGGCGATGACCTGATGGGCTTCGCTGAGAAGGCGAGAGACAGCACCCAGAGGTTGATACAAGAGGCTGCTGGGATGGAAAGTCTCTGACTTCACAATAATATGGCACAGGTACCACATTACTATCTCCCAAGAATGTTCTAGGATACGAGTTATTATTAATTCGATAATCATTCCCGGTACTCCTGACGATGTGCTCTCAAGGAGCGTCTTTCCCCACCACTGTACTGATCGACAGGATGGAAGAAAACAAGCACGAGAAGAAAACTATTGGTTAGGAGTTCCAGGAGCTGCGGCTTCCAGCAGAGCATCAAATTTTGGTGTCCCCAGCCCTGTCACAGGATCCCAGCCATGTGTGCAGTTCCACCGTGCCCCCGTCGGTGGCAGTCCGGCCCCCCCTCCTTTGCAGCCAGTCGAGTAGCCCATCGTGATGTCTGTCAGTGCGGCAGCATTCCTGTACAGAAACGGGTTCAGGAAGCCCAGGCCGGGTTTGCCCTGCGCCCTCCTCGCAGCGTTCAACAGGGCCACGACGCCAGCAAACGTCGGGCTTGCTGCCGAGGTTCCGCTGAGCAAATCAGTACCGCCGCCGTTCATTATGACAAACAGCTGGCTCTGTGCTGCTATGTCCGGAATGGCGCGGCCGGTCTCGTTGTACAGACCCGCGTACGTGTCCCCTATGGAGTCAAGGTACCTTGAGACAGCGGCATCCTGCCACTCTGGCCGCCTGTGGTACATGGAGAAGCCTCCGCCAGAGAAGGGAGCCGCGAGCTCTGGAGCAGAGCCCGTGGTGCCCCCCACAGACGTGACGTACGGACATCCTGCCGGAAAGTTAGTCTGGAACATGGTGGTCGTGTTGTCAGTGTTGCTCTTGCAGATTGACCCGGGTCCAGAATCACCAGACGAGAAAAGGACAGACACGCCGCGGGCGCCAAGCTGCATGAACATATTGCAGACTTTTAAGGCGTACTCACGCGGCACAGACTGTTCTTCTTCGCCGTATGAGGTGGTCAGGGTCTGTGGCAGGTCCGCGTCTGATAGGTTCAGCATGTAGGTGAGGAACTCGAGATACGGCTCATTGCTGTTGGGATAGTTATTCCTGAGTGATGGTATGAGAGGTCTGGACAAGGCAGGAATATCAGCACAAGTATCCGTACATAATCTCCGGGTACCCCTTCTGCTTCACAGACTTACCCTCTGCCACCGGTGAGATACTCTACGATCGGGATCGGATGGCTAATGCCCAACACGTATTGCACGTCCAGGTTCGCCTCGCCTGCAAAAGGAGTCAGTGACTGTGATCTCTCACCCCAAGATCAAGGATGCACCGCAATTTCAAGTGAGAGAGACTTACCAGAGTCCAGGTTGCTGACCTGGTCGTTCGTAGCGCCATTGATTGTCACCACCGTGAAGTTTTGCCCGACGGCTTCGGGCACTTGTGTCCTCTCAAACTCGGCAAGGTCTGCGTAGCGAGCAGACTGTTCCAGGAACGAAGCAAATCCAATCAAATTCCCGCAGTTGGCGTCTGCGGTGTAATTGATGTTGTACTGCGCCCTGAGACAGGCAGGTGTGACGGTGGTATTGCAGGACCCAGCCTCAGCCGCCGCCGACGTGGCCCCATGGTCGGCCGAGTGCGCCTTGGTGCTCTGCTCTTCTTCTAGCACCTCCGTCTCGAAGATGGTAGACCGCCGGAAACCCAGGTGTCCAAATCTGGTTGTGGGTTGGACCAGATCCACATGAGGTGCCACCAGGTCAGGGACGGAATAGGACAGTGTCCGAAGCCTCAAGCCACCCCCTTCCAAGTGCTCGTACCAGTTGAAGTCGGCATCCAGAAGAGAGTTGGCTGTGGAGACGTCAGTTCTGATGGTGATCCAGTCGTTGTCGATTGAGGATTCGATTCCCTCATACTCGGCGAGCCAGGATGTCACCTCCTGAATAGCCTCTAGGCTGGGGGCAACGTAGGAGCGAAGCTCCTCCCGCGACACATGCCTGCCGTAATCAGGATGATCTGGGCTTGATATGGCCAGCACTACCTGTTCCAAAGCGGCTGAATGCTGCTGCTTGAGGCCGATCTTGAGAGAGAGCTTGTCTGTTGCCAGGGCCGTGGCGCTCTTCTTCCAACCTGCAGGTACCGCGTGCAGTCTGTCGTAGACTCGTGCCGATACAACGACCGCCGCCGTGAGCAGGAGACTGAGAGAGCGCATCATGAAGCCTTATGTAGAAGAAGATGTTGAGAAGCTGGGGCAAAGGAGTGGGAGGGATGTCGAAATGCGTCGGCACGTCAGCCTCGTGATGTAAATACAGATACTGTCTGCGTTTTCAGGACCAAAGATCCACATTCAGGCTGTTCTGGAGGGGCAAAAACAAGAGAAGGACTTTCGAGCAGAGCAGGTCAGGGAAAGGTGTATTTAACACCACATGTAAGAGAGTACGTACACTTGGCCAAACATGAAAACCTAGCACAAAGACCACGCCCTCCTGCCTCCAATCACGCGTAAACCACATAGTCGTGATCTGCTAGCGCCACGCTACACAGGGGACGGACCGTGTAGTGGAAGTGTTCCTGCAGTGGAAAAAGGGAATTTCTTATTTCACGACGTGAGGGAGGGCTTTTGCCGAGCGATCGTGCCGTCTGTTGGCTACACCAAGGGTCAAAAGTCTGTGCAGTAACACATAGAGGCCCACCACACATCCTGACCTGTTTGCTGCCCTGCTTCCTTAAGTCTGTTTCCAAGCAACGGCTGAGCAGTACTTTCATATTAATCTGACTCACTTTCTACCCTGCGCCTTTTAATTAATTACGACTTGGCGCTGTAATGTCAGGACCACCGCCATCGCGACCTGATACCACGACGCGTCGTTTGCTGAATCTTTTGTAGACACTGCAACATGTGGTAATAATTTATGAAAGACGGCTTGGCAAGGGTGATGTTGGCATGTCATCTCTCAAGGGATGTCCTCGCTGAGAGCGCAAACTTGATATCCACTGGTTCCCTTCTCTAGAAAAACCGGACCACGAACAGCTCATGCAGGTGTCTGGTATTTTACTAACGTAGACCATCACCATGGCTTGGCTTGATTCGGCAGAACTCTAGAGCGCATCCGTGTTTGTCGCTCGTCATTGATCAGAACAGCCACCTTGGCGTCTTGGACGGGAGATAAACAGTGTATATTTTGCCGCCTCGTCAGATGCTTAGGTTTTGGGGGGAACATGTGTTTGTTATGTGGTTCGATTGTCTGTTCAGCGATTTACGAACCAAGCTGAGAAATTCCAAGGAGAATTTAGACAGAAAATGCGTATACTGAAAAACATTCATATTTTGTGATCATGTAAGTCCAGAAAACACGCCGTTGAGTATTACTCGGGCTATACCAGCACAAGTAGTAGGTTGTCATCTCCGCAAACAACCATGTATACTTCTGTGGCCTGCGGCGCGGTCCAATGCCTCCTCTCCTACAATCTTCCAGTCTCTGTGGATCTGGTGCCAGGCATGCGTCCAAACGCTGAAGGCACCCATCCTACTCAAGTTAAGCAGGACTGTTGCCTTTAGCCCGACAATCTACTGCATAGTGCGTGTGCCATTGGCTTTTGTACAACCCTTGCTTGCCTCAGGGAAAAAGAAAATCCTGATTTTTCGTATCACATCAAAGAAGCTACGCTTGAGGGGGTAATTTCAGGATGTGCTGAATGTGACGAGTTGTTGCTTCTGATTAGAAGGCCAATGGGATACCTAGTTCAACGAATAGTCTACGCATGTCAGCACGCTTGCTAGGGAGGATGGCTTGCTAATCGTGTGGTGTGGGAACCCATAGAAAGGCGCGGTGATGAAAGTGGCTTACGAATTGCTTTTCCCTTGGGTAGCACTGCATATCTTCTTGGATCAGCAGTGTTATGACACCACCGCGGGCTTCCCAAGTGAAGGAGGTGGCTCCAGGACACCAGACTAATGCCGATCTTTTCGAATATTCCGGTCCCCCAGCTAAATGTATTTAAGTCGCCTTGATCGCTCAAGTCAAACCATTTATTATAGCGAATTTGGTACTCTTGTATCATGGTTACCGGACCTCTCCAAAATGGACTACGAATACGTTTTTGGCAGAAACGTCTCACTCTCTTTGGTATTTCTCATCATCGTGGGATTATACCTCGGATGGAGCATTGTATACAATGCCTTCTTCCATCCCCTTTCCCGCTTGCCTGGGCCTGTCTGGGGTAGATTCACACGAATTCCATACTGGATTGCTAGCCTAACAGGGGATGAGATCTACTTCATGCACAGATTGCACAACAAATATGGCAGTGTAGTTAGGGTGAGTCCATCTGAGGTCAGCTACATAGATGCCCAAGCTTGGAAGGACATCTATGGGTACCAGAAGGGCAGAGCAGAGAATCTCAAGGCTCCTGGTTTCCAGTATGTGATATCTGAACATGATTTGACCCTGCCGTCTTTCAATATCCTCCTTCATCCTTCACCTTTGATGGCTATTTATCTCTTTGGGTTGCACTCGTGTGCTAATCACAAACTTCAGTCTCGAGTCCGAAAACGGAAAATCTGGCAGTATGTGGTTAACACGCCTCCAAGATCTCCCTTGACAGCTTGAGAACGAGATACTGACCGAAGCCTTGTACTGCAGCATGGCCGAGCATCATGGTAGTAGGCACGGCTGATCACACTCGTGTGCGCCGTATCTTCTCGCCAGGCTTCTCGGTTCGCGCCTTGAAACAGCAGGAGCCTTTACTCCGGAGGTACAATGACCTGCTCATGTCCAAGCTTTACGAAAGCCAATCTCAGCCGATCAATATCGCGAAAATGTTTCATCTGACGACTTTTGACATCACGGCTGAGCTTAGCTTTGGTGAGCCACTGGGCCTGCTTGAACACAACAGTTATACCGCGTGGGTCCAGAACATGATGGATTCGATCAAGACGCTTCCGATCCTTCAGATGATCAAGTTCTATCCCCTGTTGAACACCATCTTTGAGTATGTAGAGCCTAGAACAATCAGAGAAGCCAGGATCGCCAACTTCAAATACTCTGCCGATCGAGTGGACAAGCGTCTGGAAAGAGGCTCGAGTAAGTATCCCTCTTCCATTGATTCTGAGAGCAACTAGAGGAGTTAACGCAATATTCACGCAATCGAAAGGCCAGCCGGACTTTTGGAATCTCGTTGAAGCAGCGGGAGACCATGAAAAGCTCAGCTTAAACGAGATGCATGCCAATTCACTGGACTTTATGGTTGCAGGCTCTGAGACAACAGGTGCTTAACTGCGTGACGCAATCTTCAGGTGACTGCAGGGGCTGACCATCAAGTAGCTACCCTTCTCTCAGCATTGATCTACCTTCTTTTGACAAACCTAGACAAATTGGACATTGTGAGAAGAGAAGTGCGCGATCAGGCCGCAAGCCCCGAAGGCCTCACTCTTGAGTCTCTGGCCAGCCTCAAATATCTCAATGCATGTGAGTATCATTCCATGTCGGTCTCACTTTGAAAGGGATCACGTGGCTGAACACTTACTCTTCAAAGGTCTTCAGGAGGCACTCAGGATTTACCCACCAGTTCCGCTAGGGATTCCTCGGGCAATATCATCCAACACCGATCGAGGTCAGGTTGTCTGTGGCAGCTGGGTTCCCACCGGCACGCGTGTATCAGTCCATCCCTATGCAGCGTACCATTCCTCTTCGAACTTCAAGAACCCCGATCTCTTTGCGCCGGAGCGATGGCTCGGCGTTGAGGAGTACAAGGACGACCAACGCGACGTGCTACAGCCGTTCTCCTTTGGGCCGAGAAATTGCATAGGTCAGAATCTGGCTTGGTTCGAGATGAGGCTCATGGCGGGGTCGATACTTTCTAAATTCGACATGGAGCTCTGTGAAGAGAGCCGTGGATGGATCCATGGTAAAGTCTATACAATGTGGGAGAAGTTCCCTTTGAAGATCCAGATGAGGGCCGTTGGGAAATGATTAATTCCTATTGATCGGCCGCATCGGATGTTGAGCATGTCGGGCCCACGAGAGACTTTCGTGGATATGGCGCTCTGTGGAAACAAGAAACACCATTAAATCTTTTATTTTACCAGAATCACTTAAGTCTTCAAGGGCCTGAGTACTCACGTACTGACTGTTGGCTCATCACATTCTTGCAAATCTTCGTCCACCTTCTCAGACTCGAAAAGACGTCAAAAATGATCCTTATTAAAATAACACAGCCAACGTATGTCAAGTCTTCTTTCGTCATCAAGGACAGCATGCCACCACTTCAGTGAGCAGCTTCCAGGCGTGTATAAACCTCCCGCACATCTGGCTTCGGGGGATTCATAAGAGGCACAGACTGCATGTCCCGCGGTCCGCTTTCCTTCCTTTTCATCAGATTTTCCTCAGGTTCTCCCTTCTCTAGGCGTTGAATCAAGTCTTCTGGATCAAAATCCACACCCAGTGGGTTCACCTTGAACTCCTCTGATTCCATGAACGCGTTAGCTGCCTCTGCAGTCTCGAAGACATCTACCTGTGTCTCAATCTGATTGCCGTCTGGGTCTTGGTAGTAGATGCTCATGGTGGGTCCGTGATGAGTGGACCAGAGGGGAGTGATCCCGAGACCCTTTCTCTGCTTGTACGCAGTGAGGAGATCGTTGAGGCTGGCAAAGGTGAAGGCCATGTGCTCCAGTCCGGATGAGCTACGGTCCTTGGGCGTCGTTCCTGGGACAGCGATGATGGCGATGCGATGGTGTTCTTCGTCGTAGGTAAGGAAGGACATTCTGTCATTCTCGTAAGAGGCGTGTGCGCCGAGGAAAGCTTTATAGAAGGCCACCATAGGCTTGAACTGGGCGGTGCGAAGAACCACGTGGGCCAGGCGCTGCGGTGAGAGAACGCTGGAAGAGGGGGTCTGGCTCTGACCGGAGGACGACATGGTGATGTTCAAGGATTTTGCTTGGTATAATGTGATTTTGTGCTGTCGGATCTGCGAGAACACACTTGTCACAAGACCCTTGTGATCCTGCTAGCTGGTCTGGTATGATAACAATTAACCTTTGGTGGAATACCCAATCATAGCATCGACTGAGAAACACTGACTGATACGCATGCAATCTTCGTCTCGCCTGTTGTCGTGATGCTGCGAGCAGCAGAAGGGCATATGATGACCATGCGGGGAAGGGATCTGGCGATGGTATTAATAGCAAGAGGCACATGATGTTACATTGCATAGAGCTGACGGTTAATGGCCTAGAATATAGAGCCTGATTTGTCAGAATAACAAATCAAGAGGCACAATTGCGCTGACAGATGCTTCGTCAACTGCATTCCCTTATCATCTCATAGACGGAATTCGGAGTTTTACCACGACTCCTTGAAGCCCACCACAAGTAGCTCTACAGTGACCTATAACACGTAGATCTACAGCCGCTAGGAGTAGGTTTCTTAATTCATTACTAAGTCAACCATCTGTCCAGCTGAAGCACATTGATCCTCTACGTATAGCCAAGTGAAGTAATTACTTGGTCAAGTACCCTAGGGTACTTGTGGCGAAATGTAAAAGTTTTGAAGGCAGGTAGCATCTTCAATGCTATAGATCTGATTTCATGAGCATGCGCTTCCAGGAAATTTGCCAAAGATTGAAGTTTATTTCTGAATTATTGCAAAGAAAGTGGCTTTAGTATGAAGGCGCTGAGACTCGCTGGGCCGTGTGTGCCTAGCAAAAGCCTGCCTCCTGAAAATACTTACCTGACCCAGCCTGACTGAGGGTGGATTTTCCCCCTTCCTTCCCTCATTCTATTCTTCTGATTTCTTCTTTCGTTGTGTAGCTCAGCTACTCGAGAAAGCTCTCCGCACGGTTTGTGCGTGGCTAGGTAGGCTTGGTTGCAAGGTGAGTTTCTCATTTCAGATGAGCACCACTGTCTCAGCAGGGTATGAAATTGTCTGAATGTATTGATATGAATGAGTATATGCTGCCATTCTGGACGTAGTGCTATTTGCCTTGACCCTATCCCAACATTCCAGGCCTGAGACACCCGAGCTGGCACGGCAGGCTTTCCACTGTCCTGGCGCACCTGGTGCGGTGAGACATCCCGAGATCTTCCTCATTCCGTGCGCACGGCTTCCGCATGCGTCTTGATAAAAGCAACTTCAGAGTGCCCCGTTTGCATTTTCTTGATAGGAAAGTCGAACGAGGGTCCCCGTACCATATCTGGTTCCGGCCTGCAAACTCGGCCAGGCTTCAGTAAGTATGGCCTACCGTTTATGGGACTCGAACGATTCAAAAGAGCATTCATTGTTTGTTGGCAGGCAGTGATGTCTAATGCAGAGGATCGGCGCCTGTTCATATGTAATTAAATAGTGGTATCTTTCCTAGCCCATTCCCGTGGCCCTGATGGACTATCAATTTTGATCGCCATCTGGAGCATCAGCTCGAACCAGATCATCCGCCGAGGGCGCATTTTCCTAATATTCTCTGTCTCCTTGGCTTGACAGCAGAATGAGTCCATCCGTCATTGTCGGAGGCTCCGGCGACAAGGAGGCTTCAGCACCGAACAAGGCTGATCCGGAACACTTACGAGCAAGTGTCGCCTCGTTTCCGATCTGCCTAGTCACAGGCGGGGCGGGCTACATTGGTTCACACACCGTGCTAGAGTTGCTCACAGCAGGCTTCGCCGTCATCGTGATCGACAACCTCTGCAACAGCCACCTGGAGTCTCTCCTGCGCGTTCACTACATTGCCAGGATCGAATTTGAGCGATGCGGCCACGGAGCCCGGCCCGTGCCTCCCATCTTTTTCCACAGGGTTGACCTCAGAGACAAGAGCAGTGTCGACGAGGTCTTTGCTTTCTGGCAGGACTCCAAGAACCCCCTGCAGCCCGAGAGGCTCCCCATCGACATTGCAGCCTCCGTGGCCAAGAAGGCCTATCCAATGCTGGAATACAGCATCGACACCAAGAAGAGAACTCAGCCCAGCGGGTTGGTGAACAAACCAGAATCTCACGGCAAGATTGTCTGCGTCATCCACTTTGCCGCCCTGAAGGCGGTTGGAGAGTCCTTATCCATCCCTCTGGAGTACTACGAGGTCAACGTCGCCGGCCTCCTCTTCCTCTTGAAAGCGATGCGAGCCCACAACGTCAACACCTTTGTCTTCTCGTCCAGCGCTGTGGTCTACGGCATGGGCCACGGAGCAGGCATCACAGAGGACGCCGTGAGCACGGCAGGCAAGGGCAGCGGCGGCGGCCTGCTCACAAACCCCTACGGACGATCAAAGTGGATGTCGGAAGAGATCATCAACGACTTTTGCGTTTCGAACCCTGGGTTCCACGCGACCTCTCTGCGGTACTTCAACCCAACTGGTGCCCACCCCAGCGGTCTCATCGGCGAGAACCCAAAGGGCACGCCCAACAACATCGTGCCCGTGATCCTCCAGGCGTATGAGAGACGGCGCAGCAGGGTGCAGGTATTTGGGTCCAGCTACGACACGAGCGACGGCACCGGTGTGCGTGATTATATCCACGTGTCCGATCTGGCCAAGGGCCATCTCGCTGCCCTGCGAAAGGCCGTGACCGACCAGGACACTGGCACCGGGGCAGTGATCGACCCGGGCGCTCATTACCACGTGTATAACCTCGGCACTGGCAGGGGCTACTCAGTCCTCGAGATCATCAAGGCTTTCTCCAAGGCCGCAGGAACAGATGTTCCCTTCTCCATCGGCGCCGCACGTGCAGGAGACCTGGGCACCGTGACGGCATCTCCCGACAAGGCCGCGACCGAGCTTGACTGGAAGGCCGAGTTTGACCTCCAGGACATGTGCAGGGACGTCTTCAACTGGGCGTCCTCGAACCCAGGCGGGTATGAGCAGCTCCGGCGGCTCTCGACCATGTCCGACGTGTCCGCCAAGGACTTGCGCAAGATCAGCGTGGCATCGCACCTCTTCGACAGCGACGAGGAGTTTGACGCCTTTATGCACCACGTCGCGCACCCCATGGGCCACAAGTCCTCGCCGCCGGTATCACGCAAGTCAAGCAGCAGGCAGTCCGTCGCGTCCCTGGCGGCGCTGCTCCACCGCACGCGCATGTCCGTCTCGTCCAACTCGAGCGACGAGGACAACACCAAGGGCATTGGCAGTGGCTATCACAGTCCTGCGAGCTACAGCAGTCCTACGGTCCCCACGATTCCGTTTCACAGCCAGAAGCACCAGCCACGGTTCCATATGAACTGGTCCGAGAGCTCGCGGGGACCACTGCACACGGAGCTGGAAGCACCCATCCAAGAAGAGTAGGGTAGCTAGACAGTCTGTCTGTCAGTCACTCTGTGAGAATTTAGTCGAGCTACTATTGATTCAATTTGATTCATCTATATCCTCAGATCTAATCTCTTCTCAGGGATTGGCTTTCAAATACCTGCAGTGCCAGCAACGTTTGTCACAGTGCCGTTCGAGGACGCAGGCCCAGCTATATCAGCGAAGACGATGCCACGACCCGACGTGCCGATAAAGACACGTCCATACACGCGCGGGTCACCCAGGATCATGGTAGGCCCACCATACTGGTGAGATTCATCATTAACCCTGACCCAGCTGGCGCCGGAGTCATCCGATCTGTACAGCCCATCCGCACTATCTGCGCCTGAGCTCGCAACACGTCCCCATAAAAACAGGGTCACAGCCGTCGTCGAGTTCGCAGAGGGCGGTGCCATGCCGACAGAGAAGTAGTCAGCCTCAAGCTCGCTCGTCCCAACAGCCTCCCAGCTGCTACCAAAGTCACTGCTGTGGTACAGCCCGCTGGAGCCCAGAGCAAGCCACAGCTCGCCTGCCTTGTTGAAGTTGACCACGGGCAGGGCACACTGTCCCTCTGGCAGACCAATGGAGGAGCCTGCCGACCCGTCATAGCTCTTGCCTCCATCTGTGCTGACGTAGAATGTCCCGCTGTCACAGGCGTAGAATGTTCCAGGCTGGACCTTATCAGCGCTGATGTTTCCCGTCTGAACGTTCAGGTCGCCTGTCGGGGCAGACCAGCTGAGGCCGGCATCCGAGCTGACCCAAGGCCCGTTGTTCTGAGAAGTGATGAGCGTAGACCAGACAAACACCTCGCCTGACGCGTCGATGGTGATGATTCCGTCGGTGGTGGTCGTCTCGTTGATGCCAGGCGCACAAACAGGGAACATGGTCCAGTTGCGGCCCGAATCCGTCGAGTAGGTCCCCTGGCCACAAGCATCGTACACGCTATAGTTGAGCCCGCAGTCGCCCACTCTGGACACCAGGGAGGGCCTCTGGCCCGCCCAGTCAAGACTGTCGAGGTTGCTAAAGGCAGGGAGACCAAACATGGGCTGCGGCACCCACAGATCATCGTGCGCCATGCCGTTGATATCCCCAAATCCGCTCAAAAGGTGTGCCGGTCCGTCGGACGGGCTGATCATGGCCAGGGCGACGGTCTCCTCGATCCCCTGCGCCTGGATATACCAATCTGAGGCCTCATTCTGCTCCGCCGCAAAGATGTCGTCAGTCGACCAGATGGTGGCGCCTGTGCCGTACATGACATGCCCAGGACTGCTTGGATCCAGCAGCAGAGCACTCATCCACCACCCAAACTTGGTCAGGCCCGGGATGCGGGAAGGGGCTCCATAGCCGCCCCATTCCTCGCCATAGTCAAAAGAGAGCCAGGGGACTGCTGTGCCGTTGTCCAGTGCTGCCTCTGCGATGGGGTGTCCCCAGTTGCCACCCGTGCCGTCTGGTGAGGACAGCTGGGCCACGTCTTTCCATGACTTCCCGCCGTCTCGAGAGAGATACAGGCTGTCGAGTGCTGGGCCGGGGTCCCGATCCAGTGTGGTCACGATCAGGGTATCGGGGTCCTTTGGGTCCACGCTGATTCCGCAGAACCCTCCTGGCGGCCAGGTCTGCGGCTCATATGGCGGCGGGTAGCTGTTGTTGCCCACACCAGGCGTGATATCTGTCCAGACCGAGTCCTTGGTCGCGTACTTGTACACAACTCCATACTGAACTCCATACGGGCCAGGGAAATCTGCGTACGTGACATACAACGTCGCCCCGTCCGAAGTCAAGACGGCCTTCATCGGCTGCGGTCCCGTGCTTAGAGGCGTCTCGCCCTCCACGAGCGTCGAGTTGTCCCACGTCGTCGGCTGACCCGGCACCGGATCCCATGTCTGCCCGTTATCCGCGGTCAGATAGAGCCCACCCGGCGTGCTCCCGCCAATGTAGATTGTGCCGTTCTTGGTCGGGTCAAAGAGCACAAAGTAGATGCCCATGGAGTTTGCAAAAGCATCAGGCACACTCGTCACATTCGTCCACGTCGCCGCATAGTCCTCGCTCTTCCACAGTCCCTCGGTGCGGGTGCCGAACCACACCTCGTTAGGCCGGAACGGGTTCACAGCAATACGCTCGCCATTGTTCCGGCCCAGCTCGTTGGAGCCCATGATGAACGGCGTGGGGACGACATCAAACGTCTCGCCCCTGTCCGTCGAGACAAAGAAGGCGCTGTTGTTGCTGGTGAGGTAGCGCCCCTGCGCCAGATACAGCCGATCCGGGTCCGTAGGGTCTAGGCCGATGGCCTCGGTGCCCAGCAGGTTGGAGTCGGCTGCGCTGATGAAGTCCGTGATCGGTATCCACTTGTTCTCGTCTTGATTCCAGCGGTAGGCGCCGCCAATATCTGTTCGCACGTACATTAAATTCTCCTCTGTCGGGTGGGCGATGATCCCCGTGATGTACCCTCCTCCTGTGACGGCGACATGGTTGAACTGATAAGGATAGCCTCCTGTTTCTGCTTGGACTGTATCTGGGAGGAGGGGGGATGAGGGCCGAGAAGAGACTCAGGACTGTTAGGTCGAGTAGCCTGGACAGCCTGGTCGATCTCGTGATCGCCATTGTTGTGACGGCAACGCGGAGGCAGAGAGAGTATAGAAAGATCACGACAGGACGGCGAGGGGTCTGATGTCAGGCTGCTACCAAAAAAAAAAACCAAAAAATCCCCATCTCAAGTATTTCATGTGTCAACTGAATGCTGGCTACAGCAGCATGCTGCGATCGCCTCATCAAATACCCCAAACCACCTGCAGCTGCAGGCGCAGGTCAGGTCCCCCCTGCGCCCTAAACAAGGACTTAATTATTCCGAACGCATGATGAGCCAAGGTATGCATGCAGCTGTCCTGAATACATGTTCAATGGTTGCAATATGCACATACTATACTATGCGTATACTTGCTCTCTTCGGATGTAACCCCCGGGCTGCTAGAGATCCTCAAAGGTCGGTCGGTCTCTATTACATCTCGGCGGCGCTAATACGGTGAGGGATATGGCCACTGCCTATCATGTGAGCCGAGCCAGGAGTTCTATAATACCCTTGGAAGCGAATCCTGTCTTCCTCGCGTGGCTATCATGTTCCCAACAAGTCACTGGCCATCTGGTTCAGACGACATAACAGCTCACAGATGAGAAAGTCGCAACAAAACTGTGCAGGTGTTAGGGTATCAATGATAATCACCGTATCTTATTACGGATGCAAGTATTATAAATGCTCTCGAGTTCCTGTAAACCCCTCGACGCTCTGTGCTCTTCCCCTGGGCGTCTTCCGAACCACCCCCCCCCCCCTCAGAATACCCCTGGCAGGACCACCGCCTCCCCGCACTCATCCACCGTAGTCCTCCTCCCCCGCAGTCCTCCTCCTCATGTGTGGAGCGCCACCAAGCCCAGAAAGGGGAGCAGTGGCCTGCTATGTTAGAAATTAGTGAACCGACGGAAAATTCGAATTCCATCCAGGAAAGACTCACAACTTCCAAGCATTTGGTGTTGGCCTCGGCAAAGGGGGCGATCTGATCGTGTCTGTTCATCGGGCCGCGAATCCGGTAGTGGTCGGCGCCGTCCCTTTAGCACAGTTCCGTGGTGTCGTAGGCAAATACTAGTATGCCAACTTTCATGAGTCCTTTCTAGCCTTTCTCCAATTCCGTGACACAGCTGGAATTCTCCACACCGAGCCGTCTATCATCGCTGGACCATGAACCAGGAGTTTGTTGCGTCTGCAAGAGGGGTCGAGGTCATGCTGTGTGTGCAGCTCTGATGTCCAGAACACCCGAGGAAAGACTTGAAAGAATGGCTGTCTTTCCCATTTGTTCTGCGACCGGGTAATACATATCAAGTTTCTTTTCCATAGTGAAATGACCCATGACCATCAACATGCTGAGGCTCATCATCTGCACCCGTCACACCATCCTGAGACTGCCATCCCGAGTCTATCGAGGCGAGCCGCTTCTGGTGATGGAAAGATCCAGCAAAGTTCAAGAAGGTCGGTGACTGCTGTGAGAGTGACAATGGTATGGCGCCAAAAACTTCGTTCAAGCTAGGCAACCGTTCGCCAGATGAAGGGCCATGCGACGGTCGTCGGAGGGGAGGGAGCTGGGAGGAGCATCTGGCAGCCTCGAGGTCGTAGACTCCTTCATCGAACTTGGTGTGGTCGTCCCGCGTGGAGACTGCAGCCTGGTGGCGGCTGGTGCTGGATGTGGCGGTATAGTCCTCATCGATGTCCATCCTGTCCGCTTCAGGCACGAATGAGGTGAACTTGTCCGATCCATCTTGGGCGTCGTGGCTCATCCTGATGGCGTCCGTGGCACTCTGCCTGAGGTCTGGCATTCTCTCAGTCTTTGAGCCGTTGTCGTGCGCTGGGGATATGGAAGACCCGGGGGATAGATCGTGGTAGGAGAACATGGATACATCGGCGGAGAGCTCAGGGGTGTTGCTTCCCATGCCTGCCTCGACCCCTTCCTCCAAGCTGACCAGGGAGTCCATCATCTTCTTGTACTTCTCAGCTGTCTTTCGCCCCCGAACAGAACCCTGGACCTTGACATCCACGGGACGCAGGTCGCTCGCGGCAACCCAGTCGATAGGCATGTTTGACAAAGCAGTCTTGGTAAATGTCATCTTCTGTCCTGGCCTCGCTGGAATCTTGAGCTTTGCAGGTTTTCGGTCATCAAAGAAAAGGAAGAGGTAGCGCCGCTCCTCGACACGAGGTCCTCCGTCTTCGTAGCCCGGCGCCCAGCTCCTGAGGCCCGAGATGGTTTCTGTAGTCGTGACACTGCCGCCTGCACCCTGGTGGTTGACTTGCATGATTTCTGGAACATAGCAATCGGGAAAGCCATCTTGAAGATCCATCATGTTCATGGCGAAATCGAGATTGACGTCCGTTGCCCAGGCATCGCCGCGAAAAGGTAGACAGAGTGCCATGTACCAGCCCCTCTCAGCTGATGAGGTGTGCTGGTAGTACGCTTGGTAAACCTTGCCAGGTATCGCGTCGATCACGCCTGGAAATGAGGTCGAAGCAGGGGCCGAATGTGGTTGTTGGCCTGTATACTGCTCTTGAGTCTGGCTGATGGTCTTGGTCGTGTACTGGGCCTGGTCGGGTGCCGACGGAGCCGCAGCGCCTATACCAGATGGTTCGGGGCTTGATAGAGACGAGGCGACGGCATCGGCAGCGGCAGCAGCAGCGCTCAGTATGGAGCTCTCGTGTTGAGGCGCCGATGGCTTCTGCGCTTTCGTGGATCTCAGGTGTTGAGACGGAGGCTTCTCGCCAGGCTTTTCCGAAATGCAGGCCATACAGGCCTCTTGCCACTTGGCCCAGTACTCGTCATCGAGTCGTGTTATCTGGTTATGATGAAGAGCAATCTGCGAGCGCAATTCGGCTTGTTTCTCGGCTACCTTCTGGGCCTCAGCTGACTCCTGCCTAGCGAACTTGCTGCGCCACTGTTCAAAGTTGTCCACGCCCCCCTCTACGACAAAAGTCTCGAGGGCCTTGGACTGATTTGTCCAGTAGGCGGATTGAGCACGGTTGATCGCATCATAGATATTGCTGATGTCGTCTCTGAGCAGCTCGCGCTGGCGATCGATCTCCTTAAGCTCGATGTGGGTGCTCTGAAGCATGGCAAATAGAGTCGGCTTATCGTCTGTGGCGTCTTCTGCTGCGTCCATGCTGGTACTAGCTGGCGACGCCATTATAAACGTATCCATAACGACTATCTCTCTCTCTTACCTCTGGTCTGTGTGCGATAAGATGGTGGTAGAAAGTCGAAAGGAGGCGGAAATATAGCCCACCCAGAGATAGGAAAATAGAAGCTGTAAATAAATGATGTATTAGCGTTTAGGCAGAAGAAAGGCTTAGCTTTGTTGCCCCGAGCGATGACAATGTGCCTACCGTGATTGTTTGATGAGAGTGAGTTGTGCACGGAGAGGAAGGTGAGGCAGAGAGACAGTTTGCGTATATGTCGGATAGAGAGGAATCTCTAGCTATTCCTCCCTGTCGATGTGAATCGATATGGCGAGCTGCAGATGCCCTCCCCCTTTTGTCCGAGGCACCTTACAAGGCCCATTCACAGGCAGAACAGCTTTGTGTGATCGAAGAATGACGCTCAGATGAGACAGGTCAGCAACTGTGCTATCTGCCAGGCCTGGTGAGCTGTTCTAGGGCGTGCGATCTCGTGCTTCCAAGGTCTTATCATCACAATGTAGACCGGATCATGAGGAACAGAGGAACAGCATCCATCTCAAGGAAGAAAAGTTGATGACTGGTGTGTTTGTGCGTGCGTGTGTGTGGGTTTGTGGATGGGTGAAGTTGATGATAAATCTGTTCCTTCCTCTGCTATCTTTATCGAAGCCGGGAGTCAGTCAGGTGACGATGGTTAGACGGGCAGGTGAAGAAGGCCCAGCCGTCAAAGATTGATTAGGATCAAGGTTGGGGGCAGAAGCGTAATTACTGCTCACTCACTGTTGGCATGTATTACTTATCATTTAGCTGTGTGTGTGTGTGTGTGTGTGTGTGTGTGTGTGTGTGTGTGTGTGTGTGTGTGTGTGTAAAGTTGTCTGGGCCCCAAGAAAAGCTCCTTCTATGAAATGCCACACACTTCCAAAGAGGTCTCGGCTGGACCAATGAACAGATTTCTACCCGCCACCGTGTCGAGGCCGGGCAGTGCAACGGGCAGCGGAAGCTAAGCAGACTGGAACACTCGGAGTAAAAGTATGACCAGCAAATTTTATTTCTATAGTGAGACTTATGAAGGTGGATCCTGAATGTGGAATCCGTTCCAGTCAAACGCATTACGATCCCCAGCTAATTAACTGTAAATCCCTGGATCACAAAATGCCATCATGAGGCCAAGAAGGTCCGTCGTAATCATTGACTACTTCTGTTTGGTCTGCGTAGGCATGCATAGCTGCTGCTTCTTTCTGAATCTTTTCCCCCCCCTCTGTTTTGTTTTTTCCTGGATGGGTCTCCTTTGTGACGTCCTACATATATGTGAACACTTGATCGTATTTGATAATATTTTGACTTTGTAATCTCGCGTTAAAGCACCCGTCCTTATACCCCCCCCTTGTTTTTTTTCTTCTTTTCTCCCTCTCAACCCCTTGTGACTCAACTTTGCTTTTTAATGATTTGCCCTGCATTCCATACCATCTCGGACGGCGGAAAAGCCGCCACCAAGGAAACAGAGCAACTAATCCATCGTAGGGTACTCGGTCTTGGTGAATGCAAGGCACATGACCCTAACCCCCTTGCAGATGGCAAAAGTATCACTGCATGAGGGGGGTGGGAAAAAATCTCAGTCCTCCCATCTTGAAGAAGAAAAAAAAAAAAAAAAAACCACAGGATCCCGATCAGCTCTACAGAACCACATCGCTCTAGCCTGAAAAGGTAGCATCCCTCCGCAGACTGTTTCATTTCTCTACAAAAAGCAAAATGTCATCATCAACAAAGTCAAACCCACGTGTCGGTGTGGCTGCTGTGGTTCGAGGCCCGGATGGACGCGTCATTTTTGGACGGCGCCTCGGCAGTCACGGAGCAGGTTCGTTCTCGTCCTATCGGACTGCTTCAGATGGTTGCGAATGATGCTAATTGAGCACTGGACGCTTCAAGGACAATGGGCTTTTCCTGGAGGCCACCTCGAGCATGGTGAAAGCATCCTCGAGTGTGCTGAGCGGGAGACCTTGGAGGAAACAGGAGTCAAGGTAAAAGGAGTCAAGATCGCAAATGTCACCAATGATGTCTTCACAGAGCTGGGCACCCACTATGTCACCCTGTTCGTCCTCTGTGAGATGCTCGATCCACAGCAACAGCCAAAGGTAAGGTAGAAATGTATCAACTGCCTGCATGATTAGCATATATCCCTATGGCTGATCACGGTTCTTTTCCCAACAGCTCATGGAGCCGGCCAAGTGCGAGGAGTGGATTTGGATGAGCCTTGATGATCTTCGCCAATTCAGAGCAGAAGAACTATTCTTGCCGATCCAAAACCTTCTGAAACAGTCACCAGATGTTGATCACCTGTTTCAGGGGTTTCTGTGATCATCATGAGACTGCTGTCAAGCCCTGGTCTCGGCGTTTCGCATCGGGGAAGTTATTGGAGAGCCTCTATTCGGAAGCTGGCCTATAGGAAAACAAGAGGCAGACTCAGAAGGAAGAAAAAGAGGCCGTTCAGGCCAGGCTGCTCAAGCCATAGAGATAGTAAAGGTGCCTGGCAGGCACACATGGGCGGGTGAACACTCTATTGGCTCTGGCACATGGCTGGTCTTTCCTGGTCATGCAGATATGAGACAATGAATAGACATGTTTATAGAAGGCAGTTGAATACTATGCAATCACTAACTCCATCATTTCGACCTTTTTCGTGACTCCTCCTTTTTTTAAAAAAAAAATCAAATAAATTATTCCTTTGGAGGCTCAGTGACTGCCTGTGAAGAGTCTTTCGATGAAAAGTCCGACATGACTGACACCCCTTCAAATCCATTACCTCCTATCTGAAAAATCCCCATTTTGGGCACAGGAATTCGCACAGGCCTGTGCTAAGCTAGATGGAACTTTCTAGAGTCCCATCCCTTGCTTCTGATGAGTGGGCTGTCATGTCTCAGGGTTCGGTATGCTTGCTGATGGGTCAGGGTCCAATCAGGTATTGTGGAGAGAAACTGGAAATTGACATCAACGTCCCATATTGCACCATGCGTGCATGCCATGTCATGGGATTGGGAACAGTCACTCCTTTTGGTTGTCACATGAATATTGGTCACTTTGCTTAGAACATAAAATTAATTGCATTAATTCATTCTCTGGGCCTATCCATTATAATAGCTAATTACCTAAGCCTTCCATCTATAGGTGGGGTCTACAGGTCGTACGTAGAAATATTTCCACTTGGTCTTTGTCTTCATAAAGTCCAATAATATGAACAGGGTCATCTTGGAGCCATTGCCATCAAGGGGCTTGATTGCCTCCGATCAATGCAGCTCTCGGAAACTGCCATTCATGTCCTCACCCAAGTTCCAATCATGGCAACTAAAACCACCATCTTTTGATGTAATTACCAGAGATGACTGCAAGAGTCCCATTGGCTTGTACGCATTCTTCGAGATTATGTAGAGTATTTTCTAAGCCCAGGCCAGTAAGGAAGAGCACAGAAGAGAGGCCCCCAACCACCAGCCACGCTGGAGCAGGACAGCCGAGGCGTCAGACTGTGTAGATGCCGTGGAAGTGGACGACGAAGCACTGGAGGAGCCGGTGCCGGTGTGAGAGGACGAGGAGCCGCTGGTCTCGGAGGCTGCTGATGCGCCAGCCTCCGTACCCGTAGCTACGGTCGCCGACGCTGCGGATACATCTGTGCTCGTGGCTGTCGCTGTTCCCGTGCCCTCATCGCCCGTGCTCGGCGCAGCTCTTGTTGCAGATGGATCGCTCTGCGATGACGAGCCGTCGTCCTGCGACGCTACGCTCGGCTGGCTGGTTTGTGCGGCAGCAGTTGCCGAGGTGGCAGCCGGAGTAGAGCCCTCTGATGTCGCTGATGCTTCTGCGGTTGTTGATACCTCCTGGGTAGCAGGTGTCGTCGTGGGCATGACAGTCGCAAAGGTAGATGTGGACTGGACCTCGGCGCAGTTCCGGTCGTAGAATAAATAGGGCGAGTCGGATTGCTGCCGGAAATTGGTATCACTGCATACCCGGTTTCATTAGCCATTATGCAAGGTGAAATCTTCCTTTCGGCGGATCCCGATGGAAACCTACAGTGGTGTTGAGTATAGCAGACATTCCGAGTTTCCAAAGGCGAAGCTCTGGCAATTGGAGTCCGACAGGCACTTGGCAGAGCACAAGTCGAACGTCGACAGGCTCCCATCGCCACTGTAGAAGTACGCGTTTGTGCCTCTGTCGTAACCATGAGCGATGCCGCATGAGATGTCTGAAAGTGCCGGCGCAGCCAAGCCGAGGAGGACGGTGGTGTAGAGCTTCATGATCATATGAGTGGACAAGGAGATTTGTAACGACCGTGGGATCAACTCATGAGGTCAGGAATAAGGGAGAGGAAAGCCAGGAAGCTGGTGGAGAGGAGGGAAACAAGAGGTTTTACTCCTCGGTCGCGTGAGAAGTCAAGGCCGATAAAATGAGTCCAACAGAGAACCGCCCATGATCCGTATTCATTAAAAGGTAATTAAGCTTAAAGTAGTCATAGGAGACTATCCGTGTGGAGAGACCGGGCTTTGCTAACCCAAGGCTCCACGGGTGGTGAGTACAGGTTACATTGTGTTTTTTCTTTTCTTTTTTTTTTTTTTTTTTTTCTTCTTCCTTTCGACGCCGCCAAAGGGAAGGTGACGAGCCTGCAGCCCCATCACATGGTGATTAACAGATGTATTAATCCATGGTCTAATACGAAAACGTTGGCACCGAGGAAAACCAATCGTAAGCCCCCAAATCTGATGGCAATTTCCGCAACCTCGTCCTGAACGTTGTGATAAGCCTTGGCTGTCAAGGTTGTCAGTTCTGCGTTGGGCCTAGTGGCACGGTTGGTAGTATGATCGTTGAGGGGCAGGTTGCATCGATGTGAGACACGAGCGTTTTTTTTCTCCTTTTTCCTTTCCTTTCTTCTTTCCCTTGTCCCCTTCCCTATTTTGAGGCTTGAAAAGTATCTCACCGAGAGTTCGGTGACTTTTGTGCACAGACAATGACTACCACGGGTGAGGATGGTAGCCCAAAGGACAACGCACTTTGTAACGACAAATGGTCCCGTCCATCCTTTCGGAATGCTTTTCGAGAGCGCGATAAGCATAGTGAAAACCCGGGGCACACTGCACATGCACCCTATGATCCACTTTTCCTGAGCATTCACCCCGTTAGGCGCCCGCCGGTGTGTGTCTGGTTGATTAAAAACAAGGGAAGTCCTTCCAAATTCTCAAGCCACGCAGCAAGGTGGCGCTCCCTCTGTAGACACGGGAATCGCCCGATGCCGCAACCTGCATAGTGGTCACCAGAAGACTGAACAAATACGGAACGATTCTCTGGTAGTCGAAGGCGAAAGCACCAGGTCTCGAGCTATCTTTTTGATCACCTGGATAGTGGACTGGTAGAAACGGCATGTTTATCCCTGCTAGCCTGGCCGTGTTGGGCGGGTCTGTCGGCCTACTCGCGTGGTCAGCGGGGAGGAAAGAGGGAAGTTCAAGTATTGGCGTGAAAGGAGTCACCTGCGAGAATTTGTGAGGGACGCTCGTGATCCTGTCCTCTGGCTCATGAGTACCTGCTCACCGATTGTCTACAAGTCTGTGATCGAAGGCATCCGACACCGCTCCAAACCAAGGACCCGCCACCGGGAGTCTGCAGCGGTCTTGTGCACCGGCGCATAATTGATTGGTGGCAATTAATGATTATTATCGTGGATTATCGACCGTTATCAGCATGAGCAAAGCCCGGTGCGGCACTATAGAATGCAGGTGTTCGAGTCAATATATTGATTAATATATTGAAGCCGCAAGCCACGGCGATTATCATTGGTTTATCGGGTCCCTCCGCAGTGTTGTGAAGGACACAGCAACAACGAGACCAAGTGAGGGGTTTGAAGGCTCGTAAAAGAAACAAGAGGCTGGATATTCTGCCAATGTATCTATGTCTTCTCAGAGGGGCTGGCTGGCTATTGGTATTCGAGGACGGAGAGATGCCCAGCGCAGGCTGAAACTGTACTGTCGTAAGTACTTAATGGAATGGCCCTGGCGCGGAAGTCGCGGTTCTACAAGCAATTGCCACACTCGAGGAGCATTGCTACTGCCTCGAAGAATGATGACGACTGGCAGTCTATGAAGACGAAAGCCACAGGGGAAGGGGCCCTAGACCTTCACATTGTCGAGATAATTAGCCTGGGGCAGGTGCGACTCACCTCGCTTTAGGCAATCAAGGATCACCTTGTGTTTACTGTCTATGGGCACAGCACATCTTGAGGTTCTCAACAAAGCTCACCCCGTGGACTAAAATACCACTTTATCAACCTCAACCACCTCAACATACTTATTGCCTACGACCTCGTAGCCTCAGAGACCAGTCGCAATGTACAATTTGAAAGCATTTATTATCCTCCCGGCCCTCGTCTTGGTCGCTCTGCCGTCACAGGTTCTTGCCGCGCTCTCCGATGTCATTCCCAACAAGTACATTGTGACGCTCAGACAGGGCATTCCCGTGAGACAGGTCAACGACCATCATGCATGGGCCACTGATGTCCACGCCAGCAGCCTTGCAACCGACATCCTCGCCGGCATCGAGAGGCGGTACAACATCTCTGGCTTCCAAGGCTACGCTGGATCCTTCGACGATGCAACGATTCAAAAGATCAGAGATAGCCCTGATGTAAATCACGAGGAAGTTTTCTCCAGTTGAGACCTGACCTGACCGAGATGCAGGTAGCCGCCGTCGAGCCCGATCAGTTCGTCCACCTTTTCGAGATGAAGAAACAGCGCAAGGCACCCTCATAGGGCTTGGGAGCCCTGTCGCACCGTACCGGGTCTGGATCCAGAGATTACGTGTTCGACAGCAGTGCTGGTCGTGGAACCTTTGCCTACATTATCGACTCTGGAATTAAAGAAGATCATGAGGACTTTAGCGGTCGTGCCAGTACTCCGTGGTCTGTTGACAATAACCACACCGATAACCTGGGCCATGGAACCCATGTCGCCGGCATCATCGGCGGCAAGAAGTATGGCGTGGCCAAAGGGTCAGAGCTCATTTCCGTGAAGGTGTTGTCTGGAAACTCTGCACTCATGTCCGGGGTCCTGGCTGGGTACACCTGGGCTGTTCGGGATATCGGGTCGAAGAAACGGGAATCTCGGTCCGTCATCAATATGAGCCTTGGTAAGCAGCCTAAGGTGCAGCTCACAGCTTGACACAAACCTCAAGGACTGACCAAGTACAGGTGGTAACTACTCTGCCGCGCAGAACAATGCCATACAGGGTGCCTTTGAATCCGGGATCTTGACTGTGGTCGCAGCCGGCAATTCAAGGTCAGACGCCATTCAAGTAAGCACTTAGTGATCATCTTTCAGGGAGATTTCGTCGGACAGCCTCATGCTAAGATGTCGTTCATTGCAGTACTCTCCCTCTTCTGCACCCAATGCAATTACGGTGGGGGCGACCAACATCACAAATGAGTTCGCCAGCTATTCCAACTTTGGCGAGGTCGTCGACATTCTCGCCCCTGGTACCGATATCAAGTCGGCATCGCCAAGCTCCTCTCACGCGTATGCTATCAAGTCTGGCACGTCAATGGCCACTCCACATGTTGCCGGGCTGTTGTTGTACTTGATGGGCCAAGCAGATTATACCAGCCCGGGTGCTGTCGTCTCACACCTTAGGGATCTAGCTATCCAGGGTGTGCTCTCAGGCGTTCCTAACGGAACTGCGAACCTGATGGCATACAACGGGGCTGCCTGATCATTGGCGGACGGTGATGCAATATCAAAGAAGAACGACACGTCAGAAATTGCACAGATGGTGGGCATTGGGCGATGTTTGTTTCGTAACTTCCCCTTCTATGAGAGTGTTGCTCGTATTCCTCGTGACAGCATACAACCATTGTACAGCCACATGCATAGGAGGTATTAGCTATTAATCAAAGTCAAATTGAAGGAGAGTTTTATCCAGCCTAAGATTAGCATTAGCTAGTACTTCACTTGAGACGGCGACATGTCAACATGGCGTGGAACATTTTGCGTTGGCATTGATTAGGATTAAAAATCTTCTACATGTAATGCACCTCCCCCGATACGTTGTGCTCGTGATGTGCTGGTCTGTGCTAACGCATGATCACCTGGGCAGTCTCAAATACACCAGCCATCACCAGTTCTCAGATGCTCATCTTGACAGATTGTTCAGGTGGCCGGCAGCACCTCCTGTTTCAGCTGCTCGAGCGGCCACTTCAGGACGCCCCGCCACCTTGGGGAGATGAGCTTATCTACATCGGTAGCTATGCTGGTGGCCCAGCCCTCGAGGAACCAGGTCCTCTCCTCAGCCTTGTGCATGATACAGCAGTAGTAGACTATGACCAGGGCGGCCACCTCGTTTCGCTGCCTGAGCAGGGCGATGTAGTCGTCTGCGATGGTGATGGGCCAGTAGGTGGTGACCCGCAGCTCGGCGTCCCTGGTGGTCATGACGGCCTTTTCGATGGCGTCGATGAGCTTGGTGATCTCGAGGTTGACGAGGATGCGGGCGACGCGGCCCAGGCTGTCCTCCTTGCTGATGTAGCCCTCGAGGGCGCGCAGCTCCTGGACCGCCTGCTCCATAAAGGGGTTCACCCTCTTGTGCGCCTTGAAGCGGAAGAGGTCGCGGAAGTAGCCGGCCTGGATGGTGTGCTCGGAGGACTGTAGGACCATGGCCACGCCCCTGTCGAGGATGAAGACGTCGATCAAGTCCTCGAGGGCGGGACTGCGCTGGCCGCCGCCGCCGCCGCTGCCGCCGGGGGAGGGCGAGCCGGTGGGCCTGGTGTGGGCCAAGGAGGCGAAGGCGCCAACAAGCAGGAGAGACGACGCCATGAAGAGGGCGTGGCAGTTGTCCGAGGTGATGTCGGCCAGGACGCCCCGCATGCCCTCGATGGACCTGTTCTGGTGCTGGGAGGCGTGCAGGTGGAACTCGCTGCGGCGCTCGGGCTGCAGGTAGGCCGTGTGGAAGGCGGCGACGGCGAGAATCTGATGCATGACGCAGGGGTACTGGAAGGAGAGCTTGGGGGCCTGCGTCTGCCAGACGTGGAGCTCGTCCTGGGCCCTGGGGAGGGTGTGCGCCGTGACCATGGTGTAGTGGTGCATCAGCTCGAGGTCCTGGATCCATGCCGCCTCCCTCTCGCCGCCGAGGGGGGAGCATGAACTTGTCGAAGTAAGGGAAGGCGTTCTCGGCTGCCGTGGGCGTCTGTGCCGCCGCTTGGCTGTGTCCGCTGTCCTGGTCGACATAGCTTGAAGGCCCCGAGGTCGGCACCTCGATCGGGGTTCCTTCCAGGAAAGAGAACGGAGGCGAGTGGTGGTTGAAGTCTGTGAGTGAGTGCCTCTGAACTCATACAAGTCATGTCAGATATGTTTCCCTCGAGTTGTTATTTGACGTGAGGGAGTGAGTGAATGAATGAATGAACGAATGTGCATTTTCCGCCCCCTTCTCTCTTACCGCGTCCGTGGAGGTGAAACTGGCTGCAGAGCTCTCAGGGCTGAGGGTCGAGTGGGCGCTGACAGTACTACTCCTTGACTTTGCAGGCTGTTCCCGCCTCGACGAGCCCCCCATTGGGGGAGGGTTGTCGAGCAGGCTACATCTCACATCGTGTCTTATGCATGCCGAGCAGGGCCTCTTCTCGTCGCACTGCCAAATAAGGTGGTGAGGGTTAGTAAGAAGGCCAAGAAGAAGAAGAAAGCAGACGTGACATCATCAGTTGTGAAAGCTTGGATGGCTGGAAGCACCAAGTAGCATCAAGAACTGTGAGTTGTCGGGCTGTCTGTGTTTTCATACTCATGCAGCAACAAAGCAAGAAGGCGGGAGGAGCGGGGGGGAAAAGGGTTCAACAAGCGATGAGAAGGATGACCACAACATACCTTCACCCGCCTCTGCCGGCAGCGCACGCACCCATTGCGCGACTTGGTATACCCGAGTCGCGGCATTGAGGGCCACCTTTTCTATAGTCTGTCTCTGTCTGTCTCTCCCTCTCTCTCTCTTTCTCTTTCGTTCTCTGTTGTCTCGAACGTGTTCCTCTTGCCGAGAGCGAGAGCGAGGGGGTGATGCTCCACGCTCGGCACCAGGGTTCTGGAGGAGGGTGGCCTAGCTATAGGGCTGGGCTGGCGGGCCCAATGATGAAAGACAAGGGCAAACTCGATCGAGAGAGTCTGGAAAAGTTCCGGGTCGGGAAGAGTTGCAGGCTGGATGGAGATGCTCAAGGGTGAGAAGAGAAGAAAAAAAAAAAGGAGAAAAAAGGGAAGATGATGATCTATCGAACCTGGTCTGCCTAACAAGAAAATGGGGGCGGGGGCACCTCAATGTCCCGCACACACTGCGCGAGAAAATGGAAGTGAGAGAGGGACAGAGACCCTCACGGCCCAGCTACTTTGGCCCTGGACACGTTTCGAAAGACTTAGGAGGAGCCACTGCCGCTCGGGGGGGAAACAGTCGAATCGACCAAGGTGTCAGGCGAGGGTTCAATGCGCGCAAGGCATTCCAGAACAAGGCAAGGCAGACAGAGGCACGAGACGACAAGCAACACAAAAAAACACCGAGTGAGTGCTTGCTCCTGCTGCCCGCTGACGACGCCGCTGCTGCTGCTGCGGAGGCTGCGGATGCCTTTGCGCGAGGCACCATTTGCTGAAATTGGGTTTGAGCCCCAGGGATCAGCCCGCAGGCCCGAAGCACCCAGAGCTGACGACCCTGCAGCCGTCAGTGTCTTACTATTCTGGCCCGGCGGAGATAAAGTTTCAATCTCGCTAGTCCCTTTCCCCCTGCAACACGACTCAAGTGGCCACTAGCAGCAGCCACCTCCACTGAATGCAGACAGTCTGAGGAAGCCAGCCCTCGAGAGAAAACGGAGCAGCTGGCGGCATGCTGTCATTTCATCTCCGCCACGTAATGATTGATAGTAATCACTGGACAGCCCGGGCGAGCTGCTGCCGCTTCTGCCGCTGCCACTGCCGCTGCTGCTGCCACATGGACACGCTGGATCTTTACATGGTCCTTAGGGTTGACTAAGGTTTACTACCACGGTATGAATGCCTCGTTCATAATGCAACCCTTCCCACTGGTCCAGAACAAGGTTTTTGTCTTGTATACGCGTATAGGTCTCTTGGCTCTCAGCGCTTACCCAGGCGTGTGCCAGGCCGCTGTTGGTTTCTTTGTTAAGCTTTTGACCCTAACACCACGAGAGATGGACTAACAGCTTGGCACGTTCCAGTGAGAGAGTCTGATAAAGATCTAAGCCTTGCGACCACGGCCCTTCCGTCTCTGGAACCGTTTCGGGGTTAGGCAGTGTGTCACTTTTTTTTTGGGGGGGGGGAGGGGGAAGGGGAGGGCATATACTGTCCTAGCTTTTCTATACAGGTTGAAATATCAAAGTTCAGCTGCTTCGGCATGTGAGAATTATGTGATATCTGTAGAACCAGATGGTCGAGAACAAGGGCTCCTCATTTATGTATAGGAGCAGGATCTAAATGCTTTTCTCTCCGGGCCTCCTGTCACGTTTTCGCGAGTGTTGCAAACCGAGACGATGATTTCTCGTGAGCAAAAGACATCTCGCACAGTAAGCAGATATAGAGATTACGGTTGGAAAACACTTTGTTCATGTTGTTACTTTTTGTTACAGTATACCACAATCTGAGGAGCATCGCCTTCTCGTTTTTTTTTTCCCCCTCTCGTCCTCAAGCCGTTGAGGTCTGCCCGTATACTCAGGCCTCCCTCCGATTATTACCTCCACCACATCAAAAGTCTGCCCAAGATGTATTGTGTGTCCCTGAAATGATCACGAAGCCCTCGTTTGCTACCGGCCCTCTCGGTCACCATGCATATGCTCTGCTCAATTGTCGTCACCGGCCGCCAGCCTCGCAGCCTTCCACTCTCTGTCCAGGATCGAGTAGTGGATCATGTCCCAGTACCTCTCGCGGCAGAAGACCACCTCGCGACTCCTGCCCTCGTACACGAACCCGAGCTTCTTATACGCCTTCCTAGCCCGGTCGTTGAACTCGACAACGTCGAGGCTGACGCTGTGCAGGTTGCCGAAGCCAAAGGCCCAGTTCAGCGCCCACTCGATGGCCTCGGGCCCGAACCCGTTACTCTGGTGCGCCGCGGCCAGGGCGAGACCCAGTGTGGCGTTGCGGTTGTGGGTCGTCGGGTGAGCGGGGTTCTGTCCGCCATAGCCAAGGCATATAAACCCGATGGGCTCGGACTTGGCAATTGACGACGGCGGCGACGACGACGACGACGGCGACGACGAAGAATGCCCTCGTTCTTCCTTTTGTTGTGCGTCCGTCGCTGGCAGGCAGATCATGACGGCCAGCAAGCTCGCCTCGAGGCCGCTGGCGATGGCCCTGGTGGAGCTCCTGGTGGGCGGCCGGAGCACACCGCCCCCGCTCATGGCGACGTTGACGGGGTCGGCGTTGATGGCATGGATGACGGACATGTCGTGCTCGTCGTCGGCCGAGATGGAGCGGTAGACGAGGCGAGGCGAGCGCCAGGCGTGGGCGAGGTCCAGCCTCAGGCCTGCCACGTCGCGGGCAGCGTCTTCGACGGCTTGAGGTGACTGCGTGACCATGGTTTGGGTGGTGGTTTTTTTTTTCCTCTTTCTTTTCGTTCCAAAGGTATGATGAAGGGGTTGGGACACAGCGCCTGTAGGATGGCACGGATGGATGGATTTTCCCTGTACGACGACGTAGGTTGACCGCACCGTTTCAAACAGTTACGACATGTATGTGATTGCTTATAGCACGATGTCAGGAGTCAGTCTGGTTTACGCTGCATAGGGGCTGAAATTGTCGTCTCTTGCTTCAGTGCGTGTCATGCCAGATCGATGTAGATGCCGACAGGAAACTCCACTTCTTCCCATGGAAAACACACAGCTAAGTAACGTGGATCGTGTGTGGGCATGGAGCTAAGCTGAGCACCCACCACCTCCGACAGTACAACAAACGATGAGACAGCTCGCCAGAGCGGGTGGGGTAAGCGTCTGCTGCAAGCCACAGTCACAGCATCACGCGTACCCTGGCCAGGTATGCATTGGACAGATCACAGTAGACAGTGCCCGTTTAGGCTCGACATGTGCTACACCCTCCCGGACCAACCACTCCTGCCCATCTCCCTGTTCTATCAATTCGGCCCAACAGGGGGGAAGCTCTGCGAGCTAGACACGTAAGCATAGGATTGGGCCTGTGCATAAGCTTCGTAGGGGATCGACGAAACCTGGTAGCTGCAGAAGTCAGTTTGGAGTAACATGCTCAGATGTATCAGTCACAGCGTTTTTGAGCCCACCGAGAGATGAGGGTATAATAAATGCTTTATGCGGCGGGACACTGTCTAGGGTCTACTCTAGATTGCATATTGTAATAAAAGATGTAATTATATCATCAATTTGAAAAAAAAAAAATGATATACTAGTTTCAATAATAAATTATCAATATCAATGGGGTATAATATCTGATAGGTACGTAGAGTACACTTTTCTTGCTATGCTTCCAACTGACAAACTGGACTTTGCTGGCTGGTACCAGAACGGCTGCATAGAGTGGGTAGGGTATGGGACTGCTTTCTCGCTATGAGGCTAGAACCTCGTCATCAGATAATTATTTATCGTGCCTTTCTCTTCCTCTGCCGACATCAGGACCCTGATGGATTCCGAGGGTCATACACCAACATTGGCCACTGTCCCAGCGGCACATCAGCCAGCTCGCCGCCCCCAGCACCCTCATCGGCCCCTGGTGCTCCACGCTGGCCAGCGCTGCCACCACCAAGCGACAGCAGGGCACTGGCGCTGTATCGATCCTGAGTAGACGGAACGCCCATTGTGTGCGTCCATTCGCTCCACGAGTTGTCTCCACTGGGTACACCGCCCATCCAGTGGCCTCCAGCCATGTGTTGGTGAGGGTGGTGCTGGTGCTGCCCGTGGGACGAGGCTGCAGACTGAGTCTGGCCGCCATAAGACATCATGTGGTCGTGCTGCGTCTGTGATGAGCTGTTGGGCGCATTGTGGGCCATCTGTGCCGCTGCTGCTGCTGCTGCTGCCGCCGCGGCGGCGGCGGCGGAGGTGTCGTAGTGGTATGAGTGGTGGTGGTGAGGGTGAGAGGAGGACGGAGAGTCGGGTAGAGGCGTGTACGAGGTGTTTGCGCTCGTGTTCGGCGTACCTATCTCCGGATAGCCCATCTGCGAATAGTTTGTGTTGATCTGGGCGAGGGGCGAGCTATTGTAATACGAAGCCGGGTTGGCAGCAGCAGCAGCAGCAGCAGCAACCTGAATGCTGCCCAGACGCGGTGGCATGGCGGCCATCTGGTCTGGGACGTTGCCGCTGCTGCCCGACATGGGGCCCGGTGTGGTGGAGGTCGATTTTGATAAAAGTTCCCGCCTGGTAGCGGCTGGGCTGCCGTAGTCGCCAGCATGGTCCGCAGATCTGGGCTCATGGTGGTGTTGTGCATGAGTTGACACACTGCTGCTGCTCTGTTGAGAGCCCATTTCTTGTTCGATGCTTGCTATTGTCCGATCGATGACTGATGTTATCTGGACCAGGACCTGGGCGTCAGAGGCGCCTGTTACAGAAGAAGAATAATGATAATTCAGTGAGCAGTGGCACCAGGAGAATTGTGTATTCATGACTGTAAAGAACGAAGAAGAGAAAAAAAAAAAAGAGACAAAAGAAAGCATACCAATATATTTCAAGATGGCCCTCACGACAGAGAGGCCCATGTCCATGTGCTCTTTTAGATCATCCAGCTCTGCATACGTCGTCTCGGTGCGCCTGTTCCACAACGAGGCCAGCAAGGTGAAGATGGCAGCCACATAGACCGTCATCTGGTACCAGGTCGTGTCCAGCGCCTTGAGCTTGGCCAGGTCGCTCGCCGTCCTCAACAGCTTTCTCGACACATCCTCACAGACCTCGTAGTTCTCGGCAATAATCGCAGGGTCGCTCGTGGCGCAGTGAGAAGGGTGTCGCAGGCAGAGCATGAACTCGTAGCACGTCGACTCTATGTACTTGGCCGGGAAGGAGAGTTCTCCTGCTGCGGTGCGCCTGCTGTCCGGCTTCAGCAGGCCCGGTAGGTCCCTCTGGTAGGCCCAAAAGTCCTGCTCGAGGCGCCGGAGGTGTTCGACGTATCTTTCTGGGCTTTGTCTGACAGAGTACACGCTGTTCCACATGTCCATGAAGAGAAACGACAGCTTGAAGCCCGTGAGGGCCAGGATCCAGTCGCCCTGTCCGATCTTCGTCGGGTCGGTGATGCCTTGATCCGTCAGGTACTCGTCAGGGATGGCAATGGGGTAGCCCACGTCAATATCCTCGGCCCGGATCGGCATGGGCTTACCCAGCCGTCCGAACAGCGAGACGGCTATTGCGAAGAGCGACCAGAAGACACGTTTCCGCATCTCGTTTTCATACGTGGTCGGCTGGTCCTCCCCAAGGAACACCCGATGCATGTTGGACTCGATTACCCTGTTCCAAGCCAGCGAGGCTATGACATAGGCCGGCCCCGGCTTCGGAAAACTGCGGCAGTGGGTAGCCATGAGGACCATGGCTTGTACCGAGGTCAACGACGTCTCGTTTGCGAGGTTCCACGTCTTGTCGACGCTCCAGTGGTAGTGCATGTTGGAGAGGTTGTTCAGCTCTGCTCTTTTTTCCGGGTCTTCGCCGTTGCGGCAGGCGAACTGCCAGTACATTATTGCGAGGACCATGTGGACAATCACAAGCTCTGCTTTTGTAGGAGCGAAGTGTGGTTCGTCGTATAATCGAGATAGCTAAAACACATGGGCCAAAGAATTGGAAACAACGTTAGACTGAGATCTCGACCAGAACTGATGATGATGAATGTTGATGACAATAATGGATAGCATGCATGCCTTACCAGTGTCATATACGTAGGCTTGTGGAGGATCGGTATAAACGGTGTTGTCGTTATAAAGAAGACCTCGGAAAATCGAAAGGCATCCTGCCGGGGGGGGCAATGGTGCATCTCTAGATGGATTGACTCTGGCAATGGAATTGTAAAAGGACTGGAGGGATTTGTTGTATAAAGGGGCTGCTTTTGATATGCCCGCAGGAGGCCCGTCCATGTCGGGGGCATCGAATGACGTGAGGTCTATCCTGGTGCCGAGAATGGACAGCTGCGTGCCGTCGATGCTACTTAGGGGTGCGTTATCCTTTGCAAACCCTAGATGACCACCAACGGCCATTGGTGTGCCTGTGCTTGTGCCGTGTATTGGTAAGGACAATAAGTGATGGCTCGAGCCCGGGCTATCGTTGGTAGGCCGGGAGCTGTCCTTGACGTCTCTGTCCCACGACGAGCCAGACTGTGTCTGCCGAAAACTCCTGGAAGAAGCTGGCTCGGCCTCCAAGTCAAGAGGCGTCTCGGATGGTTCGTAGGAGAGAGTCGAGGAGGGCTGCCATGGCGGGACCTGAACGCCCTTGTCCTCTAGCAGCTTCTCGAGGTCTCGTATATGGTTGAGCATGGCCGTCTTCTCTCGTTCCAGCTGCTGCAGGTAGCCACGGCGCTCTGTCCTGCCCGTGACCCTGTCGGTGACATAGCATTCCAGGTTCAGCTGGGTACAATTCGTGCATCCGTTCGGGAGCGCATCGCACCGGATCTTGCGAACCTATATCGGGCGTTCCGGAGAGATTGTCAGACTCATGCTAATATTATATAAATTTAATGAACACTGATGCTGTAGGGGCGGCGAGGAAATAAGGGAATCCTCTTCGGTGGCAGTTGGGCTTTTCTTGTCCCAACTCCCTTTCTACCTGCCCCAGGCCGCAACAAGCAAACCAAGAAAGTAGAAAACACAAAGATGTGACACGTCTAGTGCATATTACACTGATAAGACTCGAGAAAGATAATCAAATGTTTCCCGACGTCTAGAAACATATGCTGCGGATATGTTATGCAATTGACAAAGGGCAGAACACTGGGTGCATAACGTACCTTGCAGCGGTCACAAGCCTGGCCCGTCCGCGAGTAGGACGACAGCTTGTTCTTGACAACCGTCGAGAAATCTCCTCTTCCCTTTCCTACCCTGGCTGATTTCTGTTTGCCAATGCCAGATGGACTGTCCGACCGCGAAGTCCTCGTGCCATCATCGGTTGGCCGCTTGGGAGGCCGTCCAGCAGGCATCCCGGTGGTATTGGGTTTTGCTGGAGGTCCTGGAGAAGCCCAAAGCCCTGGTCGCACGTAATTTGGGATGGCGGTTCGACCCGACTCGACGGCCGCCCAGATCGAGAGGAGAGGGGGGGAGGGGCGTGGTATACGTGAGACGGATCTTGCCGGGCCAAGGAGGGCCGTCCGCAGGGTTTGAGGCAGTGTGTATGGGAACTCGGTGGCGCAGGTGTCAAACCTGGTGTAAGTGGAAATGGACTTGTCCCGTCGGTGTCCTTGTTTGCGGCTCTTCAGGCAGCCATCAGCTTGTATTCCCTGTGGGGGAGACCCAGGCAATGGCCTCTCTTATTATCTCTATCCTTCGTAGGATGAACCTGAAAGGGGGGAAGAACTTTTTTTTTTTTTTTTGGCCTCCCTCTCCCGAGCACTCCACCACAGCCAAGCCCTGTCGCTTGTGGGCGAGCACAACAAAAGTACAGCCCTGTTTTTCTTGTTCCTTTTCTTTTCCCTTTCCCTCTGGGAGCCCAAGTACTAAGTAGAAACGGAGAGAGGCCCGTGGCGCATCTGCAAGGGCGGAAATGTTGCTTGGCTCGGGCCGATCAGTTGGATCCGAACCCGGAGACGGAACGAGTATGGAGATAAATAGATCATGAACAAATAGATATAAATTCTGCACGTTGGTGGTCGACCCAAGAGGATAGCCTCTGCTACCAGTCTGCTGGGGTGTTGTCGTTGTCCCTGGTCCTGTCAGGCGTTGGGTAGCAAGCTTGTTGCACTGTGTGTCTGTGTGTGCACGCGTGTCTGTGTCTGTGTCTCTCGTGAAGAGTGAGTTTGGTGTGTGGGAAAAGACAGGAAGTCCACCTGAAGTGGCCCGGGCAACGGGTATCGTAATGGTGGAAGAAAAGTCCTAGAGAACACAAACAACGCTGCAACAAAATCCATGTAATTAGTAGATCTTGAGGGTGTTTGAGGGTCGGGGGATTTCGAGAAACGGCCCAGGTGCTATAACAGCCTGGGGAGAAGCATCCGCTTTGGGTGACTGTTGAACAGCGGTAGGGGTTTTCGCCTTCTTTCTTTTTCCTTTTTTTTTTTTTTTTTCTCTCTCTTTTTTCCCCCCCTCCTCTCTCTCCTTTCTTCTTGAGTTCTTCTGTCCTGGGTTTCCAACCCCTGAAACCCCACGCTCTCAAGATCGACCTGGCCCCTACGAGGATCACCGTTTGAGGGTGTAAGTTTACCTTGCCCTTTAAAGGAAAGAGGAAAAACAACAAGGTGTCCCGAGAAATCGGTTTGAATAATGCCCCCTGTTTCTAGATATCTGCAGGGTGGGTGGTATCTGCACTCCTTATGCAGGCCTAGCCCTCTCTGAGCGCAGAATTAGTCCCGGTGACCTATGAACTGCATGCCCAGAATGGAATGTTTTTTTCCCTGCAGCAAAAGGGCCGTGCCAAGAGAGAGAGGAGATCTTCCATTCATCGCACTCGCAAGCTTGAGCGTCCCGCGTGGCACAGAGAGCTTATTGCTACTTGGTACACTGTGCTGCGGCCCGCCGGCCCCCTCCCCCCCTCTTCTAGTACCACGGATGGATACTACCTCTTAGTACCCGCCCTTTGCTCTGGGGTCTCGCAAGGGACCTCCACGCTCGTCGTCTTTTTTGGATCGATCGATGTAGTAAAAAACATCGGACGGGCTCCATCTCGCATCGTTCCAGTCCACGGGAGGTTTGATAGCCCGTCGTGCCCGTACAGCAGCAGCACTTCCCCCACTGGTAGGACACAAGTGCCGTGAGCTAAAATGTCGAGGTTGCAGTCAACGTCGACTGGCGGCAAGACTATTATTCTGCAAGTGGAACTTTTCCTCCCACCCCCTCTACTCGATGTGGTCTGTAAGTATGTCTTGTGAGAACCACCCCAGCTGTGTCGGGCTCGACAAGGACGTCGACCTAGCTGATACTGGGGACCCTGGTGACAAGATGAGCTGAAAACACGGCGAGGGGCAAAGAGAGAGAGAGAGAGAGAGAGAGATAGGAGACTCAGGAGAGCATACAAACGGACAAGAGGGAGATGGAGAGACATGACGAATGCGTGGCGTCCCGCTGGGGTTTTCCTTAGTCAGGGAACTTTACAATAGTACATACTAGGGCGAAGTTGTGCCGTGTGGCGGCACTTCAGAAGGGGCCATCTTAGCAGCAGGGTCCCAATCTCCCTTGAGATGAACCGCACGTGGGATCTGGGGGAATTTAGACAGGCGGTCAGGGGCTCTATAGAGGGCCTGGCTGGGCAGCGCCCTAACAAAACTGGGCGTGGCGTGTCCAGTTCTAATATTTCAGTGGATACTATCGTCCGCCCCAAAAGCCGGCTCATTTCCGTTTCGAGGCTGACCTGAGGAGTACAGGGCTTGACTATTGCACATAGTAGGTTGCAATGGAGACTACGTGATCACTATCCAACGACCAAAGAAGCCATATACCATGTAGACGGCCTATATCCAGTCAGGATGGACGGGCGCTGTCAGTGTCTTGCGGGAAGGATGACGCTCGGCAGACAAGTGACAATTCCCGCATATTCAGATCTAAGGTATGCTACAAGGTTGAGATAGGCGGAAAGGCAAGCAGGGATCAGTGCTTACAGTGTTGACTGTCTGTCTGTACTACGTATAGAACGAAGAGCTCGCACTGCTGCAAGGGCAGGCACTCATGTCAACCATGCTATTAAAAGACGAGTTAAGACTGGATATGCCTTGACCGCTCTGGAGGAACAGGAAACACCTCGGGGCCCTGATATCCGCGCAGGTGATCAAGGTCATGCCATCATGGAGAGAGCTGGCAAAGAGACCCCATCAGCTGAGTCTGAAGAGCGTAGGATACCCAACAGCACAGTCAATACAATGTCAAATATCGACCTATACTGAACCTCCCGTCGCGCATCTGCACAGTGGTTGTCGATCTTAGCATGATAAACATATTGAAAACGGGTCTGGACGAGCGATTTTTAGCTTGACCTCCTGTTTGTGCTTATTGTGGCTGCTCCCTCCATTGTAGGGCACTGGTTTCAGCGCGCCTCCCAGCGTTCAGCTTCACATCTCTCAAGCTGAGAGGCCACATGGTGAGATGATTGACCGCACATGCAGAGTCCAGTCTTGCCCGTCAAAAAGATCTCTCGCTCCATGTGCGACCCTGGTCAAACATATATACACCGATTACTAGAGCTTAATTCCTCCAAGTACCACCACACAGCATCTGCACCATGTAGCTGCAGACCAACATGTATTTACATGACAGGCCGGCGGTGATTGACCGGGTGACATGGAATTGCAGCTGAATGAATAGTGTGAAGTCTATTCACTAGTGATGATATCGGAAGGTAGTAAGGCATGACCTGTCAGGCTCAGCTGATGACGAACCTCGTTGCTATTTCTTTAGGTCGAGATTCATTACGTACATGACTCTTGACCGCAGTCAGAAGAAATTACATGATACACTGTCAAGGCAGCTATTATGTCAATCTCTGCCTCAATGTCAAAATGAGCGACATCACGCTGCACACGACAGAGAGAGGGGGAAAAGAAGAAAAGACAAGTCGGCTGTGTAATATTAAAGATTTAGGAAGAACTCATGCAGAGAGAAGGGCAATCAATACCCGAGCTGCAACATCTTTCCAACTGAGGCCTAAATGTGTGTTGCATGATATGGCTGCCTCCTGAAGAATATGTTGTGAATCTCTTCCAATTGTGCCCTACGCAGCCGAGCTGGAGGCCTGTTACTGTACGGTATGTACATATTCCACATAGCAACACACTGACTAAGTACTTAGATGGGTTTAGTGATGCCTGCCCCTAGCAACAACACCCGGAAAAGACCGCTGGACAGGCTAATAGGGTGGGCCTCTGGGTCCCCGACAAGCGGGTCTGGTCGAGCGTTGCTCAGAGTCTCGACCCAGCCTCTGGACACTCTCATACTATATAGTACACGCGCACAGTGTCCGATAAGAAGAACCTCGTGGAGCGCTGGGATGGTAGGAATTCATGCTTGTGCGTCGCGCTTCCTTCTGCGGAGATCGTACGCATAATCGTCAAGCATCACTGCCGCTGCAACACGGGGGATGCGATCCTGACTGTGGGATGATGGCATTATGCAGACAGACAAAACCCAAGTCGCAGATGGGCACACGCGCGAGAGGAGGCTCTGAAAGCCCGTGCACAAGACAGCTACGCAGCCCACAGCCTCTTTTACTGTTCTAACCCCTCTCAAGCTATCACGCGGTGAGCTATATTGCGGGGCGATAAGGGCTCTATGGGGATCGTGCCGTGGTGAGGACCGGATTTTCCGAAGAGCGTATCAGGCCGTGTAGGACGGTGTTTGAAGAATTAGCCAAATCCCGACTGCTCTTCCATACCACTTTTTGACGTATTGTTCGACCTCTGTGCTCGCAGGTACGCAGTATGCTCATGACGCCAGGAGGTGGCACAGCCGAGCGGGAGGAAGAGGCAACGGCACACTTGTGGTGAAAGGAGCTAGATAGATGGCTCTCCGGGGCGCTCTAGCTACATCCATCCAGGAATCGTAACATGTGGATCAAGAGACTTTTGTCCCTGGGTAAAGCCTATCCAACTGAACTGCCTTGCAGTAATTACCAAGTGGAGAGCTGTCATCCCATACAATGGTAGGCCTGCCTGTCCCTATTGTCAGGATTAGGGAGCACTTTGCTCTAGTTGGAGAGTGGCTGTGATGGTCATGCGGTCATGACCAAGTCTCAGCAACGCCGAACCTGAGCAATATCAGGACGCGCATACATATACATACATCTACGATATCTGCTCATGCATATGCAAGTGTCAGGGGCCCCTGAGGTCCTTTCATCGACCTTGAGTGTTATGATTGATCAGTTTCCTGCGGATGCTTTGCTCCTGTCTTTCGCGTATCTGTTTGCTCTCGTTGTAGACGAGCCCAAGGCATCCTCGACCGTTTCGTAGATCCACAAACCATCTTGCAGCTTCCGAGAAACAATTTCAGCTCGCAGCTTACGTAGGGTACTTATAGCAAAGTATAATCCTGCCCGCCACTGAAGATCGTTCAAGGGGTGAAACAAGGCAATGCAGCTATTCCAATGATTCAGGTACAGTAGCGTGAGTAGGGGAATTTTCGCTGCATGATGGAAAGACGAGAGTCCAGAATCCTGGAACCTCGCTCGGGAGGACTCCGCCTTCGCCCACATCACGTAGTGGGTCACATGGTGGATTTCCCAGCGATCGCTGTGACGCCGAGCTGCTTTTCCGAGCCGAGGGGCACGAAGATGTTAGGATCGTCCTTTACTATGTACAAACTGCTGGGTTGAAATACGGTGACCGGTCATTTATTTATGTAAATACCTAGAACATATAGAGTATTATATAGAGTATTGCTTTCCAGAGTACATTACAAGATTTAGGACTGTTCGTTTTCAAGACTATATACCTTAGTAGCAACAACTAAAGACTTCTTCATCCTGACTAAGCCTTTTGACTAGTTCGACATGACTTAAGGAGATCCTAGGAGGGTCTATTGAAAACAGGGCGAGTCTACAATTACAGCCCCCCCCTCCCAACCCCACCTCCACAGCGCCCTGAAAAGTTACCTTGTATAAGAAAGTTAGAGTTTGTCATACCCTTCAAACTTACCCCCCCCCCCCCCCTCATTACTTCTGTGTACTACCCTTGGTGCTGGCGCCAGCATGTCGTAGGAACAAGAATCATCCAAAGGAATAGTGTTGGGCGTCGAAACGTCCAGCGGTCACAGAGTGGATGCCTCGATGAATTAGGTCGCCAATAGAGGAGAGTTTGAGAGAGCGTCAGGAAGGAGAGCAAGTATTTGGGTATGTAGCATCCAGCGGAAATTTATGCGAAGGAAAGAAACAAAATGTTACTGTACACCATATATGCCTGAGTGGAAGTGTGGACGTCAGCGTGATGTCTCTGCAGAGAGTGAGCACTGAGTACAGTAGCAGGTGTCACTCCAAGCGCTTCTGAAGCACACCTGAGAGCGAGACATCGAAAGCATAACAGAGTCAATTGACTGACAAAGCCAGGCAAGTTCTAAGCAAAGTAGTTGAGGAGGCGTTCCCTCAGTATCGTCATGACTATGGTATAATACGCGACGGTGCAGCCAAAGTTACAGTGTCTTGGCATGCGCCTGCGGTACACCTTGTACGACCAGGTGGGCCCAGGTGCCAAATAACCAGTGCCAGCTGGTTGCCCCTCCGACAGGTGCCCCTCCATCTACTCATCCCGTCCAGCTTCAAGCTTGACTCCTGCAAACTTGTATCCCCCCCAGCACCACACATCACGATCACCATCTTATAAGGAGCTTAGTCTCCCAGGCTCAACTTGTCATGGCGCTCCTCGAGACCGTCTCCCTCGAGCACGTGCCCGCCTCGCACAGTGTCTACGTCGCCTTCTTCAGGGACGTGTCAAACGCGGGGTTCCTACAATCGCAGCTCCTCGCCCGCAATCCCGACTTCGAGTACGCCTTCATCGACGCCACCACCATCGTCTCCCGCTTCCATGTCCTGTCAGCGACATTTAAGGCCCTCTCCGTCCTTCTCGGCGGAAAATTGCGGTCTCCAAATGTACATGCAGAGACGGTCATCGCACTGAGCGCTAGCAACAACGTAAGTCACAGGCCAGCACCGGTTTGCGCATGTCGGGGAGCGCCTTTCTAACCACTGCCTTCGGCCCCGGCCCCTGCAGATCTCAGAGGCCTATCGTCGCTATGGCATCTCGCCCGAGGTGCGAGACATCATTGTTGTCAAGGTTCTCTTTCCTACCGATGAGCGACCTCACCCGCCCACCGCCCGAGATGTTTGGAAACACCTTTCCGAGAGCGTCGAGGGAACCGCAGTCCCCTTCACTGACGAGGAGATATCCAAGACGACAGACTGGTCCAAGGTCAACAAGTATTACAAGCTCAACGGTGCGCCTTCTCTGAACGCCATCAAGGACCAAGGCCGCAAGCTCAAAGAGTCGGAGATGCTCATCGTCAGCGCCATGGCCTTGCGCGGAGTCTGAAAGGCCGAGATTTTCTGAGAGCCTCTGTGTATACTGTTGATGTAAAACACAAAATAAAGCCTCGGAACTCGACTATTCGACATTTAGTCTGCGATCGCTGTTCAGGCCATCCCAACAGCCAATACCTCATTACCCTAATGGGTAACGAGAAACGTATCTCGCATCGCCACCAGATGAGTATCGTCAAGGGAGAGCATGTCACGTGGCAGCGACGAGGGAATTGCGCCACCTACCGACAAGTTCCTGCACCGGAAACTTCTCCGTTTCAGGCATGGGAGAACTGTACCCTCTAAAAGCACTGGTCAGAAGTCTCAGGCAGCCACGCGGCGGTGGCAGAACCATATAACACCAAGATCGTGATCGGCTACTTGCCAACAGCCATCACAATAGTCTTTGCGGAGCAGACCACTGCCTTTTCCGCCGCTGCTCCGCAGTGGTGGTCATTACTGGTTAGCGGAGGTCAAGCCTGAAGACCAGGCGTGGATGAGAGAGAGCTAGGTGTGCTACGAGTACGCTTTAAGATCGCGTAGGTATTGTCAGCCCGGCTGACGTCGCATTAGCTGGCACGGCAGTCGTCCAGTAGGGGCACTTCTATGGCAACCCGAATGAATTTTACTGGCTGCAGAAACTCGGCCAAGCAAGCAGCGGCTGAGTCCTGTCATCATGGCGTGGGGGCCTTGATATTATACTTGCTATGATGCCCAAGGGACTACACAGACGCCGTCTTCGTAGAGTAAATAACTTGCAATGAACAAATCTACAATTACAGTCAAGGGAGATCAAAATATATCAGACCTGGGTGATATCATGTGCAGTATCATTCAATTTACCTGAGCTACTCGTATCCCACGGATTTCCGGCGCCTAGGAAAGAACAAGTTGAATCTCAAAAAGAAAGAACGCTAAACACCGCCCCCCCCCCATTGCCAAATGAATAAACGACCATGTCCTTAAGCGACCACCCCGAAAGCTGCCTTCACTCGCCGCCAGATCTCCTGCTTCATCGCATCCCGTCCACTCTGGGTCCTCCCCACCGCGTCACGGTTCTCCTGTGCCCTGCGGAGAAGGTACTTCATGCACTCGCCCGTAGATCCCCAGACAAGGTACTTGTACGCCATGGGCTTGAACGCCTCCTTTCCCTTCTCCACGGCAGCCATCCCCCCGCTGGCCGCTTCCTTGGTGGCAAGGATCTCACAGCTGACCTCATCTGCCATGCCCTGGAGCTGTGCAAACGCGACTTCTGTCTCTGTCGGTCCTTCTTCCAGCACGGCGCGGGCCTTGCGGACGGACTCGGCATTGTGCGAGGCGAGCACCATGTTGACATCTGGGAACCTCTCGCCGCCGGCCTGCGCAAACTCCTGCAGCGGGCCAGCCCACTGGCGTCTGAGCAGGGCTTTCGCGATGCCGTTGTAGCACGCATCGGTGTCTTCCTTGGTGTCGTGGATGAGGTGTCGCGGGTCGGAGCCCAGGTATGCGCCGCGCACGAGCTTCACGCCCAGGGCGAAGCCCTCCTGTTGTGCGATGTGCAGGTGAGAGGCGAGAGTCGAGGGCGTGGCCTTCAGGTAGGCCTGGTAGGTGCCGTAGATCACCGCCTTGGCCGGGCCAGAGGATGAAGGAGACGGCTTGTTGTACTTGCGCATGTACTCGAGCGTCCAGTCGTCGATGCCGTGCTGGACCGCCTGCTGCTCCGCATCGAAGAGAAGACGCACACCACGTGAGGCAGCGAGCGTGCAAATCTCATCGATCGCATCTGCGAGAGCCTTTGGCGGTGGAAGGCGCTCGGAGAGGGTCAAAAGGGCCTGTCGGCCAGCGCCAGTGAACCTGTTCAGAAAGCTTTGTCAATTATCCGTTGAAGCCATATTCCGAGTTGTCCCAGAACTTACTTCAGTGCGACATAATCGCCCTCCTCCGCGAGCTTAACTGTCTCCATTGTGCCGTGGGCCCAATGAGTAATCTCGCTCTTCACGTTCTCATCCATCTCCTTAGTTCCGGCTGCACAGTTCGAGAGCTGCTTCGTCTCCTTCTCCGTCAGCACCACCTCCTTCGCATACCCCAGGATCACACCCGAGAACCCCAGTCCCTTGAGCCCCGCAACAGTGGTGCGGACCTCAGCAGCGTTCTCTCCAGCACAAAAGTGCTTGTAGAAAGTGGACTTGATAAGGTACTTTAGGAGAGGGTTGCGATCCGGGTTCAGCAGTCCGTTGTTGGTGTGCGCCAGCACGCTCATGATTGCCAATGATGGTGTTAGAAGTATTGGTGACGAGGAGATGGTGGTCACGGCCAGAGACCGTAGGACTGTCTGGATGGGAAGGATGGAGAGTGGTGCTTTGGCCATCATGGCGGGAGAGGTTGGCGGTGGAACTGCCTCAACGGTAGGCGCAAGTGGAAGAGTGGCGGTATCGGTGTGGCTAATCGAAGTCCGGGCCTGTTGTGATGTCGTGGAGGAGTGAAGAGCTCGAGACGTGGGCGCTGGTGCCGGCGATGCACGTGGAGATGCTGTGGATGCCATGCAGTTGAACTGGGGTTGGCGGAGAGGACGATATTTGAGATATGAGACTGGAATCATGCTGGTAGGCGCAAGTGTGCTTCCGCGAGACGAGACGGAAGGCACAAGAGCAATTGTCCTCTCCCGTGGGGCGGTCAAGAGCGGCCGCATTGAAGCCATTGTATATAGGAGGGCGGGGGGGGGTGTAAGTGACAGAAAGGGAAATAACAAGCAGGCGGTGACGCTGATGCACGTTCACACAAACTTTCACACAAAGACCGGATTGATCGGAGATGCAGACTGGGCCAATTTGAAAGACGAGTATGGGTATCAATTTCGAGACAGGCAGGCGGATGTCTTTGTCCAACCTATGTGCAGCCGGGAGGCCATCCAACTTACTTGTACCTTTTGACGAGGTCTAGCCAGGGGATCTTCTTTGCTTGATAGTCTTTATCTCCGGTAATCGCAACGACAGTACGATGCCCCGACGGTGACCGTCTTGACAAGCGGGCGGGACACTGGCCCGCTGTCTGTCTCATGGCGGGATGCTTTGGCCGATGTCGACCGTAGCAATCATCCCTGCTATTGCAGGACCTCCGACTGGCTATCTCCTCACCTGCGGCCAGGAGCCCACAGGATGCTGCCGTCAATCACGAAGAGCGTCAAATGCTGCAGCAAGGCCAATCCCTCGATTGTTCTTATCGCGGGTGCACGTATTGCTCTCTGCACCTCAGAATGCCGTGGCTAGCCGTCGGCCGATCAATACTCGAGGTGGGCAATATACGGTCACTGACAAATGAGACTGTTTAATTTTGTCATTGTTTGACCAAGAGCCCCGCCAGAGTCGACCCGCCAGTCGCAATAATATGTTAGTCTCGTGACTCGGTACAGTAAGTACGGAGTAGCAATGAACAAGACCTCCTCCAGCAGGCCAAGGCCTTGGGCTGATGCGAGATAGCGTACCATGGAAAATGTGGGGAGGCAGCCCCCTCCCGAATCGAGACGTATCTGTATTTCTGGTCGCTTTAGGTCGCTGGATGCGAGCATCTTAGCTCGGCCGTCCTTTGACCAGCCGTGCCAGCGGCCCCCTCGGCTGGCGTACAGGCTCGGCTCTTTGTGGATCTCCCCTTGGAGCCACCACTGTGGTACCAGAGTACAGCCGATGTGCGGGGCTGGCTTGACCTCGCTAGTCTGGCGGCCTGTCGACCTTTTTCGCAAGGGTCGAGCCATAGTGAGACAACAGCCTAGGGTTTCTCTTTATGTGTTGCGCCACGGCTTTGAGACGAAGTCCGCAAATTTGCCCTCCTTAGCGCACAGGTGAGCCAGTGGAGAAACGGCTCAACGAGGCTTAAGGATGTCAGGAAGCATCTGGATGCTGCCATCTCTCCCGAAGCCGCTGCATTGATCGACTACAACTCCAGGCCAGGACAAAGAGGAGGCACAAAGACAAGTCCGACGATCGGGCGTTGGCTGTTTCTCGGACATGGCCGTGCATGGTGGCTGCCAAAGCCTCCCGGACTGTTGCTCATCACATGGCAGGACGGGAGTGGTTTTGCGCCCGGCCTCATGGAGCTGCGGCCTCCTCTCCCCCAGCCACAGACCCGAATCGTCTTCGAAGCCAGTCAATGTAGCCTATGTGTCGACCTCGGGCTGCACCCATGACATCCTGCAAACCACCATAGACGAGGCCAACGACGAGTGCAGTCTTTGTCGTACGAGCGGTCATGGCGAGGCTGAACCTGTCTACACAAACACGACGGAGGGTCAGCAGAGACTCCGAACACATGCATGAACGCAGGGTTGGACATACTCCAGACACTGAAACCACCAGCAACGGTCAGGGAAGCCAAGACAGTATTGACAAAGTCGTTAGACTGGCGATGACTGTCGTAGAGATTCTCGATGGAGAACATGGCAGTCGTCCAGAAGGAGACCTTGGCACCCATCTTGAAGGCCTCCTTCAGGCTCGCCCTAGCCATGTTGTAGTTCTTGCTCTTGTGATACATAAACCATCCTGTGGGCGTGGAGGGCAGCTTGTGGGCATGCTCCGCACGGAACTGAAGGCCGGCCATCTTGCTGCCATGCGAGAACCCCAGCGCGGCGCCCACGCCGAACGAGCTGACGGCGGCGAGTATGATCCTGGTGGGTGCCATCAAGTGTAGGCGAGAGTTCTCAAGAGCGAGTCTCTTCTGTTCCTCTCGTGACATCGGTGGTGGTCTCGGCCGACTAAGGAGAGCCTGCCACTCCTCTTCGGTTCTAGGTGGTCGACTGAACATCTCGCTGGTCGGTCGAGAGGCGTCAGGGAGGATCGAGAGGCTCAGGGATCGAGGTTGGATGTTATGAGAGGTGCTGTGGTATCTGGTAGGAAAGAGACTCGCTGCTCTATGCCATGCTGTCAGGCGCGGAAGAAACGAAGGGTTCTTTCGGCGCGTTCACGAAGCTGCCACATGGAGTTTGCCTATCCAGAGCACCCATGCTTGTACTGCCTGCCACAGTAGGCAAGTAGCTAAGCTACTGCAGTACAGGGCCCACCGGCTACTAGGCAGCCAGGTAAGCTGCTGCAGACCCTGACGTAACCCTGAGTGGTCAGGCGTGTACAAAATGCACTACTGTAGGTACTTGCCAATTAGTGGCAGCACATGCTGAAGCTCTTTACAAATTACAGCAGGACTTATTGTCGACCCCTCGGCCTCTTCAACTTTCTCGACCTTGCTGACTGGCCGTCGATTTTTGCAACGGCCCTGCCTCAGCCCATATTCACGTTCACTCCGCACCTCTTCCACCGACGCACCAGCTGTATCGTGACTAAAAAGTTGAAATATTGACGGATTGCGCAATCTTTCAGGTAGTCAAGATGGTAAGTAGCTGACCCCCGCAGCGCGTCTGCACAAACAATTTACGCGTCGAATCATGTGTAGCCCGTGAGTCTCACGTCGCAAAACCATTTCAACGATGCTAACGCGTCTGAAGCCGCCCAAGGAAGCTGTACATCAGGACCCGCCCGATATGCCGATCTGCCTCTGCATGCGATATGGCATACATACCTTCTCCCTCCTCGTCAGCCCTCTATCTACCTTCTCCGACGTGACCGCTGAGCTTGTCTTCGCCATCCGTGACCGCGATCGCAATAGAGACCCCAAGGATAGAGGCCTGTCTGCGCGCTTTGGTGCACCTCCCAAGCCCCTACCGCCGGGAGATCAGGACATACGCATCTCGTACGGCGTGCTGAGGGACCCAAATGACAGCGAGAAGGGATGGAGGGACCTGAAGATCCAGGGCGACGAGACTCCGGTCAGCAAGGGATTGAAAAACTCGTCCCTGGTGGCTTTCGTCATACGAGACCCTGATGATCTTGACAGCCCACCTGAATTTGCGGTCCAATGGCCTCAGCTCTCCCCGGACGATGACGAGGATGATGAAATCGAGGAAGAGATCCCGCAAAGAATGGCTGCTGGAAAGGGGAAGCAAGTGGCAATGGACGAGGACGAAGACGTGGATATTTAGGGACGTTCACCTGTCACCAACACTGGATCCAAGCCTGATCTCAAGGCTGGCTTCCATCCTAAGCCCAAAACTCGCCCCGCGCCTGCAGCCAGAACGAATTACAAGAAGCGCCGTTATGAGGAGGACAACCCATTTCCATTCCCACAGCGCAAAGACAGGTAGAGAGGTTGGCATACGTGCCACGTGCGTGCCCTCGTTCGTCTTGGAGAGACGATAGGCTGGTTTATCATTTGACGGAGTGTGTGTATGAATTCGTCATTTGAACCAAGGGGTAAAAAGCGACAGATGAGTCTTCTATTAGGCGACGTTTAGTCCGGTCAGTTTCCCTCTATGGCTCAAACATTGCCGCGAAAGCTAATCGAGACCAGAACGTTCGCCATGGAAACCGCGCGCATACTCTTGTTCCCGATAACACGCCTCAGCTTACTACTGTCACCGAGGCAGAGGGAACTGTGATCTTGGCCTTGCTCTCGCTGTCATGATAGGGCACGCGAGAGCACGTATTGGCGTTGCGTGTGTTTTTTGTAAGGCGTCATCCACTGCAATTCCTTGTAAAAGAAATATTTCCCACAAAAATGTACGATCTGCAAATCATTCATTTCGGTTACGGCATCCAAATTGTGCATCTGTCCCCCCGAGTGCCAATTTGGGACATCATTGGTCCGTTCAAGGCTCACCCTCGAGCTCTGACTTTTGTTCTCGCTTGGTGTCCGTGAAGAGAACAAGGTGCCAATAAGTTCGACCAGCCATCTCGAGCTGTTCATTGGCCCCGGATACTCAGGCTCGAACACTGATATCTTGTGACAGGTATTGATGATGTATCAGAAGAGAGCCACAATTGACAGTGAACTAGCTACCCATACGGAACGCTAGCACCACACTGCGATTTGCGTTCACGAGAGCCACAGAAAGGCTGCGTGGCCGGCGCAAGTTGAGGATGAATGTGCGTGATGCATTATATTCCGCTCACGAGTTATCGCTCGGCCTCTCTACAAGACATCCTTGGTTGACGTTTCTTCTTCCATGCCCGCACAGTGTTCTACGCATCTCCTAGTGCTCCACGAAGCGGTCATCAGCCTCACTATTGATGTCGTACGTGGCAAACTTGCGAGACGGAATATTGCGCTGGAACATAATGTCCATCTCCTCAAAAGTGCGGTCCTTGGTCTCTGGCAGACGGAACCAGCCCCATACCGTCGTCAGGAAATACAGGCAACCCCAGAAGTAGGCCTACGAAAAGGAAGAAGAAAATTAATGATGTCAGCAAGCAGACTCAGAACGTCGTATGGTGGAAACACAATCTAGTTTCAGGGACCAGGGACACTCACAGTCTTTCCCTTGGCATTCCACGCGGTGGGCGACATAAAGTACGGCTCCAAGATGCCACCAATGAGGTTGGCAAAGTAATACGCGGTACGACCAAGGACGACGGTCTGCGTTCTCAGACGGGTCGAGCCAATCTCTGCGACGATGGTGTACACGATAGGGCCGACACTCATCGAGTAAGAGCCGAGCCAGACAATGCACATGACAGACTCTGCGATTCCGAGACCGCTGGTCTGGGGCGTCACAGAGGCCATGATGCCGATGAGGAACAGGCACAGGACGAGAGCGTACGAGCCTGCGAGCCAGATGGTCCTCCGGCCCCACTTCGCAATGTATAGCCACGAGATGATGACGCCGATGAAGGCGATGGCCGTGCCGACGAGACCGAGGTCGTAGGCGAGTTCGGTGCTCAGGCCAGCCTGCTCGTAGACTGGACGAGCGATATCAGCAGACTGTCCCAATAGAACAGCACGGGGAGTCCCCATGTGTGTCACTTACAGAAGGTTCCGGTATAAGCCAGTGCGCCGCCGTCGGTGACCTGACTGACAAAACACATGATGGCGATCTCTGTCCGGCGGCGGTTCGTTCCCTTGAAGCAGTCCACAAAGGACACGCCAGCCCGCTCCTCCTTCTCAATCTTGTCCGTGTGTACCATCAGGGCGATGGTGGAGTCGTAGTCGACATTGTGCTCCGGCTGGGACAGACGCATCAGCGATTTCTTGGCCGAGTCCAGCTTCCCCTGCCGGACCAGGTACCAGGGCGATTCGGGCGCCAGCAGGGCGGCGATGAAGAGCGGCAGAGGCCAAATCCACTGGATAGCGAAGGGGATCTTGTAGGACCATTCTGTTGTGTTGGCCTCGAGGCCCTTGAGCACGCCGGAGGCGATGAACTGGCCGATGCACCAGCACAGGTTGATGTAGGCGGTCAGGTAACCACGCAGGGCAAGAGGCGCGACCTCAGCAGCATAGGCGGGCCCAGTCGTCGCGAACACGCCCCACGGGATGTTGCAGAGGAACTCGCCCACGAGCAGGACCTGAATGTTGGGAGCGAAGAAGCACATGAAGATGGCGGCCGACAGCCAGACGAGACTGCCCATGAGGACCAGGCGGTGTCCGTACTTGGCTGTCAGGTAGCCGTTTGCCATCGCACCGATCATGTTGCCGACAGCGCCGATGTCGTTGATGCCGGTCTGCCACTGAGAGCTCACCTGGTAGCCGTTCTCAGGGCCATCGTATGTGCCGAACTTGTTGCGGAAGGCTGTGTAGCCCCAGAAATTTCCCAGCAGCTGGGTGTCGTAGCCCTCCATGATGACGGTGGTGGAAATCACTGCGGCCTTTGTTGTGAGCACATCACGAGCGGCGAGGAATGAGCTTTTCAAGTGATGGTGTTGGGGATGCTTCACTTACGGACAGACCAGAATGCGGCTTTCTTGTACGTTCTCAGAGCTTGCCACAGGGTCAAGCTGTGCTCGTTCGCCGTGGCCTGCGCCGCCTCATGATTGACGAACTTGGAATTCGAGAAGTCAGGATCAGGCCCCTTCTCGTCGAGATGCTCAGGGCCCGACTCCTTGCTCCGGGTGATATCCATATTCGCAGCCTTTGTTTGAGGATTAGCTCTGGGAGAGATGTATACGGCGCTGCAGACGACAGAGCCGTTCTATTGCTTGTGGAACAGACCGTCACGATGTCAGGCGAGGAGTGGCCTTTTTCAGAGAAAAAGAAAACAAAAACACCCAGTGCAGCCAATGTCACGGTAGCAATCGCGTCTGCACCCAGCATGCTGGGTCATCCGAGGCTCTTTATGAGCTGTCCAGTCATCACACCCCTCCTCCTACTCCTCCTCAGCTCCCAGGGCTGCAGGCCATGCACGTACGAGGGCGATGGTCGAGACCTTACCTCAACCAGATCGCGTGACAGGAGAGGCGGCCCGGCCATGCCGCAAGAGCGTGCATGCAACATAAAGAGAGCGTGCAGAGCTCTCATGATGCAGCCCCAACGTCCTTGAGGGGGGCCCTGTCAGCCACCAAAATGCATCGGGACAGGCTGTTGCGAGAGCCATTGGTGGAAGTTCTTTGGAGGAGGACCCGGACCCTTCCTCAGGTAATCGCCTTTTTCGTGGGGAAGATAGCGTGAGGAACCGGGGGAATACCTCCACTCCTAGGTTGGAGAATCCGGGGTAGTCTGTAGGATCTTATGCAGGTTGCTTTTTGCGCATGGTGATTACGAGAACATCTAGGCGCGGGCGATCTCTTGCAGGGGGAGACAGGCCGACAACCGAGGGAGTTGTTTGCCGTTTGCACGGGTCAATCATGATTAAACACTCTGCATGAGGTACCTGTTTAAGACTAACCCATCAGTATCATTTTCTTGAGGGGAGTGGAGGCTCAAATTGAGCAATACAAACAATTATGAAAGCAGGCTTAGACGGCGCACAGCAGCTAAAAAATTACTCCATTTCTAATGTAAGCCTCGTTGTTTGTTCCCAACTCGCTGCTCGGCAAAGAAATAAAGCGATAATTAACATCCTAAATCTCCAAACATTTCAGCTGTTCTTTCCTGTCAGTCCCCCGATTCCCTCTTTAGAATCACTCTAGTATATCATAGATTGTGTTTGCTTTTTGTATAATAAAATTGGCATAGAGATAAATTGATATAAGTGTACGCCGACCAGTATAAACCTGCCACTCTAAATGAGGCATTGCTGATGAATAAAATCTAAAATGATTCGAAGCAGAAAAGACAGAATCCGTGCCCCTAAACCTCTACTGCCCCAGAAACCATCATATGAACTCCAATGTCTCTGTTCTATCCCAATGTAATATACTGACCCAAGGAAATATCCGTACCCGCCAGTCCTCGCTGATCGTCTTAACATATAATTTCGTTACGACTGATTGCGCGCTTCACTTCCTGAACGAGTCAGAGGTATTGGATCCGGACCATGCCGCTGGGTCGACGCGGCGCCTTTGAGACATGTGGACCCCCTGGCCTTCTGTGACATATGCCTGCTCATCGCGCGATTTCCGGAAAGCGACATAGCAGATCAGGAAGGAGTAAAAGGACAGAGTGCTATCAGAGAGTCAACACGGGTTTTGATGAAGGAAATATATACTCGGGAGAGCGTGGGGGAAGAATTCCAACGTACCTCATGACGATGGAGAGCGAGACCACGACCCAGCTGAGGATGCAACTGGTGCCAACACAGCGCTTCAGGTTGGCCTGAATCAGCAGAAAGACGACCGCCCCCCAAAAGACGATCTCCAGCCCATTGATGATCGTATATGCCTTGAGGCTCTTCCATTTTCGAAATCGTGCAACGTGCTCGGTCAGCATCTGATAGCCGATGAACCCGATGGATTTGGCAGCCTATTTTCATTCCTCACAAGTCAGCATGGATGGTCCGAGATGCCGTCAACAACAGTATAGTGTGGGGCAGAAAAGACTCACAAAGGAGAGTGCGATGGTGTTGGCCCTCCCTCTGGTCAGGCCTGGGAGGGTGAGCCTGGCCCCGCTGATGGCTACGACTGCCACGATGAGGAAGATCTCCGCACAGTGAACGGGGAGCTTGTAGCGGTAGTCGAGAAAGCTCAGCGACCTGAGATCCATGTTGATTTGGTTTCGCTCTCTTCTTTTTGAGGGACGTTGCTATGGTCGTCGTTCTGACCTGGAGATGATGTTCCTCCAGAGTCGATGTCGAGGGAATGTTATCAAAATGCAACCCAAGTAAGACAAATTCTCCCGCTCGCTGGTGGCAGAGTTGAAATGCTCAAAGTGTGCAGTGAGATAATAAAATTAAAAACCCAATGATCTTGAAAACGAGGATCCTGAAGTTGAGATCTTGAGATTCTTTTCCTCCAAGTACTCTGGGAGATGTGCAGCCTCTTATTGACTTCGACGTTGTCTGCCAGAACCATATGCTCGTTATAGTCAGCCAATGAGAGAGTCCCATTGTGAAGAGACACAGCCTTCCTAGTGGGTTTGTTCGGGACACTGTACGAATACGCAAGCGATGCCTAGACCACTTCCCAAGGGTTGCGACCGTTGGGCGGTCCAGCCGTGCCAAGTTCAGCGCCAAGCCCCAAAAGCCACGCTTTGTTCTAAGGTTCAAGGCTATGACAACGACGAGAGACATAACTAGAAGGTTTTGCTGCAAGATTTGGTGTCATGGATCCAGTCAGATCTCTCTATCTTGGACTTTGTCGCTTTCCACGTGTCCGAGCTTGATGAGGCTCAGACTGCATGCGAAAAAGACGAGCTGCTTAGCGCAAACATGAGCGAGACCGACACTGAGAGCTGAGCGAACCTTAGGCTGGACGTCACCAGTGAAGCTCTGCACTTATCCGGGCACTACCCGTATAAACTTTTTTAGACTACCTGACAAATGCAGTGAACAATCTGTCTAGTAAGGAAGTGATTAGCAGGTGCGCCTAATAGACACTGCGGGCCGCTGTGATTAGAAGCACCGGCTGAGGGCATGAAAAAACCAAAGCCTCTATAAACTTAACCAGGAACTTTATCTTCGCAAAATGTGCCCTGAGATTTCAGCTGGTTGATAGGATAAGTATATATGCATCCCGGTTGTAGCGGAGTATGTTGCCAAAATTATCACGGATGAATAAGATAAAATTTCAACGAGGGAGAATATATTCGCCATTATGCAGAGGGCACCCTAAGGACGTGGCAAGGCCGACGGGAGTGCTGAGACAAGATTGCATTTATCTGCCGTTGGATTTCCCCATTCACTTCGTGGATGACGCCCTCTCCCTACTTCTCCATGGCCACCAGCCGATCAACATCGACCTCTTCCTACTTATACCGCGAGAATTCAACCTGAGTTGGGTCCTCTCAATACAAGACCCCGGCCCCCATTGCCACCACTCCCATGAATCCCATCAAGAACCAATTCACCGGCACCACTGATGCCATGTTTGTGCAGTGGTCCGGCGACTCGGTTGTGCAATTTTTGTAGGCGCGGCCGAGGGTATCTTCGCAGCAATCGGCATCGACGCGACGGACAAGATCGTGGGCCGTGTTCGCAGCGGCGGTCATGTTGATCCCGGCCGTCAGGGTATCGAGGTTCATGGGCGGCTGTACAGAATATGCCTGCGCGGCCTTCGTTAAAAGAAATAGGGGGACGACGGCAGTGCGGGTGACGCGGCGGCGGACTGACGTAGAGAGCTCCATGTGGGCTTAGAGGCTGGGTGGAGGACAAGGTGAAGATGTCGAAGAGAAGTGGTAGTCACCAGGGTGCTTGGAAAACTTGCAAAAGTCCAGACAAAAGCAGTGGGCATTTCAATACCTCAGATATCATTGCACATGGTGGAATACAAGTGTCGAGATTATATAACCCATCCAGTTGCTACAGTAAACGATTTTTTCATCCACTCGGTCTGTGTTCTCATACACCGAACAGACAAATGACATTCCTAGCCAGTCCCTGGCATGCACGTTCACACCCTCTCGAGATCTTCAGACCACCAGTCTGAGGCGTTAAGTGTCCAAGGTCGTTGTCAAGAAGGAGTTTACAGGCAAGCGATTCGGGCCCGAGTGAAGGATGGCATCCCCTAAAATTAAAATGTGCAGTTTGCTCCCTCCTGATTTATTTCATGCCTTCCTTTACCAGTAATCAGCATGAGTCCGTAGCCGCTGGTGGCTTGGTTATATCTACCCAACCGGTTGAGGCAGACCAGCCACTGGATCATACCTCATCGCTCGATCCTCAGCTGGGACCCATTGTGGGGACGAGGTGTGCTCAGCTCTATGCAGAGCCACAGGTGTCAGCAAAGTAAGCCCCCTGGATGTGCATTAGGGAAATTACATCGGCGCTAAGAATTATTACTGAGGACATGGAGCATAAGGCTCTGGGCGTGCATGATCAGGGGTCCAATATTGTGTATCTATTACAGTATGATTAAAGATAGACGAAGACAGTCACTATGCATGTTCACTGCAAAATTTGACGCTCGAGAAGCAAGGACGATCCAAATCTTAATTTTTACGGCAACTACAAGCAAAACGCCTTGTATGATTCTAGATAACGTTGAGCAGATGTCTAATTGCCCGATATTGGGATCCATAATCAACCCGCAGATGTCCGAGAACAGTAGCAGTCTATTCAGACAATGTTTGGCAGTTGATTATGTATGGCCTATATCACGATTATCCCGAATCGAGATATCACTACGAAAGACATGGCGGTCATCGAGGCAATACCTACAGTTCTATGTTGCGTGCTGGATATAGACCACGAGATTCTAACAGCCTCGGGCTGTACAACCCACTCTCGACACGCATTATCTCCACCCTCGTCTGACCTGCGTCTTGCCACGTGCAGAACCATAATATACCACTTCAGAGTCTTGGCCGGAGTCCAGCGGCTTGTCCCATGATAGCGCCGCAAGGTTGACTGACTTCTGCTGTCTTGTCTGGCGGAGATGGGCAGGCTTGCTCAGACGAGCCTCAGTGGACGGAGAAATTGTCCAGAGTGAGATGCTACCGTCAACCTTCGACCCGTCGCTTGATCACCAGTGCTCCGAAGGTGTGGCCGGATGTCGATATGCGCACAATCGAAAATGTTCGCTACATTCTGGCCATCAGCGCCAAAGCAGGCAAAGCACTGGTTCAAGGAGATGCTGCCAGCCACGATGTGATCCTCTTTGTGCTGCTCAACACCTTCGGTCGATCTCTCGTCCTATCGCCGTAAGTCATAGGTCGAGCGAGTGCGCACGGATCATATACTTGACAGTAGACGAGTACTGTACATCCGTGACCTGGTGATTAGGAATCATCGAATTGCGAAAACGCAGAGTTCGCTGTTGAGTATTAAGAGACGAAGAGCGTGTCGAGGCCTGAGCGCCATGCTCGATGCTGTTTGGTATCGGAAGCGAAGCCGCTATCGTGGTTTCAGTTTTATTTTTTTCCCTGTCATACTTGAGTTGTCATCTTGGTCACATGAATGAATCATCAGTTCTGAATGTTACTTTCGAGCTGTCAGACTGCCATCTCTGAGTGGTTCGTGGACAATCCGCGGCAAATCTCTGATTCCTGAATTCGAATTAGGAATGTTACTGGTGCCGGAGGGGCTCACACGGGTTATTATCTTATGAAGTCATGTTTGTGTGATTGACCTTCATGTCGAGTGGTTCATTAAAGTTGCGGACTTGAGCCTTGCGATCAAAGATCGATTTAAATAGCCCGGCTCGCCTGACCGAGGGTCGAAGTAAATATATGTGTGGTGAAAGATAATATAGATATTACCATTCAGTCCATAAGAAGTGCCTCGAGCCCTGAATATCTCACAGCTCTGGGGAGTGTGGGAGCAATGGGAAATCTGCGTGAAAATGCACATATAATCTCATGATGTGAAGAACATTATCCAGTCGGGATCAAGATCATTGGCTGCGTAGTAAGAAGAAAAGCCACCTATCTTCTAGGTTGCCGTAAGAGGGAATACGAGTCTCAGAAATTATTGTGTAAATTTAGATATTGTTCAAGCTAAGATGATGAGTCACTTCTGGCCTCTAGAACAGTCAATTTCCAATATGGTTTCAACGAAGAGTGTCCTCAAATTGACCAGCCCTTCATCATTCTCGCAAGTAAAACAAGAATTCCATGAGTTGAGGTTGAGCTTTCAAAGACTACCTGAAATTCCTGTTTGCTGTCCGTTTTCCACCTGCCCAAATGATTAGGACCAGCCACCCAGGCGAGGAACGCGGCACAGTAGACCTTTGAATGCTTCGCGCTTGTCCGTTCCGGTACAAATACTTACGCTACTTCTGGTGGAGATGGGCCGATGGATTCCTTCGCTCTGACTAATATTCCCCTCTCCCCTTTTGGTCTCCTCCAAAGCCAGGCTTGAGGCTATCACCAAAGCTTGACAACAATCCCGCGGTGAGCAGTGCATACGAAAAAAAGACACAAAATTCCCTCCCTATGATAGCGTCTTCCACATGCCTATCACGTTCGTATCCAGTGTTGCATTGTAGGGCTGTCAGCGTGGCGCCACCTTGCCACGGGCACCTGAGCCCCTCGGATTTGAGGTCCGAGTCTCACCCACGGCTGAAACCGGCATGCATCGAATAATTACCGCAGACGTTTTTCTGACCGCAAAGTGCCAGAGTCTCTCTTCGAAACATCACGCAAGCCAATTCAGAGGACATACAAATTTGCCTTGTTTCTGTTTGAATTCAGTTCGTTCCGATAATCAGTAACCACCACCAACCCAGAATAATAAATATATCTGCCTCACTGTCACAAGACAATATGGCCAAGTCTGGTGACGCAGCGCCGCCATCCTATGCAGAGAGCATGCCACGCGACCAACACAGCAATGCAGTCACCATTGCAGCAGATATACGGGCAAGAGATGAGGTGCGACTACTCGCAAACACCCTCAGTCTACACACCCCGCAGCTTGAACTAACCTTCAACCTCACAGCAAGAGATGCAGCTCCTCCTCCAGAGCGTCCAGCGGCACTACAACATCTGGAATGCGGAGCTCGAGCCGCCAGAGCATGACACAGAGTTGTACTGCACGTGCCAGTCATGCGAGTACACGAGACGCAAAATGGCCCGCTACGACGTCCAGGACATGTGGTCCAGGGCGGTCATGTACCCTGGTGAGAAGGCTTACACGGACAGCAAGCAGACGTGGAGCTTGAGGAACCCCTATCGCTTTAATGTCGTCTCTCCGTACGGTCCCTTAATCAACTGGACCGCTGGGTCCGGGCTTTCTTCTATGTCGTCCTGGGCAAGCTGGAGGCCAAGGCCGATCCCAAGGTATCATACGCAGGCGATCCAGCAGACTCTACGGCTTAACGAGACACTGAACCAGCAGGCGCAGATGCAGATCGATGCGAAGGAGCCAGCAAGGAGTATATGGGATGACGAGGGTCCTTTGAGTGTCCCGACGGGAGGAGAGGCTGGCGCGGGGGGTGGGCGTGTGTCGAAACTAAAACGAGCCAAGGAATTTCTTCATATCAAGTCATCGGAGCAGAAAGCAGCCGAGGAGATACAGTTCCTGAAAGACGAGATCATTGCTGAAGAGCTGGGTCGCTGGCCTGACGAGTCGTGGAGACAGATCGCGACTGCATATCAAGAGAAGATGGGAATGGCCGAGAAGATCGCACGGCTCCGTGCTCGGCAGCCCATCCAGTACCTACATCTGCTCAGAGCTGGGTACTTTGAGCCCATTCCTGTGGCGTGGGCGGACAAAGCGTCGAACCCTCTGAAGTTCACTGTGGATGCTGCGGCAGGTTAGTCTTTCCACGCCGTCCCTCTTCGTCCTCCCACACACCGGCTCGCGGACTATGAGAGGAGGTATCTATCTGATGACTGAGACCTGACCATGTGATAGGGTGGAGAGGCATTACTCCTGCGTGGCGAGGCTACGAAGACACAGCAGAAGAGCGTTTGTACTGGGTCCTGAACCACCGCCAGGGGACCGAGGGTGTAAGGATGAAACCCGACATCATCTCGTCTATGAACATGGCCCGGGCCCGGATGGCATCAGCAGTCGAGCCACCTCCGGCCTACTTCTCCGAGTCCGATGTGTGCCATATCCAACACAAGTCTGACGGCTACTCGAGACAAGTCATGCCGCCGCCTTTTCGAGCGTTTGATCGTCCAGAAAAAGCAGACGATGACACCATGATCCTGCTCGATATTTCGGGGTCCATGGACTTTGACCCCGTGAAACCCGTCTACGATCAGTACACTATTACGAGATATGAATCGACCACCCAGCCGCGAAACAAAGGTTTGCTGTTTTCTTTCCTTTTCTTCTCTTTTTCTCTTTCCCACGCAGAAAATACATGAATCAGAAGAACAGCTAGCTGACATCACGAACAAGATGTCGCCAAAGCCATCATCCGTCGCTTCACCGACGCCATGTCTAACCACGCCCACAGCCACCGAGGCTACGACCTCGTCACCTTCTCCACCCACGCCCGCTACAGAGGCACCGTGAACCACCTCAACTTGGACGACACATGGCGGACCATCTCCGTCGGCGGCGGCACCCGCGTCATGACCGGCTGGCAGCTCGTCAAGAACCTGCACTTCCAGAAGCACTCGGCCTCCGCCACCCACCATCCCGTCTACGGCTGGCAGGCCGGCCCGGAGACCCGCATGCTGCGGCTGCTGCTCCTGCTCGACGGCGAGGCTACGGATATGGACGAGTTCGAGCTGGACCTGCTGGGCCTGTCGTGGGCGCACGTGACTATCTTCCTCATCGGGGTGGACGGGTGTCCGCATCACCATCGGCACGCGAACGAGCTCAAGCGGATCAGTGACCTGAACCATCATGTGTCGTTTGTGGATGCGCAGGGTAATTGTCCCGAGAGGTTCGTGACGCACGAGTTGCTCAAGAGGCATCTGGGGTATGATATATCAATGCAGGAGTTCGAGCAGTTGGAGGCCTTGCCCGCCTACATGGAGCTGGAGGAGGGCTCTTGAAACATCTAATGGGATTGTGTCCTGGAATGTTGAAACAAGGGCATAATCAAGTCAGAGAGAGAAAGATGTGCACCTTGGTCGATGGTTGAAGACGTCTATTTCTACATTTTATAATCCTCATGCTGTAATGGATCTATGATATTTATGATCGAGATTGATTGAAACCCCATGCATGGTTGAAGTCCATGGGCAAGAAACTCTTCAGCGTCAAGCGCGACCTTTTCGGCGTACTGGGCTTCTCGCCGGCCACTGGCTCTTCACGCCTGGACTGCTGCTTCGCCTTCTCCTTGTACTCCTCGATCGAGTCCGAGTCCAAGTCAAACCCTGCCTTCTCCTGTGCAACACCTCCTTGTGCCTCCTTCTTGTTCTTGCCTCGCAGCTCTGCCCATTCGATTGACCCCAGGAGCGCAATGGATGCGGCGCCTAGTCCGATGACGAGGGCAAGAATGACTAGGCCAGCGGCACCTCCAGCAATGCTGCCACCAATGCTGCCAAGGTTGATGGCCCTTCTCCTGAGGCCGTGGGCGTCGTGTATTGTGTTACTCTGAATGTTCCGTGTAGTTGTGCGGTGGTATGTCGGCATGCTCAGTGCCAATGTGATGTGAGATAGGAGAAGGAAGACGGTCGTTGTGACGTTGCGAAGGGGAGGAAGACATGGTGTCATGATTTCGTGTGTCAATGAAGGCGTTATAGGCACGTATTTGTTGTCGTTAATGCGTCGGCGATGTCGTGATTATAAAAAATTTAGAGGCCGTGCCGACAGTAAAGAGAATAATAAAACAGAAAGAATTTTTATATTTTCCACCAGGGATCGTCATTCGGGCGTCATGAAGGGAATACGCTGAGACCGGCGGCGGGATAAAGGAATTACAAAACTGATTTGATGGATGGCCAGATCCAGGGTGACCGAATGGAATAACGTGGGTGAAGTGAAGAAAAGGGAAGAGAGAAGGAGAAGTCACTCACGCCGACGAGACCATCACTGCGGAGACAGACCGGCCTTCTTGAATCTCTCTGGGGAAGAAGAGGGAATATTCACTCACTTTTGAGTAAACATGTCACGGAGCTCAGCCCCAGAAAAGCGAAGAGAAAGAGGAAAAAAAGAAAAACAGAGCCCCGTCCACGCGTCCACCAAGGGAAAGAGAGGAGACGTCTTCATCAGACGAGATGCCGATGCCAGGGCTGTGAGACCAACCTCGTGCATGCCCAGCTGCTTGCCGCCCGTCGCTGACACAGAAACGCCTGCCGTCTTTGCGCACGCGCAGGTTTCTTCTATATTTGGCAGCGGGTTTCTCTGGGAAAGGTCGGATGCAGAACAAGCGCGCGGGCAAACACCACACGCGAGACCAATCAGAACCCCCAGGGAGGGGGACTGGGGACGACGAAGGCTCCTCCTCATGGTCGCCGTTCGGGATGCTGTCTGTAGAACTTGAGACGGCGCTGGCACAGGGCCGTGAGTGCAGTTTCAGGTGCTCAACTTGTGGGTCTCGCGTGTCAGAATCGCCAGCCGACTACGAGATTGACGCTCGCAACGCCACGGTTCCGATGTTTCTCGGCAAGATCGGATCTGCAGGAAAAATAGTATACGAGGGTCTTCTTGTAGCGTAGCTTTTCCGTCTTGTTGATCTCATCTCAAGCCTCCGAAGGCGAAACGACCGCCTCTGCCGCTGTCCACGCGCGGCCGGGCACGTCACAATTCGGACGTGACACAATCAATGCCTTTGCTTTACCAGACGACATTACGCATTGGCGTGTGACAAAGCTATATTTAAACATTAACCATCTCGGCAGCGCTCTTGATACTTCTTCATCTGGCGAATTCATTCATGGGCATGCTGGATCTGGTTAGGATCTGGTTGCAGGCACCTCAAGTAAGTAGTCAATTACGCGTCTGCGACTGTATGGCCACTCCATATTCTTTTGCTGAACTCTCCTCAGCCATAGAGTGTCGCATGTACAGTAACAGTCGGCTTCCTCCGATGAGCTCGTCATCAGCGATGTGACTTGAAGTGTTCAAGCTCCGGCTTCACTAAAGCGGACGAAATATTGACCTTGATACAGGACCTTCTGACGCCTCGACCTCGCGATGTTGCTGAGGGATTGACCTCGTCTACTGTCTGCCATCTCTGACAATTTGATTGAACCTACCCTGATAAACTTTGTACTCTGGCAAGTAGATCATCTCCTGTAAAGGATACAATACATGAAAGGGCGCAATGATGCAAATGACCACCATTGACTGGGCGAAGACGAAACTCCACCCGGAAGGGCGTGAGAGACAAAGGATCGGTAAGGGTAGTAATCCCGTCCCGGCCCGCGACTTATACACCCAGCAGCCGTAGGGCATCGGACCGAGATACTCCAGTCTTCAGAGAGGCCAATCCATCAACGACTGCCCTCCTCTCGTAAAACACCAGTTGAAAGACACTGCAATAGATAATGGATCCAGTTCTCCGCTCCACCATACTCGGCCTTCTCACCAGCCCAGACGAGCCGGACAGTCCTACCACCACAAGATCACCACCAGTCTCAACACCCCCAGTTTCCATCCATGGAACCGAATACGTCGTCCTCAACTCGTCAGTGGACATCATACTCAAGGATGCTGCAACTACCACCGCCACCGACCAATCACTCCTCGCAGCACGAGTAATCCTCGCCATCCGTGAAGCAGCCGAGGCCGCCTCTCCTGCCCTCGAGATTGTAGCCCACGCTTTCATCTGGTCCTCCAGCGGCGGCGCCACAGCCACTCGCTCCGAGGTCATCCTCGACGCCGAAGCCCTGCCGTCCCTCCAGCAACAGCCCGCACCAGTAGTGGAACGCGCCGCAACCATCCCGACCCAGCCAGCAGGCCAAGACGGCAGCAGCCCCGGCCTCGCAGAGACATACCGGTCTTACATAGCCGCCATCAACGCCCGCCAGATGACCACGGCCCTCCCGAGCTTTTGCCACCCCGGCGTGGTACACAACGGCAAGACCTTAGCTCTGCCTATCTACCAGCGACTCATGACGGATGCGCAGGCTGCGATCCGTGACATCACATTCGCTATTGGCGGTCTCGTTGTGGATGAGGAGAGGGGCATGGTTGCTGCGCTGTTGAACTTTACGGGTACATCGGCTGGAGATTTTGCTGGAGTGGAGGGCACGGGGAGGAGAGTCCGGTTCGGGGAGATTGTGTTCTACTGGTTTGTAGAAGGCAAGATTTCTAGGGTCGTGAGTCTGGTGGATCTGGACACATACCGGGCGCAGGCGAGAGGCATTGAATGAAGGACTGTGATGGTTGAGTAAATGAGCTTTGAGAACTAATCAGTCCTCCATGATCGTATTGATTGAAGTGAATTGTTGTCCGTTGTTCAATAGACTTGGATATGTGAATGCCTTGCTGGGCAACCGTCCATGGTGTTCTGATGAAGAGGCCAAGCGAGAGTGAGCCACCTGCTTGCGGAGCGGCAGAAAAACGAGAAGAGAAGGGAGATATATCGTTCATTCATCACTGAGATGGCATATGCAGCCGTCAGTGGCTTATAAAAAAGGCTTAGGAAGGAAAAGTAACCTGGGAAAGGCCTGCTGAGAAATGAACCTCTGATCCCTCATATGCAATACAATACAGAACCCGGAAACGACCTCCAGCCATGAAATGCAGACCTAGCCCTGAGTAACGCCTTCAACTCAAAAACGCCTGCGCCGACATAATTTCCAATGCTAAGCAACAACATCCTGCGCGATGGTGGTGGGTGTGCTGGCTGCATTCCAGGTGACCGACGTAGGCCAGAGCTCCTCCGGGACATCATCCTCATCATCAGCATCTGTCCACCCCCTCACTGGACCCCAGCAGATCGTGCATCCATTGGCCCTGGCAGTCTCCAGCAGGCCCTGGGTCATGTCGCCAGACTTCTTGACCGGGCTGTGTGCATCAAACTGCACCCTGTTGACATTCGGCAGGCCCCTGATGATATCGTTGAGGAGATCCCGACAGAACTTCTCGTAAAAGCCAGAGGACTTGCGCCAGCCGTTGAAGATGTTATCACTGGGGTCGATCTCGATATAAACATTCAGGCAGCGGACGTTAACGCAGTCTTGCAGACCAAGCATGTCGTTCACGACCCAGCTGCGGTACGGTCTGGCCCAGCCTGGACCTACGCGTAGCTCCAGGGTCGTCATGCGGCTACGACACTGGGGCTTGAGGCTGGCCAGGAGCCCCTTCTTGGTCTTGACATGGCGACCATCGATGGGGAAAATGCGGAAGGTCTTTGTGCTGTAGAAGACATGGGAAGCCTCGTGATAGATGGTCCGGCAGACCCGCAATATCCTGAGCTTTCTGTGTATCTCAAAATAGTTTCCAGGCTGGAGATCAATGACACCGTTGATGTCGTCAAAGTAGTGCTCGTAGATCTTGACACGCAGTTCCGATGGCAAATCCATGAGGCGGAAAGGATGAATCTTCTTCCTGCCATATGCAACCGGCTTCAAAGGCACGTCGAGGGTTAGGCTCGCAATGTCAAGGGTTCCGACGGCATCGTCAGCGCTCGGCTCCGTCTCAGGGGTTCGAGTCGGCTTGTGGGAGGATGCGATCGGGGTCGGCGACGAACCGGCACCCTTGGCACGGGATCCTTTCGAGGGTCGACGAGCCATGACTGATGCGTGCAGAGGGGAAACACGATGTATCGTAGTCGTCTCGGCCAAGTTGAATCGTGTCCTTGTTCGTAAGTCCGGGTGTTGAAGGTAATGTTCGCGTATAGTTACCCAGTGTCGAGTATCGTGGCGTGTGGTAGGGCCTCGAATTGATGGTTACGGGGGCACCGCGTGATGTGGCGATAATTCGGTAATTTTGAGGATGGTCTTTTTTTTCACTGGACCTCAAGTCGAGAAAGTCGAGTCGTGGTATTCGCTCGTCGTTCAGGTCGCCTTCTACTATACGTCACCAAGAAATGCTTTGCTCGTTCACAATGACAAGACGGCACAAAGTGGGAGTAGAACTCGAGAGGGTGGACCATCCCATCGTCAAGTGCAGACCAGTTCAACGAGTGGGTGGCCACCCTCAGAATGCAGCATCCGCGAAGGCCATCTTGAACACTCGGAAGAATGGTGAGGGTCGACTGCCGGCGCTGGTCATTGGATATTCGCAGGCCCGAGGCAGCTCTCGAACACTGTTGGCACTGGATCCGACTGTCGTGGTAAGGTGATGTGTTCCGGAGAGCACTCGAAGAGCGGAGAAGAGGGCGAGAGGGGAGGGACGATGTTGCGGGGAGTAACATCGATCTAGACATCCGATTCCTGAGGTGCAGAGGCGTAGAGAGCCTGAAATGCTGAGGTAATAGCGGATCTTTAGCGGGACTCACGATTGAGGAAGCGGATATACTGGCAGACTCGCAGACTGGTAGTGGGGGAGGGGGCCCCGGGACATCGCTGGGAGCACCCAGTAGCACTGCAGACCCCGCCCGGCAGGCAGCGCGTTCGGGTGGCGTGGTGGCGGCCCTTGCAGGACATCCTAGAGCTATCCCAGTGCTGAAGTACCAATGTACCCTACTAATGTGGAGTGATGCAAATTTTGGTGACGAAATCCAGAGAAATCAATTCAAACCTTGCGACCCGGGTCAAACCTCTTCTCCGATCCACCGCTCAGTCCAGTATCGCATGCGAAGCGATGCTCACCCTTTAGAAGCTGTGGTTTCTACAGCACAGAGAAATTAACTCGACAAATCCCCCCTCGGGTTGAATGTTGAGCAGCCCTCGGCTTCCTGTTGCTCCATCGCGCAAGCATCATCCGTCGTTACCTCCGTCATGCTCTCGAGAGCAGCCCTGCGCCTGGCCCAGCCAGCTGCTGTCTCGGCATGGGCCTCCTCTGTCTCCTCTTCCTCAGCCCGGCGAGCCTTGCCAGCGCTGACAGCAGCTCCGACGATATGGGCAAGGGGTCTGGCAGATAGCAAGCGGCCACCACCTCCCTCGAGATTCAGCTCGCCGTCAAGCACCACTCCCCGATCATCACCCACTTCGCCCCAACAGCAACCCCATCGCGATGGCGGTGCCAGTACCAGTGCGAATACCAATACAGGGGAAGCTTCACAAGAACCGTCAAAGGCAGAATCTACCGATGCCGAGTCTCAGACACCAAAGCCAGCCGACGAGTCTACCCAGGCACCTGAGAAGCAAATACCGCTGTCCGAACTTCCTGACCTAACCCAAGGGATACCTTCCACCCTCGAGTACGAGATGGGCGATGCGGCTCGCAAGTCGGAGCTGGAACCTGTCGAGGAGGATGTTGCCTCAGGGGCTGGCGGACGTGGCAAGGGAGAGCTGCCGGCGTCGGCATACGTCTCCTCCACGGAGCGGAGGCGCCAGAAGCTGGCAAACTGGATGTTTGGCGCTACACTGGTCGGGATGGTCGGTGGCGTCGTCTTCCTGGGTCGCAACTGGGAAGAAGATGAGCTGCGGAAGCACCCAGACGTGCCTAACGGCTGGGGCCTGTCTCTGTGGTGGAACCGCGCATCCACGCGCATGAAGGAGGTCTTGACATACTACCACGAGCCCGCCTTCGAGAAACTCCTCCCCGACCCCGACCCCATGTTCGAGCGCCCGTATACACTTGTCATCAGCCTTGAGGACATGCTCGTGCACAGCGAGTGGACGAGAGAGCACGGCTGGCGGCTTGCAAAGAGGCCTGGCGTCGACTACTTCCTGCACTATCTGAGCCAGTACTATGAGATTGTCCTGTTCACCACTGTGCCTTTTGCTATTGCCGAGCCGTTGCTGCGAAAGCTGGACCCGTACCACTTCATCGTGTGGCCCTTGTTCCGGGAGGCTACCAAGTACAAGGACGGCGAGATCATCAAGGTAAGTCTGCTCTCAAGCCCCGACCGCCATTATAGTCTCTCAATGGAGCCCTGCTGACCTGTGGTGGCACGACAGGACCTTTCCTACCTGAACAGAGACCTGTCCAAGGTCATCGTCGTCGACACCAACGCCGCACACGTCCGAGCCCAGCCCGAGAATGCAATCGTCCTGCCCAAGTGGACCGGCGAGCCTAAAGATAGAGAGCTGGTCGGGCTGATCCCCTTCCTCGAATACATCCACACCATGCAATATGGAGACGTGCGCAAGGTCCTCAAGTCGTTTGAGGGCAAGCACATCCCTACGGAATTTGCTCGCCGTGAGGCGATTGCGCGAGCCGAGTTCAACAAGCAGCTCGAGGCGGAGCGGCGCAAGCACCCTCACAAGGGCAAGAGCGGCATGGCTGCTCTCGGCTCGCTGCTTGGTCTCAAGCCCCAGAACATGAGCGTCATGGTTGTGCCCGACGGCGAGATCAACCCGGCAGACGCCTTCTCGCAGGGCAAGATGATCCAGGATATCGCGCGTGAGCGGGGCCAGCGGCAGTACGAGGAGATTGAGAAGATGATCCGCGAGAACGGCGAGAAGTGGCTCAAGGAGGAGGCTGCTGTGCAGGAGCAGATGCAGAAGGAGGCCATGAACAGCATGAAGAGCTCCTTCACCTCGTGGTTCTTGCCGACAGGCGCACCAGACGCAGCAGGCAAGGGCGACGGCCAGAAGAAGGCCTAGACAGGCATCCACGCGTTCTGCCGATACCTGGGTCCTCTGGCCCTGGCATATATCCTCACAGGTTAGTATGCAATTGAGAACGGCACTCAAACTCCGCACACATCCCCCCTCTATATCAGACCTTTCTTCCCTTGCCTCAGGCGGTGGTCTGGCGGCGGCAGGGGCGCTGGTGGGAAGCATTTGCATTGGCGTACTGGACGGCGGTGCCTGGTCACGAATGAGTCGAGGAGACTATTACACCATCCCAGATTATGTTTTTTTGTTCACGTCCTTGTTGGTCAAAGTCGTGTGCGAAAAAGATCTATCCAGATATGTAGAATATTATATGGCCCCGTGTGCCCTGTACGAATCGAAGGAGTTGAACACTAGATGTACTGCTATTCCTGTTCCTCACCTGTGTAATTGATGCCAAATTCATTGCTCAATTATTGTTTATTGAACTGATAGCAAATCCACAGCACTCGGCCGTGAAGCCTCGCTAATTACTCTACAGATACCGGTATAATAATCTACTCATGACCTCTACCTCCCAGCCATTGTTTATTCGGACCGAACGTCTTGATGTTAATCAAAATACTACTCCCAAAAGATCGCTCTCCTGCAGGTACCCCTGGGCTTGTGTTGACTTAATACCATCTGCTTCCAGCCTTTCCATGACGGCTTCCTCAACGGCTCGGTCTCTGTCAAGTCTCGCGTCGAACAACTCGAACAAATTGGCAATGTGGACAGAGAATCCCGGCAAAGGCTTTCTGGAAATGGCCTGAACAGTCTAACTATACGCGAATTATCATAGCCTCGCCTGATTTGGCCAACCAGCAGTCGAACCTTGGTTCCTATTTCATGTATCATACCAGCGTGATAACACGATTGTCCCAAGGCATATCCCATCCGAACCCCGTATTTGTATGCCACAAGCCGACTCGGTAAAACTCTCCTTCCACTTCAGCAGGATAGACGATCAACCCAGCAGCATATCCACTTTCGGCCTTTTTCCCATACACCTCATGACAGGATATCTGGATCAAAAACATCTTGTCCGCCTCACCCCGCGTGACATGCTCATTGTCTGTATCCCAGCCGATGAAGATCCCTACGCTCAGTCCTGGGATGTGCTGGCGAATATGTGTAGTCAAGATCCCACTGAAGATGTGATCGGATTTGCCACCCGTGAGGCTGGAGAGAGGGAGCAGGCCTGTCCTCAACATCAACTTTGCGGTCCTGGGTCGACCAAATGGGTTGTCTAGCACTGTCGAGAACTCTAGCCCCACAACCTCGCACTGCAGCCTCAGGCTCGTCGTGGCCGCGAGCGCAGGGGGCCCAGCACTACAAGGACCCGTCAGCCCAGCCCAGGACCACGACGGCCGAGAGACAGACCCAGGAGAAGACAGCGCCTCCATCCTCTCCCGAAACAAGACCATGCCCCTCGCGCCGTGTCGAGGCACGTTGCGGGCGAACAGCAGGTCCTTGTCGAGGTTGTCCCGCCAGATTCCAGCAAGGTACTGGCTGCCCGTGTGGGCAGCGACCATGCTGGCCAGGGCGGGCAGGCGGTCCGTGTCGAAGGTGAAGGCCTTGACGGTGAACGTCTCGACCTCGCTGGCGAACGCGGCGAAGGGCTCGTCTCTCATTGTCGTCCTGCAGACGCCGATGGCAAGCGGGCTGCTCCACTCTCGGGTGACGGACAGGCCGTTCTCGCAGAGGTACAGCCCGTCGCACATGAAGAACAGCCAGTCCGAGGTGAAGACGAGGAGCCGGCTTGAGAGCCTCATCTCCTGGTAGACCCAGCCCCGGCCGTACCACTTGGACTCGTCGATCTGCTTGTGGAAGGGGAACGAGTCGAGGCGGTAGTAGTTGAGATCAATCGCGTCTGGACCGCATGGGACTAGGCTGTATGTGCAGGGACAATCCTCTTTACTTTCACCAGCGGCCACCTCATCGTTGTCCGCGTGGGGCTGGATGTGTAGCACCGGCCCCGTCTGGAACTGGCGTTCGTGAAGGAAGCCTTCTTGGCAGCTCGTCGAGGACGCGGCACAGATGGTGACCAAGGCGGACTGGAAGATGTTGGCCATCTGCTGGCTCTCGCGATTCCAGTCCATCACAGCAAGATCGTCGTTCCCCTGCAGAATACATAGCGCGTCGACCCATAAGTAGCGCATCCCGAGCTTTGAGCAGACCTAGGAAGCAGGTTAGAGAAGTAATTTCTAGCGAGGTCTCAGACGACGATGCGAATTTGTGTTTGCAATATGACCTTACCTGTATTGCGTCAAAAACTACGGGCGAGACCTCTTTCAAATCGATGCTTGTCATCCGGTGATCCAGATTCGTCGTCGTCGTTTTGGACTGCGAGAGAGCGGCAGCCCGGTCTCCCCAGCAGTAACTCAATGCAGCATAAGTTGTTTGATCTTTGCTCTGGGGGTTCTTCATAATCCCATCTGTCAATACCAGTCGCACCCTACCCTCGCCAAGTGGATCGTCACCGAGATCGAGCAGCCGCGTAGGGAGGAAGCTTGTCGGCTCGGCGTGTTCACACGTGAAGCAGCACTTTTCCAAGGCACTCTTGGCAAATGAGAGATTCCGTTCGGACAGCACCTCGACCGTGGGACCAGGAAGGATTGGGAGATTTGATTTGGTTTGCTGTGATCCGATCAGAAACGGTCATCAGAAACGACGCAGAAGTACGTAGAGTGAAAAGACAAGATTTTGTATCACGTACTTGAGCATCCAGGCACGCGAGGAATTTCACTTCGCGGAAGATGTCCATATCCGACCTTTGAGGGCAGAGACGAACAACAAATCCACATAGAAACTGAGGCTTGTGGCTCTCGCGGTCGGAATATATCAAGACATCGTCTATAACGGGGAACACGTCGATAGTCACGTCCGGGTCATCTTCGGCATCCCAGGGCCGGACTTCAGACGTGGACATGAGCTGTTCATGAAGGAGTTTGCAGAACTCGCACCCAGATAGTCCCGAAGCTGCTAGACGAGGTAGGCCTGGCCAGGTATCGCAGACGCGCAGTGAGTACGTGGGGATATATGGCATCTGTCCAGGGGCGCCGGGCTCGAGCAGCGCACGCACGTCTCGAAGGACACAACACGAATCGCATAGCCGGGCTGGACCGATCATTGTACTTTCGGGTATGTGGTAATTTGAGAGTTGTCTGTAGATGAGTCAGAATCTCCTCTTGCTTTGTATTATAAAGCCAAGATGATCATCGGTGTGTTGCGCGTGTGGTCCCTCTGGCTTTGAGGTCCGCACGAGCTGAATGAGGGTGGACGTTTCCGACCTGAGACGTCAGCAGCGCTCCACTGAATCCTTTCAATTCAGGTGGGGGTGGATGCAGTGTGCTCTATTCGTAATCGCCCAACTATTGCTGAGGCTATTGTCGACAAAAACATCATCTCATCTCACGATGGCCTGCATCCCTTGGTCGTCAAAGGAGGGCTCTATGGAGGGAAGGGAATGGTGTGGCTCGACCATGTGCCGCGTGGAGGGCTTGTCCTGGAGTATATCGGGAGAGATTTGTGGAAATATGACCAGCTGAGGCAGACGATAAGGAGGATCATGGTATTCAGTAGGACTAGCTTTTTCATCTTCACCGTTGCCGCTGTATCATCACGTCTGGTAAACCTAAGAATAAATCACAGACGGAGCTATCACATCTTTGGGCACCTTTACGAGCGGATTCCAGGTGCTCCTTTGCAGGAGGAAGAGCTGGATAAAATCGGACCACCACTGGTCTTCAACCTAGGGATGAATGAATAGCAAGTGTTCCTTGCAGGCAGTAGTGTCTTATTCAGGCCCGTCACAACGATAATCAAGGATATGCGCACGCAGGACGGCTTCAATCAGATCCTGAATGACCTGTGTAGTGATCCGTGTGGCGGCAAACTACATCAGATCCCCCATTTCCATCTTACCAAACGAGACGACAAGACATGATCACAAAATCCCATCACAGCCTCGCCCTGCCCCCCTTAGCATTTAGACCCCTCGCCACCCCTCTCGATATCCAATCCGAGATAGCCATATTTGTAACCATAGGGTTCACCCCGCTCGCGCTGGGAAAGACGCTCGCATCAGCAACATACAGCCCGTCCGTGCCCCACACCCTGCCGCGCGGGTCTACTACGCCGCCCTTCTTGGTGCTGCTCATCCGGCACGTCCCCATCTGGTGCGCCGACGTGAAGGGCGTCTCGGGCATCCCGGTGCCGTGTGCCTCGAGCTCCTTCAGCCAGGCCTGGAAACGCGGGTCCGCCACGCCGGCGTCTTCTACCGAGGCTAGGATCTCGTCGTCTAGAGAGGCTGGCGTGGATGTGGACTTGGTGGTGGTGGTGGTCGTGGGAACCTCCTCGTTGCGGATGAAATGGCGCATCCCGGGCAGCGAGACGTGGATCTCCAGGGCGCCCTGTAGGTAGAGGATCTTGGCGAGGGCGATATTGCCAGTCATGACGTTCTTGCGGTCAAAGGCAGACGGGGTGTAGTGCACGCGAGGCTGGCCAGAGTTGGGATCAGGGTAGATGTAGCCCGGGTCGCGGTCGCGGTTGATGGAGATGTAGCTGTTCATGTGGCGGTATTTCAGGGCGCGGACCTTGAAGTCGATGCCGTTGTCCCAGTTGAGGAAACGCATGGCGTAGCATGGCTGTGGTTGTGAAGACAAAAAGGGTCAGACAATCGTAACAGTTCATGAGAAATTTATAGATGACGAGAGAAAGGATGATGGATGCTCTGTGTGTGACTTACCACCATCGAGGTGCACTCCAGTTTCACACCGTGGCCTTTGTTGTCTTGGTTCTCGAATGTGTTGACGACGGCGGTGAGGATACCTCCCTCCCATGGTCGAACGTCCTCTTTGAAGAAGGCCGTCACGACGTTGACGGGATGAAGGTACAGGTTTCTACCAATCTGTGGGTTCTGTGCGAGTAATCTTGTCAGCATAAAAGAAGACAGTCCACAACACATGTCAAACCTAAGGGCACCACTGCCTCTCTCCTCTGTTTTTCTCGTCCTTACCTTTAGTCCGCTGTTTTTGAGAATGACCGGACTCCATAACGTCCCGCTGCTGACAATGACCCTCTTGGCCCTGACGACGACCTCCCTCACAATCTTGTCGTCTTCCGGCCCATCAAGTCTGCCGTCCTTCCCTCTACTCGTCCAAGTCCCAACGACACCCACCGCCTTCTTCCTGCCGCCTGTTTTCCGCTCATCATCAAACAAAACCCTCCTCACCTTGAACCCCTCAGCAAACTTGGCCCCAGCCCGAGCCGCATCCGGAAACCACCCATTCACAGGCCCCTGCTTCTCACCACTCCAGCACCCCAGCGCACAGTGACCCTCAGGATGCCGACACCGGCCCGTGTTCTGCGGCACCCTCTTGGCCGACCACCCAAGCCTCCTCGCCCCGTCCAGCAGGACCTGGTTCCCGTGGTTCGGCACAAAGTCCTCGTGCACGCCCATCTGCTCACACACCCTGTCCAGGGACTCCTGGAACGCCCCCGTCTCGAAGAGCCCCAGGCCGCGGTCCACGGCCCACTCCCTGCGCACGAACCCTTGCGTCTGCAGGCTGGCGCTCCAGTTGACGGTGCCGCCGCCGCCAAAGCACGAGCCCGCCACCAGGAGGATCGAGTTGTCGTCGGACGCGATGGCGCCCGAGCCCTCGATCATGTGCAGGAGGTGCTCGGGCGCGGCCATGGGCAGGCTCTGGCTGGTGAAGTGGTAGCCCTTTTCGAGGACGAGCACGCGGTGGCCTGCCTCTGCCAGGTTCTTGGCGCACACGCCCGCGCCGCAGCCGGAACCGACGATGACGACGTCTGTCTCGATCTCTGCTGGGGGGGACTGAGGCTGCTTGGGAGGTGTGAGACGAAGAGGAGGAGGAAGAAGAAGAAGAAGAAGGAGAAGAGGACGGTGGGAACTGGATAAACTCGTATGGATAAGTGGGCGGCGGGTTCCATCCGGCCGGGGTGGCGGGGAACCCAGAGAGGCGGAGGAAGGATGGGTTGCTGGCCGAGAAGGCGACCTTGGCCAGGGTGGTCAGCTGTCCGAACAGGCCACGCAGCTGAGGGATGTAGCTCGTCCGCCACTTGTGGAGGATCTCTGCGCGCTGGTGTATGGGCAGCCTTGTGATGGGCGTCGCGGAGCCGGTCAGCAAGATGGCGGTGGCTCGGCTGTGAGACGGTTAGAGGGTACGTCGTGTGAGTGACGCTATGCTATCACCAGCCTCGGGGGTCTGGTCTGGGCTCAGCGGCCTCGTAACTCACTAGGTCAACAGCCGGAGCACAGTCGTGAGCATGTTCCTGGTGTCCTGGGGCAGCTGGAGCAGTGTGCCCTGCAGGAGCTGCTGGAAGCCCAGGTCAGCCGTCGCCCTATCGGCCAGGTACCGATCCACATCCTGGATCTGGACCGAAGGCGAGGACGAGGCTGCGTCGAAAAGGACGGTGTTGTGTTGCAGATGGGACACAATGTCTCGGTACTTGTCGTCGGAGATGTATGAGACACCCGGCTTTCTCCTCCTCGGCGCCGTCGATTCCTTCTGGACGGGAGGGAGGAGACCGTCCATGATGGCGAGAAGCATGCGCCACTCCTCGGTGCCCATGGCCTCGGTGACCTTGTACCTCCATGGTATGCCCGTGGGCCTCACCGTCGCCGGAGCGTCCTCTGCCATGGATCCCGAGGTCTTTCGGCAGTGCTTGGTCACACAGTTGGGTATATAGCGAGAGCGGGAAGAGGATATAGTAGTAAGCGGGCACGAGACGCTCCTGAGTAGTAGTGAAACTTATTAGCGAGATATAGTAGGGACACTTTAGTACCACCATCATGCGATCATGGACAATAGTGTTGGCCGAAGGATTGCAGGCGCTAATATGATGACAGAAAGGCCATCACTTGCCGAGGTGTCAATGAACCCACGACACATGAATCAGTGTCTTCTCCTCTTCTCCTCTTCTCCCTTCTGCCTGAAAGAGGCGGCGCTGAAGATCTGTCCAGATGCTGGCTGTCCCAAGGTGGTTAGCCGCACCGACAACACGCAAGTAATCACAACCAACCAAAGGATCGTGGTGACAGGAGAGATGGGCCAAACTCAATCCCAAAAGACCTCGGTCTTGGGAGCACGAACACACACACACATGTGCGTGATTCAGCGCTAATGTCTCGAGCCTACACAGGGTACTGTATGCGGAGATCGTGGGGCCCGGGAAGCGAGCGAGCAATCAGCGCTGAGGTCCAGGGCCCCAGAACCAACGGACACGGAGTCGGCAGAAATACCCGGGCACGGCGGGTCCGTCGGGTTTCTTACTCTGAAGGACAGATTTTGTGCTGTCCCGTTTTTGTTTTCCGTCCTTCTGAAGCTGTGTGGAGCACTGAGACAAAGAAAATAACTCGGTGGAATGAATGGTACTCATTGCAAAGGACCAAGAAGTCATCCTTTTGAATTCACAATTTGTACCGTACAAAAGGAACGAAATCCCTATCGTTCTCATCCCATTTCAGTTCCTGACAAGATGATGTTTCATCAACAGCACCCGTCCCGAACCCTCCATGTCCCGCGTGCCTCTGTCTGGAAACCTGCGGTCGACACATTCAACTTTTTGCTTTGCTCACGGGAAAGAGGACGACATCACTGTACTTTGTATGGTGAGACCCAATACAAGATTGTCAAAGTACACCCAAAAAAGCATTGGTGTCTCTCACAAATGGTGGCTTCATAAGCTAGTTGTCGAGCACGGCAGGTAAAGACAGGAGAAGAATATAAACAAGTTGACGCAGCATGATCCCACAAATATCACCAGAGAGATACGATGAGCAACCAATCAATGCCCGGACGCTGTACTACCCTCACAACGATACATGCTTTTGTTCGGCATTGCGTTTGCCAGATTGTGCATGGTGATCTGCATGGCATAAACACTTGGTACGGACGGCACTCGGCATAAAGAGAAAATAAGCACAGTCAATCAAGTGGCTGCAAGGGAGCATCCCCACAAAAAAAAAAAGAGTTGACAGTATTCAGGTCGGAGCAACATGCAAAAGAAGCCGCTCTGAACAGCTCGTATGCCCACTATCAGAATCGAACTGATGACCTTATCATTACTAGTGATACGCTCTACCACTGAGCCAAGCGGGCGATGGAAAGACCACTCCTGGATTATATTATGTAGGTGTCTGTCAGTGTGTCGTGTCGAGTGGGTCGTATGGAGCGGTTGAATGAATTAGAGACGGGTCCCGCGAGTCGAGGTTGTGGACCTGCCCTATTCTGATCACGAAGCGAGGAGAAAGAGGACAGGGAGGGAGGGTTAGGGGAACCAGGAGAGAGGGGGGGGGAGTCCGGAATGGGCACAGTACACAAGAGTCAAGGCGTGTTGAAGGTGGGAAGAGGGGGAGAAAGGAGGGAGGGGTGGATAGAGGAGCACAAAGAGAGGGTTGCATCAGAGGTCCGTATCAAGATGTAAATTCCGACCACGCAGCTGTCTAGATCTGGTGTGTATCATATATATATATAAGTACGCCGTGTGAGTGCGCGCAAGAAGAAAATCAAACCTGTTGGCCTTTCTCTTTCGTTCTTTTTTTCATTCCAACCCATGTGCATTATCCTGTGCCGAGGAGAACAGCCATGCAACTCCGGCTTTTGAATCCTATAGAGAAAAAGAAAAAGAATAAAGTGTATCCTGGTACTTGTGACCCGAGATAAAGGGTATATATAATCTGTATCAAAGTCGACCGTTGAAAACAGTAAAAATCAGTTAAAATATAAATCAGCACCGATCTGGTCTGTTCCGCTCCCGTTCTAGGATACCTTCTAGGATGCCATCTAGAGTCTCTGCGTCTTGAGCCTGTATAGTCTTGTATCGTTTTTTTGGGGTCTAATAATGTGCGTTGTTGTCTAGTGGCCTTCTCGGCCTTCGTTCTCGTCCTCGTCCAGCCGTGTAGTGAGGAGGGTGAACTTCTTCCCCTTGCAGGCCTCTACGATCTGCTGGGGGAGGCCCTTGGGACCCTCGGCCAGGATCAGCGTCTTTAGGTTCCGCGCCATGTACTCGATGTTCTCCAGGGCTCCGGCGAACAGCTCCGTGACCACCTCGTCGTTGCCGATCTCGCCAAAGAACTCGAGGGTCTCCAGCTCGGGCGGGAAGCCGACCGAGTGCAGGCGCGGCTTCTTGGACGTCTTGCCAAACAGCTGGGTGTCAAAGTTGAGGCGCAGCGTCCTGACGGCGACAAAGTCTCGCATGCGCAGCACCTTGCGGCCGCCCAGGGTGGGGTGGTCGATGACGATGGTCTCGAGGGTCTCGGCGCAGGGCTTGAGGGCCATGACGAACTCGTTAATCTCGTCGCTGCTCTCCTCCAGCTCCGGCCTCGGCTCTGCCGTGTGGAACATGTGGAACTCGCGCAGGCCCTCGGGGAACTCCATGATGTCGGCCAGGGCGTCGTCGTTGATGTCGCACTCGATGAGGTGCAGGGACTTGAGGGCGGTGCTGTGGGGCCGCTCGAGGCTGTCGAAGCCGCGCTCGTCGAGCTTGGCGCGGCGGATGGTGAGGGTCTCGAGGGTGGGGTGGGTGAAGATGTGGATGTTCTCCTGCAGGTCCCAGTACTCGTCGTCGGGGCACTGGTAGAAGAGGGAGCACGTCTTGAGGCAGGCGAGGTCGAAGGGCCCGTTGAAGAGGGTGCCGATGCCGTGCAGCAGCTTGACGGGCACGGCGATGTCGAGGGTCTCGAGGTTGGACATGGTGGACAGGGTGCGCGACAGGCCGTCGATGCGGTCGGGCGAGTAGTGCGAGCGGTCCAGCGGCGCGTCCAGGATCAGGTGGGACAGCTCGGAGCCCGGGTACTCCAGCTTGACGTCGGTAATCATGGACCCACGGCGGGGCCGGCGGTCGAGGGTCTCGCTGAAGATCAGGTGCTGCTCGGGCGAGTCGAAGAGGAGGGACCGGTACAGCGCCGTGTCGGCGAGGTGGTGGTATCGCTTGTTGGCGAGCGACATGTTGCACAGGTCGTGTCGCGACTCGTGTGCGAGCGTGTCGAAGATCATGAGCAGCAGCTTGTCCGGCAGCAGGGCCAGCCGGTCCGCCACCATCTGGTCGGGCCCGTGGTGAGGAGTAGCGGTTGTGGAAGGTGAGGTAGTAGTAGTGGTAGTGGTAGTAGTGGTAGTAGTAGTTGTTGTTGTAGTAGAAGAGGAGTTGGGGGTGGTGGTGGTGGTGGTGTCATGACGGCGGCGGTCGTCGGCAGGCTGGGCGCACCTGGCGCAGCCGTTTTCAGTGATCACAGCGACGTCGCGCGACATTCCTGACGAGGATTGGTGACAGTTGCAGCTCGGCGGCGCGGGAAGATCTGGCAATCCTCGCAGAGAAAGTACGCTCGAGACGGGCCTCAGAAGCGTGGCGACGACGCTGTGTGCTGAAGAATAAAAGGCTCTCATAACGAGAGGAAGAAGGGAAGAAAGAAGGAAGGGGAGAAAAAAAAAGAAGAGAAGAAGGATGAGGAGGAGTTAAAGGAAGAGTTTAAAGAGAGAGAGAGAGAGAGTGTGTGTGTGTGTGTGGGGTGGAGTGAGAGTGACGAAAGAGCCCAGTGGACTGGACTGGACTGGACTGGATCGAGTGACAGGCCGCACGCCGACTTGGATCTGAGAGACTAGGAGGAGTTTTGCGTGCCCTCAGCTATAAACGGGTTTGACCGGCTCTCATCATCTGTCTCTCTGTCTCTCTCTCTTTCATCTCTATATTTCTTTTTTTTTTTCCCCCTCAAGTTTCTTAAGTTTGGGTCCAGCCCAAAAACAGGCGACAGAGCCTCGAGACCCGGCCGGTCCCAGCTCGTTCAGGTACCTAAGGTGGATAGCGTGGGTCGGTGACTTTCTGAGCTGACTTTTTGCATATCGATGATGGTTTGAGTATCTCAGTGAGGAATCACCTGACTGAGTGGGTGGGACGAGCAAGCCCAGATGGCACCACACTCACAGGTGAAATAAAAATAAAGACAGGACAGGTCAAAAACAAATTGAAACCGGTTTTTGCAACTGTTTGCGATGTACACAATCGTGCCAGGTCGGATGTCGTTTCAGTGAGGGCCTCGCTGGCTGACCTTCTGGAGTGTGGTTTCTTTGCCCACTAACTCCGCAGCTCAGCACTGTAGCAAAGCAGCCCTACAGTGTTCGAACCAGCCTGGCCTGCCCTGTCAATGTTCAGCACGTTCCAGGCCAGAACCGAGCGGAACCCAAGAAGGCCTAGTGGCCCCCGGAAAGCATCCCCAAGTTCTGCACAGGGAAGCCCCCTGCTGTGGCGCCCCCACCCCCAAGCTGTGTCAGACCGGGGAAGCAGATGGTAGAATTGGAGAAACCAGGATTGGCTGGGTGGCTGGGTCAGGGCCGGGACCGAGGGAACCCTTGATTATGCAAGGTCTCTATAGGACGGCCCGGGGATGTGCATGTGCAGTTCCTGCTATGATTGAAGATGATTTGACGAGGTCACGACCAGTGACAGTCAATATTAATTATCAAGTGGAAAGAATGGAGGGTGGGGGCCTGAGCATACTGTGTGTGTGTGAAAAGGCGTGGTGAAAGAGGGGGGGGGGGGGGCGACAAGGAGGGGCTGAGAGGAGAGAAAAGCCTGGGTATCATTTATTGGGTCAAAGTTATCATAGTAGCCACCCCTCCAAACCGTTCAGACTCTTGACCAAAAGACAGTTGCACCAGACATACAAAACAAAACAGCCTTCCATTTTACTCTCAACATCTGATTCCTATACAGTAATACTCAAATGATCATCTGCCTAGGAGGAGGAGAGTGATGCACCGTTGGTCAGAGCGGGGTCGTGCTGCCCACCTGTGGCCGAGATAACGAGGCCTTCGTCCTAAGTACTGCCACCTGACCTGGTGCGAATCCTGCAACGCCCCAAGTGCTGTACTTCAAACTTCACTTCCCATCGATCATCTCCTTAAGCACAAGCTCGAACTAGTAACTGTGCCGGCTGAAAGTATGAATGTAATGAGGGATCATGGTCCTGCAAACTCAATCCACGACATCTGTGAGTTGACTGGTCCAGCAGAAACGGGCATCCCGCCTGACCTACGCTGACATACTGGACGTATATGAACAAACAGCCACAGCAAATATTTCGAGTAGTGAACAGCGCATCGTTCGCATAGCACCATTACCGCCTGATGCGCGATGGGATCCATCCTGTCTTCCAACCGACGAGGCTGATGACGAGCCTCGATGGACGGATCTCCAAGTGGCATCGCGCAACGGCGACCTCGAGCGGGTCAACGAGATTCTGGCACAGTACGATGAACCCTCTCGCAGGGCAGAGGTGGTAAATGCACCTCCCTCGGGATGGTACGGCCAGACCGCTCTGCAGGCTGCCTGTCTTCACGAGCACCAGGACATTGTCCGGGCACTCCTTGCTGCTGGCGCTGATATCTCAGCACCCGGTGGCAACAACATCTACTGCAATGCCTTTGAACTGGCTTGTGGGACGGGTACGTCGCATTCGAGCCCAGGGGAGTTCAATGAAAGGGCCGTTGCTGAGCTCAGGCAATCATAGGTAACCTGGAACTCGTTCGTACGCTCCTCGATGCTGGGGCTACAGACTGCGTCAACCCCGCGAGGGTCACCAGGTACCAGGGCCGCACACCCGTGCAGGCTGCTGCTGAGGGTGGGCATGCAGAGGTGGTCGACCTCCTCCTGGAACTAGGAGCAGACGTCAACGCCCCTGCCTCCCCGAGCAGCGGCGTCATGGCGCTCCAGGTGGCTTGTTACCGTGGGCACACAGATTTGGTCAAAATGTTGATCGAGAGAGGCGCTGATGTCAACGGCAGGCCGGGCAGACATAGCGGCTATACAGCCCTTCAGGGGGCCTGTTTGCAAGGAGAGACCGAGATCGTCGAGATCCTCCTGCAGCACGGGGCAGACGTCAATGCTTCCGGTGCTGTGACTCATGGAGGGACAGCCCTTCATGCCGCTGCCGCTGGTGGTCACCTGAGCCTGGTGAGGAGACTGCTCGATGCCGGCGCGGACCCCAATGTCCCGGCGGGACCTCGTGGCCAAACCGCTGTACAGGCCGCGTTTGTCATCGGACGGATGGATATTGTGGACACGCTGGTGGCAGCAGGTGCTACGGGCCCGTTCACCGGAGGCAGAATCTTGTTTGGCAACACGAGAATCAAAAGTTGGTCGGCGAGCGAGATGCACATTACTCCAGACCAGATCTAGCAATCTCGAAAACTTCCTTCTCTCATCTCCCTTGGCTGTGACCCCTCCGGGTTGATCCAGTACTTCAGAAGTGCCTCCTTTGCTACCGCAGCGCTTCCACAGCCCACGAGCTGCAGATCCTCCCAGTCCTGCATCAACACCGAGATCCAGAACCGGCATCCTTCCCAAGACGGGTGAAAGGTGAACCTCTGCCTGCCCTTTTCGGATATGGAGTCCAGGAGCCGTCCCAGCGTCACTGCCGTCGTTGGCTGGAACGAAAATACGTGGAGCGTCTCGCTTGTGTATGGGTCGTCCAGAGACGTCACTTCGACCTTGCCCCGTAGTCCGTCGTCACCGTAGCCCGGTGCCATGTCTAGCATCACACTCGAGGACCGGGATAGTTGTAGGCAGATGACCCAGTGATTGGTCGGGGGGTTGCCTTCCTCGTCGCCTTCATTCAGTTCGTTCCGAAGCGCGCACAGGTGGATGTGCTCGACCTGGGCTGACCAACTGGACGACTTGTCGGCCGTGAAACTGTCCAAGTCCCAGTTATCGTCCAGCTCGTCCATCTTTCGAGTTTCCACAGAGCTGTGTAGAGATTCGGTTTCCTGGGTTCTCTGCTCTGCGTCTTTTCACTAGAAAGAGCTTGTGTTGGGATGGTGAGAATGTTTTGTGAGGCTTACTCTGGGGCTGGATGCAATTCATGAAATCGTGTCCAATTGTGAAACGTATTATGTAAGCAAAAAGCCCATAGGAAAAGGCGGAAATGGTTTCTCCTACTGGTATGGGAAAATATATGTTGCATATTGCGTATTGATTGGAAGACCAAAAGGATTAAGCTAAAATGAAGACGAAAACAATATTCTCCCTCCCTCTCTTACAGTGAAGTAGGACTTCGGAAACAAAAGATACAACGGAGAAACAAAAGGCCAGGAGTGTTTTGCATGCAGATCCAACCTCCTCAAACAGAAATTGTCCATTTGTGAACCAACATTAACCCAGAATTTCTTGACATATAATAATCATGCTCTGAGCGAACAAACAAAATTCTCCACTATCACTCTTTATCCTTTACAGTACCAGTTTCTCCATGAATATTTCCGTTAAGCCCGGAACGTGCCCTCCTTAACCTTACGTGGCTCATGGCCAGAACCAGGCGGGTACCTCCAGTAGGACGACATGGCTGTGAGTACCGCTTGAGCATTTCCTTTAGAGATGTAGCCGGCTGCCTCGAGATCCGAGACAAGGACATAGTTCCAATATCGGCAACCCTCCCACTCCGGGGTGAATTGGTATTTCTGACGACCGTTACGCATGACAAGGCCGACAATCTTCTGCACGGTCAGGCCGAGGGTGGCGGGCATTGTGATCTTCTTGACGTGGTTTTCAGTACAGGCGTAACGCTTAGATGATATCTCGATCTTTCCTCTGAGGCCGTTGCTGCCGTAGCCTGGTGCCATGTCGAGGCGGACGGAGTGGTGGTCCGAAGTCTCTAGGAAAAGACACCAATGGTTCGTGGCTGGGTTGCCGTCCTCGTCGCCTTTGTTCTGCTGGTTTCCGTAAGCGACCAGATGTAATGCAATCACAGACTTTGCCAAATATGTTCGGTCCAGTCTATCCGTGTCAAAGTTGGAGTCCATGGCGGTGCAGGACGGTGTGGAATATTGTGAGAAGTAGTACAAAGTAGAGCAGGGTAGCAATGGCAAGGTGCTTAGATGTAAATTAGTATTTTTGGTGAGTTGTGGACAATTATAACATGGAGAAGAGTCTCGATCGTGAATCTGGTGATCAAGGAGCTTCATTATATATGTTGTGTATTCATCTACAAATCTACGCATATATATATATAGCAATTCTTCAGTCTCGCTGCCGCCCCATCAACCCTCAGAGATGTTCAGCGGCACCGGGCATTCCATCCCGCCCATACTGTTGTAACAGCCGCCCAACGTCTGCATACGGCAGACGTCCATGTTTCATTCTCAGCCAAAAGGCGGCAAGCTTGTGACGAAATACCAGGCCAGGACATGATCAAAGTCCCTCATTCGCTCTCCTGTGTGCGCTGCGTGGCTCTCTCCTGCGACACCCTCGTGGTGGTTGCATGGGCCGCGGCCCGTGAGAGAGAACCAAGTGTCAGCTTCTCGAGCCGCAAACGATATGGGGTCGGTATATTGCCCGAGTAGGGCATGCGCATCAACATGTCTCGTCGCATATTCCTGACGGTGAGCTGGAAATGGTCTTCTTGCGTTGGGGCCGGGGAGCCCTGCTGAATATGGGGGCCAGGTCAAGGAGCCAATTAAATTCAGCAGACTTCCCGTGAAGCGCTGAATGCAACCTAAAAACACGCAACGGAACCCACTAAGGGACCAACAGGACGACCACTAAAGAACTAACAATACCACTGTGGCACTGTCACACAGGGCGCCTGCTGTGGGTGACTCAGCCATACACGCTGGCAAGGGACATTGTATCCACGCCCCTCGAGACCAACAGTTCATTCCATCGTTTGTTGCTAAGTTCACCGCCTACCACTTTCTTTTGTCAGCACTTTGCGCACGAATACTTGCTCGACATCTTTGACTGACACCTGCAAAGACAGCCTAGCTACTCTATTCATCTTGTTGCCTGTCCCGAAAACGTCACTCATCTCTGTTCGCTTCGGCCCTGAACAGCAATGATCTACGATGATGTCGAAAGCACTGCAGCGACCGACTATGATCATATCATGAGTCTCAGCGACACCGAGCTGTCTCAATACATCGGAGACCTGCGAAAGACCTCAGAGGTGAACCCGCGCGTCATCAAAATCTCGGAACGATACGTCTCAAAGAGCTACCGTGCTGATGAGCTCGAGGACGTGAAGCCTGCCGTGGAGCGGGCCATCTCGCTGGGCGTCCGAGCACCGCCCATCCGGCGCATCGTGAGCAGGGCAGATGTTCTCGAGTGCGTGCAAGATCGCGTCGACGGCCCCAACCTGATGGACCTGTGGGGTTCTATTGGCTGGATCACCACCATCCGCCTGGCCTTCCAGCTGCGAGGCGCGGTGCAGACAATGAGGAATGCCACATCGCCCACAGCAGGCTCCTTGGGGACTGGAATATGTCATTCCTTCTGGATAGAAGATCGCCATAGGCTGCCTGTCAGTCCCAGCGCCCGGGTCATTGCATGTGTTGTCAACTTTTGGTACAACCATAAATCGTTTAGACAGGAAGCAAGAAAGACACCTGAAGAGCACCTAGAGACTGTGGAGAAGCCTGTGGCCGAGGAGCCTCTCGTCTTCACGCATCATGACCTTGCGCCTCGGAACCTCATGATTGATTCATCCAAAAACCTCTGGCTGGTGGATTGGGACTACGCAGGTTGGTACCCGTCTTACTTTGAGTACGCTGGCATGCACAATTTTGGGCCGCCGACAACGTGGAGCCGACTCGATCGATATCGATGGAACCTGTTTGCTTGGATTGCGACTGGGTCGTACTGGAAGGAGAGCACGATTTTGGTGGAAGCACGAAGAAAGTCTATACGTTTCCCTGCCAACCGTCGATTCAACATCAGAGCTGGGGCAACGCCCTCTCTCAAATCACCAAACGATGATTAAGTGTGGATCTTCAAAACGAGTCTGAGAGCAACAAGTATTCAGCCAAAACATTATGGATGAATATGGCAAGAGAACGTTCCATTGTCGAGGGTAGCTCTGTGCTGCCAGGTGACTATCTAAGCTCGTAACGATAGTTTCATCAACGTACTCGTTGTACCAATGAATGTATGCCCCATTCCGAAAGACAAGTTGAGTGTCATTTGCAATTGCTATGACTGCTTGCTCTAATCTATGTGCTTTTACCTACCCGCCGTGATCGTGTCTTCGCCGATGGGCGTCTCTATTTTTATGTCTTTTCCATCCGCTCTCTTTCTGCGTCCCAAAATCCCTTTATGATTCTCCGCCCACCGCTTGCCCTCTTCTTGTAGCTTAGCATCATCCTCCCTCTTCAGGCTGTGACCCCTGACGAAGAAGAGCGTTGCGAAGAAGGATATACAGCAGCAGGGAATCATAAAGTAGTAGATGTTCCTGATGCCATGTGCTTTTGTACATCTTCGTTAGCATCCATAGAATCCGAGATTTTGCACCTTGAACAGGGTGACAATTCCGTGGATAGTAGATGAGCTTACTATATGCCATGATGGCCGCTGATGACTGTGCCGCAGACAAACCCAAAGTGCCAGCAGCAATCTTGGTGGGGTCCGCGATGATCTGTTGAATCGTCTCTTGTGATACAACATTTGCAAGATCAGTCCTTAAGAAAGAAAGACGAGGTTAGTTTTCTTTCAAGTTCTCCACGGGTGGGATAAGTCAGAGCACCCACTTTGCCGTATTGTTCAAGATGGCAGCACAAGCAGCCAGCGCAACCGTCCCGCCCAACAGCCGCAGGAAGTTCCGCGTGCCCGTGGCCACCGCCATGTCGGACCGTGCCACGCTTGCCTGTATCGCGACCAGGCTGGTCTGAAACGTCTGGCCGGCCCCGATGCCGTTCAGGATCTGGTAGCCGATGAGGCGGGCGTCGGAGATGGACGGCGAGATGGTGGAGAGCAGGCCGCAGGCCACGGTCCAGATGGCGAAGCCGAACCAGAGGTTGAGCTGGTAGTTGCCAGTCTTGGAGACGAGGAAGCCGGCGGTGAAGGAGGTCACCGTCTGGACGAGGACGAGGGGCAGGAGCATCACGCCTGAGCGGATCGGGGATAAGCCGCGGACGACTTGGTAGAATTGGGGGAGCTGCGACGAACATGTGGGTTAGAACTTGCAAAGGCTGGACCTGGAGATGGGGTTGGAAGGGTGGGAGTGTATTCACATAATACAGATTGCAGTAGAACATGAAGCCCGTGAAGAATGCCCCGGTATATGCGCCAGCAACGGTGGGAATCTTGAAAATGTGCACTGCAATCATGTTACTCAACAATTTGGTCTTTTAAGAAGACCAGATGCGGAGGCCTGAGCAGGAGTCAACATACTGGGGATGAGCGGAAGCGCAGCCACTTTGAATTCAACGACGATGAAGGCAGCAAGCAAGGCAATGCCGAGGACGAAGGGTGCTATGAACCCGGCGGTGTCCCAGGCATACTTGGTTCCGCCCCTAGACATTATTAGAATTATGCACTGAGGGGGAGGAAGAGACGGATATAGAGAGAAGGACAAGACTGAAAGCTGGGACGGTGCGTACCAGGAAAGCGGAAGCAGTATTAAGATTGCGGAAGCCAGCATTGTGACACAGCCCAAGTAGTCAATCTTCATCAATTTTCCCCTGACGTCTCCCTTGGGCCGCTTGAGAGGCAGGACAAAGGCGACCACAAGGATGGCCGTGCTCGTCAGAGGTATGTTGATGTACTAACGGATGCAAAGTATAATTAGTAACAAACCCTCTTTTAACCTCTTCCTCCTTATGTGAGACAATACTTTGAGGAAACCTCGGGACGCTGACTTACAAAACACCAGCGCCACGAGACTGCTTCCGAAAAGACACCACCAATGAGCGGGCCAAGCGAGTTCGATATCGCCACCACGACACCAAGTATGCCCTGATACGTGCCACGCTTCTCTAATGAGACAACATCGGAGGTTACGATCATGACAGAGGTTAGTATGCCTCCTCCGCCTATGCCCGAGACAGCTCCTGGAAATTACAATTCCACAATTAGTATGGCCCAGACAAAGTCGGGGAAGACGACCCTCAGACTACTTACGGAAGACAATGAGCATGATCATGCTCCGAGAAACCGCGCAGAGTATCGAGCCGACCAGGAAAAAGCCCATGCTGCCCAGAAGGATCACCTTTCGGCCAAAAATGTCCGAGAGGCGGCCATAGAGAGGCTGGCAGGCCGTCGAGGTCAGAAGATATGCCGTGCCAACCCAAGATGACATCGAGGCATCGTTAAAGACTCGTCCAAGTGTGGGGAGTGCAGTCGATACGCTACAACCGAATCCAGGTCAGGGGGTTCCTGTGAGTGTGGATTCAGGGGGAGGAGACCGACTCACATGGTTTGGTCAAGCAGTGAGCCTAGAATACGACAGACGGATTCAACGTCAGTTTCTTGCTATATGCAGACACGACAAGAAGTAGACTAACAAGAACTAAATGTAGCATGGACAGGGAAGAGAGTCAAACTCACAAAACAAAGCACAACTCAAGCCAATGAAGACGACGATAAGTTGTTTGAATGGTAGCAAGTTTGTCTGGTCCTGCAACTTGTGCCTCTGCTTTTCCGGAGTGACCTCCTCTGCAGGGCCTTTAATTGCCTCATCCTGATCTGCCCCTTCTATGCTGGATGGGATCTCCGAGGCCTGGCCGAAATCGATCTCTCCTGATGTCTTGTGAGGCTGATCTTGCAAGATCTCATCATCCGCTGCAGCAATGGGAGCCGTGTGAGCTGTGACGGACCTGTCTGCTGTCTTTTCCATGCTGTTCTTTTCCTCTCTTTGCCTGGAACAGATGCTCTCAAAAAGAGAAGGAGAACCCAACTCACAAGTCGAACATGTCAGGATAGTTATGGAGATCCAGGAAAAGGGTCCCAGCCCGGCAAAACCTCTGGAAAACCCGCTGCTTCCAGTCCTTGGAGGGCCCAGAGCCATCCACTAGTTACGTGTACGACTTTTTTTCCAGCAAATCATCTCCATAATGTCTATCGTATATTGGCAATTGCTGTCTGGCCACCATGCCGGCCACCCGCGGATCTGATCGCTTACAACGGAGATAGTCGCTTGTGCGCTATATCCTCGGTTGTTGCTGGACGAATATGCACATGGTGTACGTAATACTGACAGCGGCAGGTCTGGATATTTTTAAGCGAGAACGCCCGGGAGCAAGAAGTCATCGCACTCTCATTTCTTGCAACAGACACAATCCACAAAGCCCACAACGGCTCGCCTAACGTCTCTCCCCGCAACCACCTTTCAGGGATTCCCCGCAGATCTAGGTGTTTGTTCATCATGAGGCGATGGACCTAGCGTCCGAATAGTTCTGCTAGTGATGGATCGAATGTTGTTTCGGTATCTGGAATGTTGTAGTGGAGGAGTATCGAGTCTCCAAGGGCCAAGAAGGCGCACTACCCTTTCGGGGAGGATCAAGTCATTAAGACAATATATAAATTCAGCATAAGTTGTGCGCCTTGGATCCAACGACCTATTTTCTGCTGCTTGGTCAATGTATGATTCCTTCCACAGAAAATGAGGTATCACTTACTTCGTCGCTTTTCAGACAGAATTGATCTGATATAGGTATCTGACCCGAGAAAGCCCTTCCTTTATCTATGCAACCCCCCCTTTTTGTTCCATTCGCTTATTGATCATTGCAGTCACACTCGGAGCAACTGTCGCTGTCTTGTGGGTCAGGCACAAGGGACTATCAGCCAACGACATCGAGCCAACGAGCCAACATCCTGCACCTGCATAGGACAGGAAATCGAGGCTGGTCCGACCGACGGCACAGTTCTCAACCTGTCTTTTTCTTTCGGCTGCTTGAGGGGTAACGCCACGAGCTTTGTGCGTCCCGACACATCGACCTGAGGATTGCAGACCCAGCGTCGTCCTTTTCCTCTTGTGACGAGCTCCAGGTTCGCCCAACATAGACACTATATCCAACGGGTACACCACACTCGGCTCGATATTATGACTTCGAAAACGGCTGAGATCAGCATGGACATCGCGCAGTCCAGGGAGGAGGATGTCACTGCCGACGAGAAGCAGCACGTGGCAGAGCTCGAGGTGGCGCAGCAGGCCACTCTGCAGGAGGCCAGGTCAGTCCGCCAGACATTCCAGGAGGACAGAAAGGTCTTTGCAGTGGTCGCGGCAGCTCTTGTAATGGACACCCTCCTTTTCTTTTCCCTTCCTTCCATCGTGTTGATGTACTGACGAGGGGCATGCTGAACACAGGCCAGCGCTCTCATCCTCGGGACCGACTCTACAGCCGTCACCGCCCTTGTTGGATCGCAATCCTTCTGTTACGTGATGGGTAATGGCTACAAGTCTGGTGGAAAATATGCCGTGACTCCCAGAACGGTCTCAATGTGAGTTGATTGTCGAATTCCTCATCTCATTCGCTGTTTAACTGTCCCGCCTCATCGCTCACGCGTCAATTTCTGTGTTCAGCTGGAGCGCGGTTGCTGCGCCGGCTCAGGTCCTTGGGCAGTTCTCCATGGGCCCCATCGCCGACTACTTCGGCCGCCGCACTGTCATTTTCTTCAACCTTGCAGTGATGGTCATTGCCGTCATTGTCGAGTTCGTCGCCACCAACTGGAAAGTGTTTGCCATTGCCAGGTTCCTGCTCGCTTTCGTTTCCGGGCTCACTCAGGCCACTGCTCCGCTGTACATTGGCGAATTGGC